>BSUD01000003.1:157860993-158055980 GCA_033239045.1 Fagopyrum esculentum | reverse complement strand
TAAAAAAAAAAAAAAAAAAAAAAACTGATTCCGGTAATCGAGTTAACTCGTACTGGCATGAAGTTCGTACTTCGTAGACAACGTACTACAAAATCTACATGTACAATTCCAAAATGACATCTATAAAACCGAATCGTAACAACCTCCCATACTCATTGATCACACAAATAAACACACTCAAGCAAATCAACTCCTTCAAAACTAATCCTCGATCAATGGATAGCCACCGCGTCATGATGGGCGGGGCAGCAGCGGCCCCGACACCGTTGATGCATCGACGGCGAGGAATGATGATGCACATGACCTTTTTTTGGGGTGACAACGCGGAGGTTCTCTTCGACGGGTGGCCAGGAAGAAGAGGCGCCGTCATGTACGCCGCCTCACTGGCGTTCGTATTCGTCTTGGCGGCTCTAGCCGAGTTGATTTCCAATTGCCAGCTCATTAAACGTGGGACTCATCACGTGACCGCAGGTTGGGTTCGGACTCTACTGCACACCCTTCGAATTGGACTTGCGAATCTGGTTATGCTTGCCGTCATGTCGTTTAACGGCGGCGTTTTCTTGGCCGCTGTATTTGGACATGCCGTTGGGTACTTGTTATTTGGGTCTGGGGTTTTTATGAAGAAACAAAGTGGATCCGATCAGCAAAAGCAGGTCGATGGATCCAAGTTGCGTTATCTCGGGTTGGATCGTGATTCGGATCTTCCTCCTCTCCCTTGTTGTTAGATAGGTTGATTAGAATTTAGCACGAAATGAATCGTCTTTTTATAAATGCTATTATATTATATATGCATTGTTGAATGTTGAACATATATTAATAGTTATACTTCTAAATCCACGATTAATTAATATAAAGATATTTCTATTCCATTAAAATCACAAAAGCTGTTTCATAATTTTTAAATATTGTAAAAAATGTTATCAAATAGTTTTTATGTAATACAGATATAAATAATTTAACCAAATATGATATAATATCATTTACTGATTTTGTAATTTATTAAACTAAAGAAGTATTTGCAATTTTGAAGGAAACATCAAATTACTTATATATATATTAAATTTAAATCTAGAGTTATGATAAAAATATTAAATCTACTAAACAGTAAAATAATAAAATGTCATTATAACATTATAATTTCATTTTTAAATATTATATTATCAATTATTAAGTCGTAATTATTTATAAAATATTACTATATAATTGATTTTTTTTAAAATTGATATTTTTCAAAAATAATTTTCATATATCATTAGAAAAGGTAATTTATAACTAAGTAATATATAACAAATATTTGTATGTTGGTTTCTATTATGATAAACTCGTTAGATACCATATTTCTTTCTATTTATTTTTATTATAATATATGAAAATTGGTTCTATTTATGTTGAGCGTGAAAATGTCACATATTATCAATATGATAATATGTGAACTTAACTTGTGTGAGTAAGTTCACTTAACGTAAATCTTCACGTTTTATATTTGTTGGACATAAAAAAATAAATTAATATAATATTTGAGATCTATATTATATTATATTATATATATATATATATATATATATAATATGGTACATTTTCACGCTCAACAAATTATATGATATTATTAGTTTAGCATTTTTCTTGTTAAAATAATATATATCAACAAATTTTTATATATAATACTCCGTATGAAATATTGAAGAAAATTTGTGTTATATAATATTCATTAAATATTCAGATATAAAAGTTAAAACTCAATTAATTTTTGCTACCATAAATGTATTTAATTAATTTGTTGATGATAAAATTTTTAATATTAATCAAAACAATTCTAAATATCATTAAGGTTTTTTTTTTTATTAATTCTTACAAAAAGAAGCGAGCATAATATCTCTCTCCATCTAGAAGAAGGCGCGCTAAAATCCCCCATTCCCCTCGGATCTGGAGATAACCAGTTCCCTCAAAATTACTCACCTCTCTCCCTCTAAACATCACATTCACTGCTACAATCCTATATTCAGATAATGGTGAGCGATCTATCCGCCATTTTCGCTCTCCATTTCCCCATACATGTCGGTTTCTTTTCCTCTTTCGTTTTCATCAGTTGTGACTTTCTTGTCCTAAATTTCCTTGGATAATTGCTATTCGTGTTGTTGTTGTTGACGAATTTGGCTTGGTTACCGCCGATTACATTGGTTTTGGATATCTCGATATTGACGACGATGGATGCAAGTAACCAGTTGGTCTCTGTTCAGCCGGATGAGCTCAGGTTTCAATGTACGCTCTCTATGATCCACTTGCTTGTGTTTATTTAAACTGCTTCAGTTTCATTTTCTGTTTTCAAATCAATCCAAAATCTAGATTGCAAGGTAGTTGTATGAATGTCGTGGATCTGCATGATTTGCCAGCCTCGGATCTTAATTAAAAGGAAAATTTTAGTAGATATGCGAAGTTGATCGTCGCCGAGAGAATGTTCAGGCCGGCGAAGTAGGATTTGAATTGTTTCTATATCTGAAGATGAAATTGATGATTTTTTTGCCTGTAATTTTCTGACGACATATGCCGTCCTCATTGTGGGAATCGGAAAATTTTAAGTTGAATAATATTGTATAGTTTCGGTTAGTTATTGTAATTATGGGATAGAGGATCTGAGGTCATTGTAATCGGTATATATTCCTGAGTGCCGCCGTGTGATATTTCATATTTCCTCACTCCTGAAAACGGTATAACTTCCCTCGTTTCCTTCGCTTGCTGATTTCCTCATTCAGTCATCCCTGTTCCTATTCACGAAATCGCTGCTTCGCTCTTCAGTTGACGAACAATGGATGAGGAATGGACGAATAACGAGACAAAGCACGAGAGGACTCCAATTGTCAGAGCGATAGGAAGATGCATTCCAGATGCGAGTGATTCACTCTACATCCATCCGCGGGATCATCCAGACACTCTTCTGGTTTCTCAGCCCTTCGATGGACGTTCATACAATGAATGGCGCCATTCGGTAAAAAACGCACTCTCTGATAAGAATAAACTCTCTTTCATAGATGGAAGCTGTCCAAAACCTAGCGATAATCCTCAGGCTGCAAAAATGTGGCAAAGATGCAATGATTTAGTGGTGTCCTGGCTTTTGAATGCTCTAGATAAGGAAATTCGTGGTAGTGTTTCATGTTATGATGATGCAAACAAGATTTGGGATGAACTTGAGACTAGATTTGGACAATCGTATGGTGCTCAACTCTATGCTGTTAAGAAAAATTTAAAAGAAATTACACAGGGTGATAGTTCCATCACGGATTTTATTACTCGTATTAAGATCTTGTGGGATGAAAGAGAGATTTTAAGGAATATACCGACGTGTATCAATTGTGGTGCAGTTCAGAATCATCGTAAGGTCGACGAGGAAGAACGTGTATTTGAATTGCTTATGGGACTCAGAGATGATTATGGAGCAATTCGACGACAAATTCTCATGATGAAACGTTTTCCACCTTTGTCGTATGTCCAATATCTTCTTCTTCTAGAAGAGACTGAGATAGAAACTGATGCTCGTAAAAAAATTCCTGTTGAATCTGCCAGTTCCCAATGTACAGTTTCTCCGCAAAAAGGCGAAGAATAAGACTAAGAGGCAAAGGCCGAAATGTATTCATTGCAAGAAATATGGCCACACTGTGGATAGATGTCACAAGATCGTAGGCATTCCCGCTGATTACAAGTTCAATAAGGTTAAGACAGAAAATGGAGATTCTTCTGTGTCAGTGATCCCGGGTTTGTCTTCTCAGCAGTGTCTTCAACTTGTGAGTCTCCTCAAAAGTACATCAGCTGTGGGAATTGGCGGTGCAGTTGGGTGTTTTCTATCAAATCTAAACACTGCAATTATTTTTTATTCTCATCAGTGTCTTCAACTTGTAAATCTCCTAAAGATTACACCAGCTGATGGAATTTCTGGAGCAGCCGGGACTCTTCTACCAGATCTACACAATGCTTTTGTTTTGTTTTCTCAGCAGTGTCTTCAACTTGTGAATCTCCTCAAGACTACATCAGCTAAAGGAATTTGTTGTTCGGTCGGGACTCCTGTACCAGATCTACACGATGCAATTGCTGGTACTGTATCTAATCCTTCTCTTGGTATTGATACTTGGGGTGATCCCGTACTCCCGTGGTTGTTCTCTTCTTATCAAAAGCTTTTAATCTTATTGTGTGCTTCTTCCAATGGAAAGTAATATTGTGATTGATACTGAGGGAAAAGTTTCGTTGTCATCTAATTTTGTACTTCAAAAAGTGCTCTACCCCCAATTTCAAATTCAATTTGATCTTTGTTGGATTTCATTTTTCACGAAAATGTTTATCCTTTGATTCCTTCCACTTCTCCATCTACTCCTCCAACTTTATTTCCTGCACAGCCTGATGTTGTTTTTAGACCCTTTACCTTGTTCAATATTGTTTTCCTTCTTCAATAGTTCAATTGCAACTCCTTCTTCCCCATAGGCTCACACCAGCTGTTTCTTCACCTCTTTCTGATGTTACTTATGCAGACCCTTCCACAACATTTACCCTTTTTCACCCATGGTTTCCTGACTTGCCACTCCTTTACCTATTGTTCCTACTCGACATTCAATTAGGCCTCATCATCCACCATCATATTTGAATATATGCTTGTAATTCATCTATACTTTCTCAGTCTTTGTTTGACTCTTTATCACATTGTCGTCACATCTTAACATCTCTTTTTTCTCAATCCTTGTCTTTTTAAGCCCTGATTACAGAATCTTCTGTTCCTGAGAGTGAACCTTTGACATACTCTGAGGCTGCTGGTGATCCACAAAGGGTGCATCTCGTGGATAAGGAACTCAAGGCTCTTCATCAAAATTAAACTTGGAGCCTTGTTCCACTTCGGCAAAACACAAATTGGATGTAAGTGGGCTTGCATGGTTAAGTGAAAGGGTTGATGGAAGTGTTGGTGAATTAAGGTGCATCTAACAGTGAAGGGTTTCACAATGAGAAGGCGTCAATTATACGGAGACTTTTTCTCGTGTCATCGAACTAACAACAGTCCACTGTGTGGTGACTATGGCTATGAAGAGTGGATGGGCCATCTTCCAACTAGAGGTGAACAACACTTTTCTTCATGGCTGAACTCCATGAAGAGGTGTTCATGAAACCTCCTCCTGGCATTTCTCTTTCTAATCAATCATTGGTTTGTTGGGTTAATTAGTCCCTTTACGGAGTTCAAACAAGAGTCTCAGCAGTGGTATGCTCGCTTCTCTGTTGCTTTGAAATCTAGAGGCTATGTTCAATCACTTTATGATTACTCTCTTCCATAAGAATACTTCTGACACCAACGTTTTCCTCGTGGTTTACGTGGAGGATCTTCTTATTACTGGGAACAATTTTCTTCAAAGCAGGGCTCTCAAGAAATTTCTGGACAATGAGTTTCGCAAAATGATTTGGACTTGCTGCATTTTTTTTTCTTGGGATCCAGTTTCTCTTCCAGTGGACAGGGATACTGCTTACCCAACGGAAATTCATCGGGTAACTGTTAGAAGATTGAGTTGTCACCATTAGTTAGTTCTTCTGACCTTCACGGTAAGCTCTCTCCCACTACAGGGGCTTTGTTCTCTGATCCTCCTACCTATGATCAGCTGTTCATACCGTAAAATAGTACTTATTCAACTTGCCGTTTTCTGATCCTCCTACCTATCACCAATTGAGTGTGAGTTGGGTATTTTGCTCAACAAGTCTCTCTCTCTTCAGTTAACGAGCATTTTGTGATGCAGATCGGGCTTCTCTTGCTCACAACCCACACCCTCACCTCAGTTTTAGCGACTTCCTTGCCTTCGTTGGTGGCAATCCTGTTTTGTGGATGTCATAAAACAGCAAGTTGTCTCCCTATCATTTGCTGAGGCAAATTATTGGTTTAAATGTCATGTTTGTTTGAGCTTGCTTGCGCTGTCTCCTTCACGAGTTCAATCCTACTAGTATTTACTATTGCTTTGAAGTGTGACGATTAAGCTTCCATTTACCTACCCGGAAATCCTTTATATCATGAATGGAGCAATCATGTCAACTTGGATGGTGTCATTTTGTTTGCGAAATATTTTTTGAAAGCTTGATTTCATTGTCCCACGTTCCTACAAAGCTTCAACTAGCCAATAACTTACTAAACCTCTCATCGGTATCTGTCATCATGAGCTTATTTCCAAGTTGGGTGTAGTTTATCCTACCCTCCAACTTGATGGAGATTATGGTATTTGAGGGCAGTTTTGTTGTTTAGTAAAAGTGTCAGTTAGTTATTTGTAATTATTGGAGAGGGAGTGTGGTCATTGTAATTGAACTTACTATGAATAAGACACACATGTTCTCCCAATTTCTTTCACGCTTGCTCTCTTCAAATCGTTCAGATCTCCATTTAGGTTCACAGGTTTCATCCGCTATTTATTTTCAAAATGTTGCTTGTTGGAGTCAAAGGGAGAAAAGGATTTAATTGTGGGGGACGAGTTCTTCACGACTGAGCTAGAGTTGGATTGCTTGACATCATTTATATTGAAAGGTCAGATGTACGCAGGCCAATAGTCTTTTTTTATTTATTTTATAGATGCTGCAATAAAAGGCTCAAGAAGTGATGGTGTAACATTTTCAGTTGACACGGAAGTTGCCATAAAACAAGCTGAGTTTCTGTCGTGGTTAGGAGTTAGGATACGCCACAATATCCCCAAGTTGTGTACGGTGATAATGAAGTGATTTGTCAACTTCTATAATGCTCTCAATGCTTTGACAATGACCTGTAGAAATAGACCGTACGACCAACAGAGGTTTAGTTAATCTTGGTTTCAGAGAGAATTTTTTGGACACCATTGAAAGGGCTGGAATTGTAATATGAAGAGGATATGCTTGTAAGCAAGATCACTCAGAGTAAAGCTCACTTTTCACATTTAGCTCTATTATTTTGAAAGTTTACTAGAATACCGTGGTGGCATTCTAGTAAAACATTGCAGGTAGACTGTTTTCACCGGAACAAAAATTGTCTTCAAAGCTCGTCAACATCATGAAATAGAATGTTGATCTTTAGACATTGCAATGCTCAGAAGTTGTGCTTGGTTGATATGACCCATTTTCTGCATGACAAAGAACCTGTATCATTCAGATTAATTAGTTATAGATATTCTCTTTTCATCCTCCTGCGTCTGTCAACTAGGTTGCTGGAGCCATATCTTCTTTTGAGTTTTCAGAACGTAAGTTTCAGCTGAGGTCCAAATTAAAATTGCCTAAAAAGCTTAAAAAAATAATAAAATTATGAATCTGCCCATTAGTTCTGGATCTATATTTAAATTAGCTGAAATTACACTATATCAAATCGTACAGTGCTTTTAGAGAACTGCTATTTGGATTCCCAAATTTGTATGGATAGTTCTGTTCAGTTCATCTAGATGTATTAAAGTTAAATTCCTGATATATATGATTTGGTTTATTTTATTATTGTGGAACTAAGTTGTTTTTGGATGATTCATGGTAACCCTCTCTTGGACAGTTGAGTTGGAAAAGCAAACTTACTGTGATCTCAAAGTTTCAAACAGCACTGATGGTAATGTTGCTTTCAAGGTATACATTCGAGTACAACTTCATTCTAAGTAGTTTATTTAGTAGGTTTCTTTTCTCGCTGATCCTTTTTTTATATGTTTATGGCTGGATTTATTTCCAGGTCAAAACTACTTCCCCTAAGAAGTACTTTGTACGGCCGAATACTGGTGTTATTCATCCCGGGGGTTCATCTGTCATAAGAGGTGAGGGTCTTTCAAATTTTATGATAATATGTTTTATTTACTTTTTTGGTTTTCCAAACAACAAATACATTCAAGTTGTGTTTACCAATTGAATATGCATGCTGTATCATTTTTCTTATTCCAATGATTTTTCTGTGGCAATACATTGATTTTTCTATGATTCTGGATATGTAGTTACTCTACAGGCTCAAAAAGAATATCCAGCCGAGGCTGTATCCAAAGATAAATTTCTTCTTCAAACCACACTTGTTTCTTCTAATATTGAAACTGATAGTCTTTCGGCAGATACTGTAAGTGTTGTATTGTTGGAATTTTACAGGGCTCGCATATATACATATGAATGGCATGTAATTAAATTTGTAATGAACATTTGTTTAGTTCAACAAGGATAGTGGAAGAGTAATTGAAGAAAGTAAGCTTAGAGTTTTATATATCTCCCCTAATTTGCCTCATGGAGAAGCTGATTCTACAAAGATTGTCAAAAGAAACACAGATGAGGCAAGTTTTATATGGCCTCCAAGGCGGCTATTTTCATTGGACTATCATCTTAAAATGTTGAACTAACACATTAATATGTCTTTGCATTTGCAGGTGCAAGACTCAAATACTAATGATGTGAGTATAATGTTTCCATCTCTCTTATTTGGAAGAAACCATGCAACTGTTGATTTGATAATTATCCTTATCATATGCATACATGATACAAGAAGGAATATGAACAGTCTAAATTTCTTGAATGATGAAGCAGGCAAGTAGGGCTTCTATATGAAAATTATGTGCTCATTCACTTTATAAACGAGTCGAGTATGAACATTTTTAAGCTCAATCAGAATTTAGGTTCGGCTCGAGCTAATATGAGTATACAAAAGCTCGGCTCAAAAAACAACCCAAAGATAAATAGATGAGTCACTTTCAGTAGAGTTGTTATATGAAAGCTCCACTTAGCTGATTCACTTTCTAAACAACCCAGTATAAACATTTTGAAGCTCGATTAAAATTCAGGCCCAGCTCGAGCTCGATTCAATTATAAACAAGCTGAAGATGAGCGTACTAAACCTCGTCTCGTTCTGCTCGAATAACAACCTTAGAAGCAAGGCATCAGGTTTCTATAACGCGGAATTCATTCTTGTACTTGTTTGTTATTGAGAATGAAAACATATTTTGTGCCTACATTTTTTTATTTCATAGTGCCCAGTGGATGAAATGAAATTTCTTCCTCTATAAATCTGCAATCAGCAATATGACTGCTTCAGCAATAATCAATAGAATTAACAACCTAATAACATTTTATCATATTAAGATTTTCTTCCAGTATACTCTAGTTTTCTTTCACCGGTTTTCTCATCTTAAGCTTTTGAGCAGAATTCGGTGTTAAGGCATTTGAAGGAGGACATTCACGCAGCTGCTCGGCAAAAGCAGCAACTCCAACAGGAACTGGTGAGTTTTTGTATTTGTAAATGACCAAATTTTGAGGCCATAGAGATACTTGGGATTTTTCATCGGTCAGACGGGACTGAAAATCTATTGTTGAACCGGACATGAACTGAATATTCAGATCCGGTAAAGACCGAATGAGCCAAATTTTTATACTTATCATTTGGGACCTTTGAAAATTTTGACTAACCGGTAGGGACCCGATATTTGGTTCAGGTCCGGTCCAACAACAGATTTTCCATCCATGGCATACTTACCTTAAACTTAACTATTGAATCTTCATTTCAGGACATCTTAAGACGGCGTAGGCAAAGTAAAGGCGACGCTGGATTTTCTATGAAATTTGCTGCAATTGTGGCACTCATTGGAATGATGCTTGGCTTCCTTCTAAAGTTTTCACTGTCTTCACCTTCTATAGAATAGATCAAAACACCTAAAAATCGACACTTTTTCGAGTTTTACTTTGTGTACATCTCTCCCTGCAAGTGTTCATTTCTCAGGTTATATTGCCCTTCTCCTGCTGTAGTGAGCATGTACTCTGTGCATTGCAGTGGTAGCTAAATCTTTTATATTTTTATTTTAAAATTTAAAATTAGGTAATTATAAGTTAGAAGTAGATCCAAACTCGTGAGTCGTAACTTCACATTGTGAAGGGATCATGCTTCGTAGTTGAGTTGATAAATCATAGATATTTGGTGTCATTAACATACATTTGGGTTTTCTACATTAAATTTCTTTGTATCTGAATGCTTATATAAAATTCATTTTTCTTCTAGATCATTGCATGTGAATTACATTTCAGAAAATTGTTCAAATACGGTTTCTGGACTTCTGGTTCATCTGAAATTGTGCATAAAATAATCCAATATGAATTTCTGTTAGTATATACAAATACAATGGGATCCACACCGAAATGCGCTTTAGGATATGCATCTAAGAGAATGGGATCTAGTTTTTGCTAATTCCGATTTACGATTTCGGTTTATGGCAGTAAAAATCGGTGGATCGAACCGTAAATATATTGAAAAGTAAATATTCAAATTCTGAAATCCCGCACTCCTAACCAACTAAATGCGGCTGGTTGGGTTCATATCTTATGAGTTATGGTCAAATTAGCTAAGTAAGTTTTCTTGAAATTTTACGGTAGTAACTAGGTACATTATACCCTAATCAAACCCTTATCTTCAAAGCATTGCAACATATTCAGATGGAGATGGGCAGAAAGTAATAACATAATCTCCTCCATTCGGACAACTAAACGTGCTACTGTCCGTAGAGTAAACATAAACCTGGGGGCACTGAGCCTTCATCGCATCCGCGAAGTCCGACGACGTACAAGACTGAGTAGTCTGAGAGATGCCGGAGGCCGCACAGGGACTTTTGCACGCAATCACATTATTACTCTTAGTTTGATCTCTGACCACCAAATTTCCCGGGCAAAGATTGTTCAAATCCTTAGCGCAACCAATTCTCTCGCAATCGCCGTTCTGAGGGGTGATCGTCACCGGGACGTTAAATCCGTCAACTAAACTAACATCATAGAAGTCATTTCCCCCGAAGCTACTAAGGCTGAACTCAACCAGGGTGGTGGGTGTATTCCCGCTGCTCTCATCGCATGTAACCTTGCCGGTGCCGCAGTCGCCGACCAAGCAAACGAATTCGCCGCCTTTGTTGGTGCTGCAAAAGGTGCGGGGCCAGAAACGGCCGTTCCAGTTGGATGGAGCGTCTATTGTTAGTGATAATCCTTGTTCTAGGACGAATCCGGTTTTTCCGATCGCCGGAGATTTGCCTGTTGTCATTGCCGCCGGCCAAATTGTGTAAGCGCAGTTGTTTTTAAAGATAAAGCTCGCCGACTCAATCTCTGGAAAGTGCATTCATGTATATAAACAAACAAAAATTACTAATATGAGAAAAGATCAAAAGATAGTATGATCAATCGAATCCACTTACCGGAAATGAAGGTAAGCGAAACGAGGAAGATGACTAATTTCACATAACAAGCCTTCATTGTAAATCTAATTGTCTCTGAGATTGGCATCCATGTATACAGCAATTTAGAGTTATATACTTCATCAATTTGCTCTGTTATTCCAAGTCAACAGAAGTCAATTCAATCTGAGTCTATCACGGGATGTTTTCAAAACCGGACCACACGTTTTGGTTGTCATTAACCCTTTGCTTTGTTCCATTTTTTTTACCTTTAATTTACAATTCAAATATTTTCTTGGAGATAACTACCGTTGACGGAGACTCTGATTTGCCGACGACCTACAAAATGTAGGCTTTCAATGGATATAACTACCGGTTTACAAACCGGAGGTTTAGGTTTGTCGGTTTGATCAAACCGTAAGTTCACGTTTTAGGTTTGCCGGTTTGACCAAACCGTAGGTTCACGGTTTAGGTTTAGGTTTGGCGCAAAGTTTGGGGTTTTTTATCTTTTTAAAAAAAAAAGACCAAACCGGCCGGTTTGGTCTTCAAATTGCCGGTTAACCGCCGGTTTGGCCCTAAAACCGGAAGTTTTCAAATGTTTTTTAAACAATTTGGTTTAGTAAATGTACCCCTTGAGAGAAAAGTGCGTAGAGTTTGAGAATAAATACAAAATGTTGGGTATATTTACTTAATTGAAACATTAAAAAGAGTAGTTACTACTATAGTTTTTCAAAAAAACCTAGTTACCAAAATTGCCCTTTTTTATTTTTTTTTATTTTATATACAAACCGCCACCAAACCGGCTGTTTAGGTTAAAATTAAACCGCAAGTTTGGTTTTTGCCGGTTTAGGTTTAGAACCCAAGTCTATTTCAATGGTTAAAGGTTTGTAATTGCCAAAATGATTTGTCATTTACTAAAATACGGATTAGGAATCGGATGAAATAATCATTCATAATTCTTCTATTAAGTGATGTCATTTTATAAAGGAGTAGTTAGTGAATAACATATATAAAAACTGATAGTTGAAATGCCAATGATAGGATTTGTTGTTGAATGGACATCAAGATTTAAAAAAAAAAACTATGATAGTTGAATGCAAAATGAAAATATAAGTATATATAGCTTACAACAATGATAGGATTTTCTGGATTAGAATGATGATTGTGACGCCATGTCCATTGTAATGTTCGCTTTGTTTTAGTTAGAGGCGTAAAGATTTCTTTTAGTTTTGTGGTCGAGACGAGTGATAATTTGAAGTGTTTAGTTAGAGTTTGATAAATTATGGTTGTGGTTTATACGAGTTTGGTTGAAGGTTTTTGGAGATTTGTGGTCGAGTTTTTAAATCCGATCTTTGTTATGCCCTTCACTCAATATCTTTCCAAAATTATTCAAGAAGACTCGCTTTGGCCTTTTTCTCTGTTTCTTCACTTTTCTCCAAACTCGTTATTCTTCTGATTTTTCATCTCTTTGTCGAACAACTGTACTGAGCAATCAACAATGTATCAATGATTTACTTTTCGTTGTGCTCATATTTTTGTGAATCGGTTTTAAAGATATTTGGAAAATTTTACCAACTCATCTTTAACCCCGACAACAATTCAGCATCGCTCAATCGTTCGCCCGAGGAAGAACCATAAGAATAATGGGAAATTGAACCATCGCTCAATCTTCACCGTCTCTCAAACTAATAGTAATATCAACGACGGTGATAACTTTACTTCATGTATTACCAGATTATCAACACACAAAAAAGAAGAAGATGAAAATACGGAAAATATGTGGGGTGAATAGATGATGGGAAAGGTTCTTCACTCATTATCTGAATTCGATAGACTCGAAATATCTAATCTTTGGGTTGCCACATCACATAATTAATCCATTTTTTATTACATGTAAGATTTCGGTTGTCACGTCGTCGTCGTAGTTAGAATTCCGGGAAAATAAGACATTTTATTTTTGGTAAATACGTTGATAGTTTGTATCGCTCATAGTAATTTTCAAAGTTGGTATTATTTTGGGTTGAATGTTGACATTTGTTATTATTTTGGATTGTTTTTTCAAAAATATTTTGTAAGTCGATTTCTGTTCAGGTTAGATTCGGGTTCGATCATTTTCAATTTGGGTTAACTTGGGTTTGATCCTTTCCGGGTTGGGTCCTAATATGTGGTTCGACTGTTCATATCCGAGCCCGGACGAGGTCCGGGCCGGGCTTTATAAAATATTGTGCCCGTTTAGCCGGACCCGGGGTGGGACGGGTACCTTTTTTCAATTTAAAAAAAAAAAAATTTTAAAAAATGTTATTTATTTATTTTTTTAATAATAAATTATCTTTAAGATATTTTGTGTAAAATATATTAAAATTTATTATTATTATACTAGATATTTTATATTAATACTTAATAATTATAATACAATACATTTATTTTATTATTTTCATCCGAGCTTACGGCCGAGCTTTTCGATCAGATTGGACCTAGAGTCTTATCTGAATCCGGTCCGGCGGGTTTGACGGACCGGACTTCTCGGTCGGATTGAACACGCCTATCTTAGTGTATATTTTGGGTCAATTTGACATCGAGTTATGCTGATCGAGTAGGTTCAGATAATATTTTAAAAATAATTCTGGTTTGGACCGGACCTTGATTTGGATCTTGGGCCGGATTTTCCGATCAGGTTTTGTATGGCAGCGGCTTGCAGCCATAGGGGCGGCCGAAGAAAGTGGCCGGCGGCGGCCCTCCTTAATGGTATTGATTTCATGGATCGATACTAAACTTGAAAGAATTTCATCATCAATTCAACGACTAATTAAGCTACACAAAGCATTCCGATAAATTGAGGTGGAGAAGGATTCGCCGGACAAAAGGTAATAAAGTAATTTCCGCCGGTCGGACAACTAAACGTACTATTATCCTGCTGATAGGCATAATTAACCACCTGAGGACACTGAAACTTGACAATATCGGCGTATTCCGATGCCGTGCACGTTTGAGGGGTATTAAACTTTCCGGTGCAACAATCAGCGTCGGTGTTGAACGCCGTACACGTGCTCTTACACCCAATCACGCTATTATCGTTAGATTCATCTCTAACCGCCAATTTCAACGGGCAAAGGCTGTTCAAATCCGTTTCGCACCCAATGCTCTCGCAATCGCCGTTCTGAGTTGTGATCGACGCCGGGACGTTAAATCCGTCAACCAAACTAACGTCATAGAAGTCGGTTCCCCCGGCGGCGTTAAGGGTGAACTCAATCAGGGTGACCGGAGGGTTCCCGCCGTTTCCGTTGCATGTTACCTCGCCGGAGTTGCAGTCGCCGACGGAGCAAATGAATTTACCGGTTGAGTTGGTGCCGCATAAGGTTCGGGCCCAGAAACGGCCGGTCCAGGTTGATGGGGCGTCTATTGTTAATGATAGTCCTTGATCTAGGACGAATCCGGTGTTTCCGATCGCCGGAGAGTTGGCGGATGTGCTGACCGCCGGCCAAATTGTGTATTTGCAGTTGTTTTTTATGATGAAGCTCGTCGACTCAATCTCTGCCATGAAGGTAAGGAAAATGATGAAGAGGACTAATAGCATATAACATGGCTCCATTAGAAATTTCATCAATTTCTTTCATCTCTGGTAATAGTATCCATTGATGAAGAAAGATGAAAGCTTTGAAAGATCCACAACTATTTAAAGTCCAAATTGGCAAACTATCGGTTGACTATCTATTCAAGGTCAAGAAAAGCCAGCTCCACACACCAGTCGACACACGTAACACTTCCAAATGAATTACGGTCCAATCATCCCGAGATTGCTATTAGTACCCACATATTCATGCTATTCGTACCCTCACTACGCGTACGCAATGCGTAGTTGTAGCTCATTTCGTTTAAAAAATAAAGGAAAATGATTACGACTACGCATGGCCGATGCGTAGTCCTACTACGCGTAGTAGTCCGTAACATATATTCCCTTCAAAAAATGAAGGGAAACTTACTACGTCTACGCATTGCGTAGGCGTAGATGTGGTATGTATAGCATGTATATGGTGGTACGAATAGCAAGAACCAATCATCCATAGGATCACGAAAACGGATTAGAGGCGTATTATACGTGTCCTATGGCTCAACCACAAACTAGTCATAGTATGAAACATTGAAACTCAGGGCGAAACGGAATGGGATTGATGTTGTCCCGTAAATTATAAGTGGGACAGGGTGGAACGAGATTTATAATTTTTTTTTCGGTTCGTGCGGGCCTTGTTTCATGTGAGACGAGACGAGTCTAATTCCGCAAGAATAATGTACTGATTATATTCAACATTTGTACATGCACTCATGTTTAAAGACATAAATTATAAATAAAAATTCGACATTGAATTACCGATTCAACATGTGTACATTAGTAGTACATTCAAAAAAAAAATATAAGTTACACCAAAGTATATATTTTTTATTCATATTTAAAAAATCTAACACTAAATAGGCGCAGAAACTTTTCTCAGGGTATTGTTTCCCTTGCAAGCAAGGAGTTAGGCTCGAAGCAACTAGGCACGAACCCTTTTTTGAAGATGGGCCGGTTCGAAAGGCATGGGTTTCCGTATATCGAGAAGTGGGTCCATATAAATGATCTAGACCTCGCAAACAACAACATTGCTTCCCCACACGGAGTATACTAATGATAGTTTAAAAAAGATAACATTCTTTTAAATACTGTGCTCTTAATGAAAGTTTAATATTTTTCTAGTATTTTATTACTTTTATAACTTTTACTCATATGAAATTACAATTTATATTGGGACAGTATTAACCGATGAGAAGTTTCCGTCTCGCATCTAACTACGTAAATTTTTCCCGGGACTAGACTGGATACACATTCTTTTTTTAAAAGTTTTAATTATATTTTCCAAAAATTTATTAATTACTATTATCTTTTCCATTCTCCCATAATCTTTCACCATGAGTATGAAATCGATAATAAAATATTATATTCCAATATTCCTTTTCTCCATTGATACAATTTGAAGGTATGAACTTTTCTTTCTCTGCTTCGTTATCTTCCTCCTGTAGTCTTCAACTCTTCTTTCACAAACCCTATTCCCAATTTCTATTCAAATCATCTCTCTACCAAAGACGAGCAAAACCCCCAAATTAGGGAGCCTTCTGGGAACCCTAATTTCCAATTTCTGAAGATCCTTCGAGAATTTCTCGAAGGCAATAAATCTATAATGGTTCTTCACGACCATAAAACCATGACCCCCAATTTCCTCATCTTGCTCTTCGTCCTCGTTTTTCTATCCCAAACCGTCAAATCCGAGCATCCAATCTCCTCTTTCCTCCGATTACCTAACGACGGCGACTCCGAGACCGGAATTTCTCAGATCTGTCCGACCGAGTCAGATCTAGTCGATTCCTGTCCTGTAAAGTGCTTTCGACCCGATCCAGTATGCGGCGAAGATGGGGTTACTTACTGGTGCGGTTGCTCTGACGCACGGTGTGCGGGCACGAGGGTGGTGAAGTCCGGATTCTGTGAGGTCGGAAATGGCGGATCTGGTCAGGCTTTGCTCTTGGTTCACATTATTTGGCTTATTGTTGTAGGTTTTTCTCTTCTCTGTGGATTCATCTGATTCTTTCTAATTTTGATGCGGGAAGAAAAGGCAAATTTGGGATTGTTCATGAGATTGGTTGGTGAAGAGACTGTATATTGAGAATTTGAGATGGATTCAAGTTTGTTTTGGGTTGTGAATTCATTGTTGATGTATGATTATCTGCTGATCTGTAAACTTGAGTTTTGATTCTTCAGAGGCAACAACTGATTCAGTTTGTATTGTATTAGGGGTTGTGACTTGTGAATTCATTAGTGACATTGTTTCAATTCATTACTCTATGTTAACATCATAGAGTTGATAGTGATGATTATCTTCTAGAGCTTCAATAAAGACTAGTGATTTAGAGATTGTAAAGATAGAGGTTTTATGAACCTAATCATGGATATCTTATAGTTCACATTCAGAAAATTGAATTATGAGCGATAAAATCCTATAACTAGCTAAAAGGAACAAAAATAGATTAGTCTATGAACTATGTTTCATAAACGACCATCAATCAGCCAAACTACACTAATGAATGCTCAGAATGTCAGCAATTGTTGGATTCATCAAATGGGTGAATGAGATTGTGTGTACTTTGAAGCATTGATTGTTGTCTTTGCTTTGATTTACCAAAAGTTTGAATTTTTTTTTTATGGGTTAGTGGTCTCCGCGTATCTTTGGGTTAATAAATATACCTAAACCAAAAGACCGTTCGAAAGAAAAATTAGCTAGAAGGTATGCGGCATTAGAGCGGCATTAGAAAAATTAGCTAGGAGGTATGCGGCATTATTCGACTCACGGTAGACATGTCGAGCTTAGAATTTTCGAGGCCCCGTGCAATAATTTAAAATAGGCCTTTTTAAAATAAATTAGGCCTTCTAAGTGTATATAGTCACGGGTGTAATCATAATAAATATTAAAGATAATAAAAATTGTGATAATTTAATGTTAAAATAAATTACTTAAATGATTTTCTAGATAGGACACAAAAAAAAATTGGATGATTTTTTTAAGCCAAAAGAAAAAAAAAAATATTTTATTTTTTCAAGCCAAGTAGAAGGAAGCCACGAAATTCGTCACATATTTCTGGCCTTCAATAAGGCATTGATTTTGGGTCTAGAACTCATATTGGGCCTGATTCATCCCAAAATGCTATAACACTCATTTTTAGGTTTTTGTAAAGCAAACGTTTGTATTAATGACACTTAGGTGGGCGGACCTTTCAGAAATGGAGGCCCTTGAGAAATGGGGGCCCTGTGCAGAAGAACTTCCTGCACAGGTAGTTGGGCCGGGCATAAGCAAGTGGATGGTGACGAACAATGGAACCATACAGGAGAGTGATAGCCCATTGTGAATTTGTTTCCAGAATCACATTTTTACAGCCACTCTCTCGCGCTAACGTAAGACCATGTAGCATTCCCCATCTTTCCGTCGTGGAACAATACATAATCCTATATTCCTATGTTAAATGCTAAATCCCCGCAACCACTTACCTTCGTGATTCCGAACAAGACATTTTACTGTTGCAAATCCATATTTCCTTCGCGCTCAATCTGTGTTGATCTTTACTATAGGAAAGTGAGGAGGCTCCCAAGACACCTGGACCACAGACTTAGTAGCCAATCTAAGTGATATATGACTTGATTGCCAAACTTTAATATACTCTGCAACATGACCTTGCACATGTGAACTTCGACAACTTTCTCAAGCCGATCTTCATAAATCTTTGTGTTTTTCCATTTCCACGTTCATATGATTTCAACTGCAAAAACTTCACTCCACAACAATTATTAACAAAATAACGAGTGGAAGATAAGTTACCTCATTGTTGGGTTAATCCATATTTAATTGGGCTACTAAATACGTGGTAATGAAGTTTGATCCCAACTTGATACAAGTTGTAGAGAGGCGTCTAGAATTATTGTGTGTTGAATGTGAAAATTATAGTATATAGACATTTCTAGATTACTGGGTCAAAGTAATCATTTAAACTATGGTAGATTAATTTAAATTAGTCTAGAATAGCCTTAAGATAGAATTATCTCTCTTAGGTTTTTGTGTAAGTCGGTAATTTGGGTTGATTACTCACTGACTTAGTGCAATGTACATAGCTGTAAATGGTTGTAAATGGAATACAGGAAAGAGTGTTCGATCAAAAGACTTATATACAAGGCGAGGTTAGTGTGTGACTGGGCAACAAAATACCCGCTTAATATTAGATAGAGTCGAGAAAGCGCACGAGTTTCCCCAACAACAATATCCACGTACATAAAGGAGTTGTGAAGAAAGAGTGATTGTGCATGCCCGCGTGTAATTGAAGCCACATGGAATGAACGATGGAACAATCACGAAAAAGATGCTCAAGATTCTCTACATGGAGTAAACATCTAGAACATGTATCATCCATGCCTAGGTGATAGCGGGCTCGCTCATTAGCCGAGATAACACACCATGAAGCAATTTCCAAACAAAAGTCGCGTTCTTGGACTCGTATTTTCCACAAGCAACTGAAGATGCATCCTTTTACACAAATAACGAACACTTGTTGGTTGAATAACAACAAGGCTGTGGAAGCCACTATTATAGCTCAACAATATTTCATCCATTGACAAACCAAAGCTACGAACAATTGTCGAGGAAGAAAGCTAAGTGGAATCCCCACCAATAACAGCAACCCGTAGAGAAGTATCTAGAAGCCATAAATCATCCCAAAACCTAATGTCGTTAGCATTGCCAAGAACCCATCTACAACCGAGAACAACCACCTTGCGCAATCCTAACAAAATAGTTGTCCAAGTATGTCCAAGTATGTGATGATGCTAAATGCGGGGCAGCATGGTTCCTCATATATTTTCTTCTCAAAACAGAAGACCAAAGTATATCATCACTCTTATAAAAACTTTGCCAATAATAGCCTTAGTAAGATCCTCATGCACCGTAAACCTAAGCCACCCCCCTTCTTAGGAACGCAGAAAGTCTTCCAGGTTATGGTGTGCAAAGGGCGGGACAAAGTTGTGTGCCCCTATACAAAATTACGAATATTTTTTTTTATCAATTTCTTCACAAACCTGTAAAACTTAAAGTCTTACTACTCCATCCACTCAATCGGGCATTAATCTTATCACGAAGGGGTGTAAATGTTTCTTTAGATATCCTTCCTTTTAAAATCGACATACCAAAATAATTACCCAGATCACGGGTCACGTAAACGTCACTCAACGTCTCTTGTTCATTGCACAAATCCTGTGAAACTTTAGGTGACACGTATCTTCGATTAAGTAGTACTAACCTTAAGCCCTGAAGCCTCACACAATATATTAATGCATTTCATAACAACCCACATTTGGAACACAAATGCCTAAAAAAATAAAGTAATGCCGTTGGGAAAAAATTATGTGTGAAAGCAGAGGTCCTCCTCGCGATAGAAAAGTGGCTTCCAAGTACCATGATCTACAACTTCCAGAGTGAGATGACTTAAGCGTTCAACACAAAGAACGGACAAATAAGGTAAAAAGGGGTCACCTTGCCTAACACCTCTAGCCGGTTAAAATTGTTTTGTTAGTTCCCTATTCCACAGAAGCTGCATATGGACAATAGTAGCACACTCTTAGATCATACGACCCCAAGAAGTAAAGAATCTTTCTTGAACATTGGTGACATCAATAAAGTCCCATTGAAGCCTGTCAAATGCCTTTTCGAGATCAAGTTTCAACAACATCCTCTTTTTCTCGGACTTTTTGCGGCGCATAGAATGAACCACCTCTTGCATGAGCACAACATTGTTTTATATAAATTTATCAAGGATAAAACTCCTTGTGTAGGACCAAGCAAAGATCCCATCAAACCTTGCATACACAATACTATAACCTTTTAAATAGTTTTGTAAAGAACATTACAAAGGTCAATTGGTCGGAATTGAGTAATTAATCAAATCGGGTTTACCAACCTTGGAGATAAGAGATAGGAGTGTGTCATTCAAACATATAGGAAGCTGATGCGTAGAAAAGAACCAAATTACCTCTTCAAACACCGATCGGCCAATAGTTCCCCAACATCGTTGAAAGAAAAACGGGCTAAAATCCATCAAATCTGTGTGACTTATAAGGATCCATACTAGTAATAGCCTTCCAGACTTCAATCATGGTCACCGGCAAATCAAGCACAACCCAAACAAATGAATTAGTTTCAGGATACGCCGTGAGCGTAAAGGTTGTGGAAGAAGGAAACTTCATGAGCCTCTAGCAATTCACAATCATCAACTCATGTATCGAGAGTCACACAAATACCAACAACCCGTTCCGTCAACGGCAAATAGATGTAGAAGTATGAAGAAATAAGTATCTCGATCACCACAACCTAACCATTGTTTCCGCGAATTTTGAAACCAATCAATCTCCTCATGCTCAAGGGACAAGTCTAGTTGACGTTTAAATCAACCTTCATGAGCCATTAGATGGCGCGAGTACAAAGAATCCGGATTCTCTTGAAGCGCAATGATCATACTGGTTAAGACATGCTCCATGCCATAAATATTACCAAAGACAAATCGATTCCACATTAGTAAAAAAATATTAAGATAGGAAAGAGTTGCACTTACCTCCACTTACCTCAGGATGAGTGAACCAACAAGTCTCCTCATAGGCATGAAATCATGATGTGTCTTCCACGTTGCTTCAAACCGGAAAGGGCGACATTTTTTTTTTTACAAGAATAGTATAGCTAACTTCCATGAGTAAAGGTGAGTTATCCGAAGCGAAACGAGCCAAATGACGAACCCGTAAACTCGGAAATGTAGTGTGAGCATCAACATTAAATAAAACTCAGTCAAGGTGTTGGAGCACCTTAGAATGTTCATCCCTACCATTATCCCACGTAAATTCCGGACTAGTGAACCCGGGTCAATAAGACCATACTTATTAATGAGATCAAGGCAGGCGAATCAATATGAATTCGGCTCGAACCTCCATGTTTTTTCATAGATGTAAAGGATGAAATTAAAATCACCAGTCATAATATACACACCCGTAATGGAGGATAACTTTCTATTCAGATCCGCCTAAAAAGGTTGCCGCCGCATAATATCAGGCGGTGCATATATCACAAGTGAAGTGAAAGAAAGAGATCGAAAAGTAACCTTAGTTGTAATAAAAGAAGGTTACTACCTAGAATCATAACCTAAACATGATCAAGTTCCCAGAGTAGCCAAACACCTCTTTCAAACCCTCGTGCTTCAACATGGAAACAACCTTTCAGTTTTATCCGATCATAATCACGTTTTTTTTTCACAATAAATTCTCTCCATACCTTCTTCTTCGATCTTCTTCTCGTGTAAACCCTAACTCTTCTCGCCAATTTCGGCTCCCTACCTTTACCTTCCCTACGGAAATCTTCTAGATGTTCTTCTTCAAATAGTAATGGGAAATGACACGAGGGGTTGCTAGCACCGGAGGATCCAAATGAGAAGGTTCCCATGGTGAATTAGCTAGTAGCGATCGGAGCAAAGGAGAACGAGGAGACATGATTGTAGATGGTGAAGTGTAGGAAGAAGGAGAACAAGAAGGAAGGAGTGTAAATGGGGTCAGTTTGTTGGTAGCAATCAGAGCATGACTGACAATGAAGCCGGCTAATGTTATTGTCGGTGTCGACAACCATGTAACCGCCGCTGCATTAGCTAGTACGACAATGAATTTGTAAGGAGCGTAGATTGTGAAGGGTAGGAATGAGGAATGAAGTTAAGTAGAGACGTAAGTGGTATGTAAAATTTAAAAAGGAGATTAATCTACGTTAACATTGGTGGTATGAGATTATTTCCGTGTAAAACCCATTTAAAATCAATGAAACTTTTATTCAAAAATCAATTGATGATAAAAAAGATTATTTATTACACCGACTTTATATACTACCGTAATACTTCCCGCTGCTTCAAAATTTTGGAACTAATACCATTAACACGAAAATCATTCTTTACAACAAAATTGAATTGTGCCTCTTTGTTGCACTAGATCAAGAATCAATCTTAAGGATAATTTGGTTGATAACATAGAAATAAAAACAATTAAAATAATATTTAAGTAAAATAAAAACAATTAATGATCTTCTATGTTAAATATAATTGACAATTTTTTTTATAAGCTAAACAAACCCTTCTAAATAAACCGATTATAATAGACTAATTCAATGATAATTTATTTTTACCATTTCATTTATAATTCACATAAATTTATATGACCGTTACACGTCTTTTAGATCGAAGAGCTCATGTTATAACCAATTTTTTCTCAAATATCGAATAGAGAACTTTTTTCCTTGAATCAAATCTAACATGTAGGATAAGTAAAGTTCACCTAATTTATATATTTTCTAGTATTTTTCTTAATTGTTAAGGAATTAAGACATATAAACACTTTTAATTGTGCATAAATAGTTATCTACCATAACATTTTTCTTGAACTTATACACAACTTGAAAGCGTGTATAAGACTATGTAGCTTGACTTTTTCTCTCGGCTTATTGTGACATCATGTCAACACATGAAATTGAACTACCATCTTCTATTTTTATCTTCTAATCTTTATATATATTAAAATAATTTTGGATGTATTATTAAAATATTAAATTAAAATGGCAACCAATCCAACAATGGATAGCTACGTATGACTTCATTGCAGTTTGAGTAATATCATTAAATAAAATATTGGGTAGTGTTCAGGTACGGTTCATAATTAGAATAAGACTGTGCGGTTGAACGTAGAGCTGACACGTGTTCCCCAAAGTAATAGTTCAAAACTTATTAAGAGATACTTCATAACTTATAAAAGGATAATTCATGAATTATAAATGAATAGTTCATAGTACAAAATTTAAAAAGGATAATGCATTTATAATAGTTCATGAGTTATACTTAATAGTTCATAACATATAAACGATTAATTTATAAATAATTTGATATAATATATTAAAAAGTAATAGTTTATTAAGTATATGAGAATAGTTCAAAGTTTATAAGAGAATAGTGAAGAATTTATAACATGGTAGTTCAAAAAAATTTTCATTCGATCCTGAAAAAAAATTCAATCATTTCCGATAAAGAAAAAAAAATTGACATGTGTCAGCTCTACGTTCAGCCGCACGGCCCTACCCGAAAATATAAAACAGACCTGAACAGTGTCCATAAAATATTAGTGATTTACAAACGACATATATCACTATTAATTTTTTTAAAATTTATATAATAAGTAAATATATTTTCTTGTAAACTTCACAATATCTGAATTTGTATATATGTTTTATTATAAAAAGTGGTTTAATATTTTAAAATGTTTAAGATATGATTTTGTTTAGTAATTATGATTACCTAAAAATAATTTGTTGTAATTTACAAATATTGGGCCTTTAAGAAAATTGATTGCAATCTTTAATGGGCCTTTCGGAGAAGCTTCTAGAGGAATGGAAATTAGGAATAATCAATTGGAATTTAAAATAATAAATATTTCATATACTTTCTTTCTTTGAGTATTTGGTAATTGTAGACTTTGCTTGTTTTTATTTACTTGCTCCTCTTATTTCAATTCAATATAGCTATGCTTCTTCTTATTCCCAAATTACTTAAAAGATTGATTCTTTCAATCTTATAATATCTCAAATTTATCTTTATAAATCATAAATAATAATGTCATATAAATATTATTAAGAAAAAAAAAATCTTTTTAATAATAAGTAATATACATCCAAACATAGGTTGATACATGAGACAAGCTTCTCGGGCTCAGCTTGCTTATAAATGAGACGAACTTGAGCATGTCAATGTTCGGCTCGTTCGGCTAAAATAATACTATATGAGCATTATTTTAGACGAGTTGCTCGGGCTCGGCTCGTCAAAAGCTTTGATCGGGCTCTACTCGTTTATAAACGAGTCGAGCTTGAGCATGTTAAGACTCGGCTCATTCGGCTCGTATAACTAAACGAGCCGAGCTTGAGCATGCTAAGGCTCGGCTCGTATAACACCCCTAACCTTATCCCTTGAAAAAGGGTATTATTTGCATATACTAAAAAGTTTGTGATATTTTCCGCAATTTACAAAAATGCAAATGAGTACACAACTCACAAGCTACATAACCCAAACCCACTTTTCTATTTTTCCATTTTTTTCTCCAATTTTTTAATATTTTCAACCTTCCTTTCACCGTCGCTCGTTGTATTAAAGATTCCTCTTTGTGGTCTCTTCTTCTTTCCAATGGATTGTAAAGACTCTCAAACCTCCAAAACACATCTCCTAATCTCCAAAATTGACTTCTTTAACATTCTATTTTCCTGAAACTTGCAGGGCACAGACTAATTTTCCTCTTTGTATAGCTGTTGTATGTAGGAATGTTGGCTAGAAAGCCTAATTGAATACTTTTCCAGTATATTCCATTGAAAAGGTGGTTCAGAAAATCATCTTTGTTTTGCCATTTGTAGATTTTTTGTGTGTTGGGCAGAATTCTGTACTGATTTTTCTGCCATTGGAGATGGGCAAGCAAGGACCTTGCTTTCACTGTGGTGTTGCAAGTGAGTTTTTTTTGTTGGGTCTCTAATTGTTTCTAATGTGCTTTCTGGGTTTGCTTCAATTTCTTGAATTGGTTGTTGTTCTGCCATTGAAGATGATTGTGAATCTGGTTTCTGGGTTTTAGAGAGTTTGCTTTTGATGGATAGTCAATTGAAATGTGTTGACTAAGGGGATGCTTGTTAAATGGTCTGAAAATCTGCATATATGTCCTTTGATCTAAACTTGCATGTTCTTACATAAGAAATCAGATTATCTCATTGTGTAATCCAAGATGAGGGTTTATGAATTCCCTCCATGAGAAACGAAATTTGCTTTGTGCTCAGCTGAATGAATTAAGGAATGTTTGATGCCCCATTGTGAAACATCTGAAATTGCTATCTTCTTGATGAACTGCAGCTATCCATTCAAATTCAATATGGCATTCAATCTGGAATTGGCTACAAATGACACTCTTAAGAAAATAACTGACTAATGAGTCATTAGAGCTTCTGTGTATCAATTTTAGAGTAGTATTCGGTTTTCGGGGTTGTTCATGCTATTCAGAATGATGTTATTGTTGGAGATAATAAATTTCCACATCAAAAGTTGGACATTCCGAGTATAGTATATATAAGGTCAGTGGGCTCCTCCTATTGTCAATTGGTTTTAGGAGGGAACCTCATCTGATTTATGCGCTAGGCTTGGGCGGGGCGTGGTGGTTTTGGAGATAATAAGTTTATTGCCTATTGATCGGGTTTATGTGCTAGGCTTGGACTTTGACAGTTATTTGAAGTATATTGACACAATTACTTGCTATCATTGAAGGTACCCCGCTATGGCGCAATGGACCTCCTGATAAGCCTGTGCTTTGTAATGCGTGTGGGTCGAGATGGAGAATCAAAGGAACATTGGTTAATTATACACCTTTACATGCAAGACCCGAGGCTGATGAATATGAGGATCAAAGGGTCTCGAAAGTGAAAACTATCTTTCCTAAAATAGGAGATGCAAAACTCAAAAAAAGGAAGCTAACTTATGAGAACTTTGTGGGCAAAAGTTTTGTTTCCGAATACAAACCAGGTTTTCTGAAATCAACAGATGAAGCCACCAGCAACAAATCGAGTTCCGGCTCAGCTGTATCATATTCAGAGAGCTTTGGACAGTTTAGCGGCGCTGATGCTAGTGATTTTACAGGTTTGGCTCTCCACTGAACTCGATTGTGTAGTTTTAAAGTGAAGAGTTTACCATCTTCATTGTCATTAATCTGGATGGTTATCAGGTGCTGATCAGTCAGCTGCGTGGGACACTCAAGTTCCATCAAAGAAGAGGACTTGTGTGACTCGTACAAAGACATCTCCGGTTGAGAAGCTCATCAAGGATTTGCATGCTATCTTACATGAACAACAATCATCTTACCAATCCGGGTCCTCTGAAGAGGATTTGCTTTTCGAGAGTGATACTCCAATGGTTTCAGTTGAGATAGGGCATGGAAGTGTTCTCATCAAACATCCGAGCTCGTTTGTTCAAGAAGATGACTCTGATGCAAATTCTCTTTCATTTGGAAATAAGCCTTGCAACATAAATGAGCCGGCGAATTATGGTTCCGCCTCACTATCTGGCTCCAATTGCTTCAAGAGGTATTTCTCTTACAAGCCTTTCGGGGTTCCATCTTACGTTAGCTGCTAGGACTTATATGTTAGTTTACACTCAAGATGTGGGATTTTCCTACATCTCAACAATGATCTTAGCTGCTAACAAGCGGTATTGCCTACGTGAACAGATCGAGTGATCACACTCAAGAAGTTGAATCTGGAACTAAATTCAGCTTATCAAAAGACCTTCAAAATGCAAAGAAGCCACTTCAAGAACAAAATCTAAACATTCCAGGTTAGCCAGCTTCTTTATCCAATTTCGGCTCTTGTAGTTTCATTTGTACATAAATCGAGTCTACAATTTCGGCTCTTCCACAGGAAAGGAAACAACTGAAGGCCTTAAAAGAGGACTTAACAAGTCTGGTATAGGAAGCTTGTTTAATCTGCCTAATATCAAACTCGATTCCTGCAATGATGAAGATCTGTTGCTTGACGTGCCATCGAATGGCTCATTCCCAGAAGCCGAGCTTCTTCTCCCATCTACAAGTATCACATCTAGTAGTAGCTCTATATACCAAGCTATGGTCCTCCATTGATTGTGTCTAACAACAGTTGAAGCCTTCCCACAAACAAGTATGCCACTGTAATTTGACATTCTAAACTTTTTTTTTCGTTTTCGGATCCGGTATACAGCAGAGTTATGTGGGTTGGCATGGTCTTTTTCTTCCCCAAGTTTGTATAGGTTAACAGATGATCATACTACACAAGTTTTAGACAATATGTTTCTTCTTTCATTTACATAAGCAAATATAGTCTTCATAGCTATCAGTTTTTATGCTTTCATGGAGGATGATCTGATCAACCATAAGCTTCGATCATCAACTGCTCTTTCTGTATTCAAACGATTCTCATCTCCTCTGTAATCTCCCATTCACATTTGAATTCTCCTTCACCATTTTCAATCACAGTTAACCATACATTCACTTTGTTCATTTTCATGTTTGGACCGGGCCGTCAAAACTTGAAAGGTATAATTAAGAAAAGACTACTTGGTCCAACCACCTTGAATGAATAGTTGGAGTACAACGTGACACTGAGTTATGTAATAAACCATAATCAATATACTAAATACAATATCTTTATCTCAGGATATTTTTCTTTAAGGGCTTGTTCATATATCAGAAATTAGTGTATCAGATATCGGTATAGATATCATAGATATGGATATGAGATTGATATCTCATACCTGATACTTGTGTTTGGCAAGATGGTGAGGTATATCAAAAGAGGATGATTGGGGACAAGATGGTGAGGTATATCAAAAGAGGATGATTGGGGAGGAAGAGGTTTGAGGAAAACGTGAGAGAAAATGAATGTGATATCTCTCAATTTTTTAAGATATCAAAAACGATAAAAAAGTAAAGTATTGATATCTAGTATATCACTTTGATATCATATACTTAATTACGAAACATGGATATCAGATATGTGATATCTATGCCCATATCTCATATCAGGATATGAGAAATGAACAGGCTCTAAAGTACTTCATGTCAAACATATTATCCCGACAGTTACCGTGGATATCCAAATACTCAAGATCAGGGAACGGATAGTATCTTGAAAACAACTATGGCATCGACATGTACAAATCCGGGTCGACCCGTCCAGCCCGCCCAGGAAAAAACACTGGTATGAACAACTAGTTTGACCCATTTGGGTTTGACCCGATCCGTATTTTGGGTATGGGTAAATATTTTGGTCCGCAGGCCAACCCGGCCCGTGTATAGTTTTATACATATAATTTTATATATATAATATTGTTTTGAGTATTACTTACGCTGATTTTTCATTTAGTTTGTTTGAAAATATACTTGTAATATAAGATTGTACTGCTAATTTGACTTTAATAGTAGTTGTTATTTAGGTAGTTGAATTTATTATTTTTGTGTTGATTGTGTTTATGCAATTATAATTGAATTGAAAGTGTGTCTTAAATATATTATATTATATTACTTATTTTGAAAGATTAATTTCGGAAAAAAAAACACGTACGGGCATCTGGGTCGACCCGACAGCCCGCCCGCTTTTTACATGGGTGGACATGAACAAGGTTTGTGGTCCGGACAAGCCGGCCCAACCCGCACCTTCCACTAGAGTTTTTAGGTATGGTTCGGCCCAAACCCGGCCCGAGCCCGCTTTTGTACATATTAGTCCATTACCCAAAGGCATGGGAAGGACATCCATCTCAACGACTCAAGCATTTTACAGCCGCGTAATATGACCTCTAATCCCCCTTGCCGATCTGGACTACAGATGGAGACGAGGTTTCTACTCCGTACTCTAGGTGCGGAATCCAGTTAAAAACTTGTACGGTTTCCACTTCTCATATCATGGGCCTAACATTCGCATTTTGTATACGTTGTAAATGGTTCTTGCTATTCGTACCACCGTATACATGCTATGCATACCACATCTACGCCTACGCATGGCGTAGGCGTAGTAAGTTTTCCTTCATTTTTCGAACTAAATATATGTTACGGACTACTACGCGTACGCGATGCGTAGTCGTAGTACAGCTACGACTGCACATTTTCCTTTATTTTTTGAACGAAATGAGCTTCTTGCTACGACTACGCATTGCGTACGCGTAGTCAGGATACAAATAGCAATATCGGTAGTAAATGTCTGGGTTCGTTTAAAATCCCCGATTACTCGATTAGTAACCACGTCACTAACTCAAAGTCTCAAACGGTAGAGGAGGAATCGCAACCGATTATAGCTAACGTATCCAGAAAAGATTACATTTTTATTGGAACGGAAAAGTTATTTACTAACGATATTTGTGATTTGCTTAACAACAAGCATTATCTCATCTCTCCTTCATTCAATCGTTACATACAAGCCTCGCTCCTGTGGTTTTTGAGCAGAAACTCCCTTCTGTTAAGGTATGTCTTGAGTTAGAATTAGAAACAATCTTTGGTTTTGCTTGATAATTTGATGTCGCTTTCAACTTCGTTTGTTTTGTTGTTTGTTCACTGAACTTGCATGTATTGATACCTTCAATTTTCAATTTATGACATGATTTAGGGGTTTTTAAACCCTAGACGGTAATTGACCCCTTAATTTGATGGACTCTGAAGGTTTACAAGTCGATAGAAATGGTAGATTCACATCAAAAGAAGAAGATTCGTATTGAAGGACAATCTGATTATCGACCTTGGGCTGATTTGTTTCCTGATGCACTTGTGCTTATATTCAAAGCCTTAACGCTTCAAGAGCTTTTTAAAGTGATTCCTAGGGTTTGTAAATCATGGCGCAAGGTTGTAGAGGAGCCTTACTGTTGGCAGACTGTTGATATTGTTCATTGGAGTGCAAACTACAGCAAAAAACGCAAGCCTTACAAGATTGATCGAATGCTTCGTACCCTCATCCCGAGGAGCTCGAGTTCACTCCGTGAGTTACGCGTCGGATTCTTGAATGATGACCATATGTTGTTCATTGCAGAGCAGTAAGTTGAGACTCTTCATTCTTCAATACTTAAGCATATGAATTTGTGATCTAGGGCTTATTTGGTATTTATATCTTGAGTTTGATATCCATATATTTGAATATATCAAATGCATATATAGGTATATGATATATGATACTCGTATCTTGATACGGGTACAAAACGGATCCTTAATGTATGACTAGTTGTGTATGTTGAGAGATCACATTGACAATACGATATTACATGAACCTAACAAAGTCCTAAGTCATAATATTACTCCTCTTATTGTCATTTGGTTTTTAGGAGGTAATCAAAAATCTTGTGGGTAGGATCACTTAACGTGCATATTCCGTATATATAAAAGATAAATTAATATGGTATGTGTTTGGGTTGTGATTTGCGAAAATATGCTATCCGCACGTTTGATTAAGTCAGTATGTGCCTAAGTCTTTGTGTCAAGTATCAACTAGTCCGTGATAGTTGCACTTGAAAGGGGTGAGATGTGTGAAAATGTCTCACATCGACAATATGGTATTACGTGAACCTAATAAGTACTAGGGGATGAAACCCAGATACTTAAAGTGCAGACGTCAATCTGCATTTCTTGCTGCTTAATTGACTTGTGATTCAATTTCTTGGCTTTTGATGTACTAATCAAAGTATTGCTCTTATCAGATTCATTATTCATATCAAACTTGATATCTTTTGAACATACTAAGCATCACATATCAATTTGATATTCATACATCTGAATATATCAAATGCGAGTATAGGTATTTGATATATGATACCCATATCTTGATACGGGTACAAAACAGATCTGTTTGTGTAATCTGCATTTCTTGCTCTACTTAACTGACCTGTGGTTCAATTTCTCGGTTTTTGGCTAGTATTGGGAATGTTCAAACGTTGGCTCTCCAATACTGCTCTTTAAGTGACTCCATAATCGATCAAGTTGCTACAAAGTTCTCCTCAGTGACCTCCTTGGATCTAAGCTGCTCTAAAATCAGCTCTAAGGCGCTCAGAGTCATAGGAAGTAATTGCGAAAATCTCACTTCACTGACTTGGACCATGGAGAAGCCTCTACCGTGCTACGAGTGTTGGGAAAGGCCACCACCGACTAAAGTATACGAGGCTCGTGCTATAGCTAACACTATGCCGAAGCTCAAGAGTCTCAACCTATCTCAAGTCGACATTGACACCAAACTTGTCCTTGAGATACTCTCGGGTTGTGTTGAGCTCGAGTTTTTGGATATCCAAGGTTGTTGGGCTGTTGACGAGGAACTCTTGAAAGAAAAATTCCCGAAGATAAAGGTGTTGGGTAATGGAGGTGATGACGACTCGGATGGCTCGTATGTCTGGGATACCTGGAATGATATATCCCCGGGCTATTCCTCTGGAGATGACGATGACTCCTGGATGATCGACCGGATGATCGAGTATTATTCATTATAATGACTATGATTATTAGGACGACGAATCTCTCGTATGCATGCTTAGACATTTGTTTTTGTGTTTTGCAAGGCTTTTAATGTTGGTTACTAAACTTATAACGTTAATTTATGTCTCTAGATTTTGAAGTCCAGTTTTTGTATGTCTTAGACTCTTGGGTTAGTCTTAGTCCTATTGCATTTTGCAATCAACGTTGCTTTGATATGGTTAATGATTGTTGTCACACATTGTTCTCGATAATTAGGGCATAAATCAGAATTTGTAGTAAGTTAGTAATTGGAGAATTTGCAGTGAATCAATGTTAATAAGAGAAGAGAAATAAGTTTTAAATGAGACTTTACCTAATAATAAGTCTAATATGACAAAGAGACTTTACCCTAATAATGCCCCATCAACTATCCGACTAGGGTGAGCATTAGCATGTTTGTATACGGCTCGTTTAGAAAGTGAATGAGCTCGAGCCGAGCCATAGTAGCTCAGATGAAATAATGCCTCTATAGTGTTATTTTAGTCGAACGAGCCAAGATTTAACTGAACGAGCCGAGCATTGACATGCTCAAGGTCAACTCATTTATAAACAAGTCGAGCCCGAGCCGAGCCTAAATTTTATATGAGCTTTCAAATGTGTTTATATTCGACTCGTTTAGAAAATAAATGAGTTTGAGCCTAGCTTTTGATGAGCTGAACCGAGTAGTTTGTCTCATATTACACCCCTAAATCCGACACTAATCCAATAACCATGTAAGCATTCTGATCAATAATATGGGCGGACCTTCCAATGAATTTCAGAGACCTTATGTCAATGTATTTTTTATTATTAATTTTAAAAATTATGAGGAAAAAACAAAAATAAGACTGAGTTATTATTTTTTATGAAAAATTATACAAAAGGCTGAAAATAAAAAGTAAAATGAGACCGTTGCTAACTTTAAATATTATTTTTAGAAAAAATATAAATAAAAGGAAAAAAAAATTATCTGATAAACAAAAGAAAATTTTAAACTAAATGTTAATAAGCATGTGTCATTTGAATCATTTATATTAGTCAACACACCACCCTTCACAACCAAACAATCGATTTAAAAAATAAAAAAAAATATTAAATTAGAATAATTCGTATAATTGATCGTCTGAAAACATAGAATGCCTTATATTCTCAATCAATTTTAAAGACTAAAACGTCTTACATATATAAATTTTTAAGTAATTTACAAAATACATACATGAAAAAATGTAAAAAAAAATTCCAAAAAATTCCAATACAATTGATATACAAGAATATAAGGGCCCGTTTGGTTCCAACTCCGGAAACGGAAATGGAATGGAAACGAATTTAGTTCATATGTATATCCATATTTATGATATTTTATGGAATCATTCCCCATGGTTTAATGAAAAATGCACTTTCTTCTTCACATTTTGTTACCCTATAAGGTATTAAAAGTAATGAAACTCTCATCCAATTACTACAAACCACAAGGAATGATTCCAAAAAATTTAATGAACAAGGATATACATATTTTTTTTTATTTTTTTTTTTTTCATAATATTCTATTAATTAATTCAAAATTTACAAAGAGCTAGAAGGAAGACGGGCAACAAGTTGTGCCGCCAATCCTTTTTGGATAGCGAATCCGATCCTCCTAAAAACAACATCAGAAGACCTAGGAGACGTAACGTTGCCATGCAAAACCCGTTGCACCCTCTTCGGAATTTCAATAGCATCGGGCGCAAGGAAACCAAAGGTGTCGAAAGCGAACGGAAGAAACACATGTTGATTTTCAATACAAGCTTTCTCATGTTTGGCCACCTTAGCAGAAGCCGCATTAAGCGCCGCCTTACCAACCGCAAAAGGCCCACTACCCAAACAAACAAGTGGGGAAACTCCAGTCAAATCGATGCAAGCATGTTTTCCACCCGCCCATCCAAACACCAAGATATCCGCCGGCCTCAAGGTGGACCTCCCCTCACGTGGGTCAGTTAAGAAGGACACAGGCGCCTCCTTCTTAACCGATACCCCCGCCCTCCTAAACACATCACACAACACATCACGGACCAAATCATGCCTATATTTGAAGCCAGGAAGCTCTTTACAATGAACCGCATGCTCCCAAAAGAATCTAGAATTCTCCGACAATTGGGCATAGGACAAATCTCATCAACCGGGTATAGAGGAATCATAAGGCGATACTTAAAAACCGAACGATACTCAACCGGGGACATACATATTGACTAAACCAAACGGGCCCTAAGACGGGGACAATTAATTTAGAAAAAAAATCTAAAAGATGATAAACACTGCATAATTAATTAAGAATAAGTGATACCATTGATTTTCTCTAATTTTATTGCTAATTGTGATTGTTTTTTAAAACGTTACGTTTTAAAAGTATTTATTAATTGATCATCCTTTTTTAATGTTATGGTCCATTAGGGGAAAAAACTGTAAATTGTAGGGACCAACAAAAAATATAACCCAAAAAGGGTATCAAAGTAATTTACACGAAATTAGAGTCTGTTTTGGGCCCCACCTGTCTGATTTACCTCGCACTCGTCTGTAGTATTCTCTGATTAGAAGATTTCTGTAGAGAAGCAATCCAGCTACGAACCTTCCTAGAAAATCCTCTTTGCAGATGAATTTTTTCATATTTGAGCTTTGTGCTCGTTGATTTGTGGCTGTTTTTGGTGTTGCAAGCTTCGATTAGGTCTCATCAGCGAAAATTTGAGTCCGCTTTTGCGTGAAGTTAGAATGTTGAAGGAATCTGCTGGTATGGAGGATTAGGGATTCTGATTCTTCAGCTAGAAACATGGAATTTTGTGGTGCGATTTTGTATTTTTTTGCATTCATGTTGAGAAACATCGCATTTTCATTTACGTGCATGATGAATCATTTTGTCTGTTTATTATCAGTTGAGAGTTGAGACAACTCAAACGGCGACTACGAGCTCGTCACTGAGCTCGTGAATCGTGAGCTCGTCATCTAGGGTTTTGCCTGTACAAAAATCATGAGATTTGTTTACAAGGACTAAGCTGTCTCAAGGTATTATTCATATTTGAGTTGTTTGCTTCCCGCATTACAGTCTCCTCTTGCTTATTATCCGATTTGCTCAAGGAGAAAATTGCAAATTATTTTTACTTAACTATTGAGAATCTTGCTCGCTTTATATCTTCTTTTTTGTTTGTTTACTTTACTCTCTACCCAACCAATTACCCTTATACCGTTATAATTTTTATCACAGATGGTAATAAATGTAATGTCAAATACCTTTATAATGAAAACGAACTTATGCTGAAATTTTGTTTCATCATTCATAACATATTTAATGCTATACATGATTTGATACCGTTTAGTCATATCTGATTATGTATTTTATTATAATGCACCCGTCACTGTTACCTCTATATATGTATGCAGAAAGGCTAATGTTGCCAACTGGGGGAGGTTTAATGGTCATTGAGAGGCCAAAGTATCAACGGAGAAACGTTTCTGCTGTTCGTGATTTTCCTCAAGGTTGTGGGCCAAATGTGACCAAAGCTGAATTTAGAGGCAATAGTGTGTCTTGTTACAGTGATGAATTTAAGAAAACTGAGCTTCCTGGTGCTGATCATCCTGAGGTTGAGGATCCTGCTTTGTTAGATGTCGGAGATGTGTCGGGCTTTGCTCAGGAGGAAACTAATTTGCGGTTAGTGCAGTCTCCGAAGTCTTCTGAGGGGCAATGTAGGATGTCAAATGTGAGGAGCACGAAATGTGCCCAGATAGGAGATTTGAAATTAAAACTGATATTATACAGTGGGAGAACGGAGAAAGGAACTTCTGAGGGGAGAGATAGGAAATGTGATGAATCTCTGGAGTGCAAAGATGAAAATCAGGACGAGGTTGGATGTGGAAGAAGTATGCATCATAAGGGCAGAGATAGGAAAGAGGCAATTGTTTGTAAAAAACACAAGGGAGATAAGAGAATAAAAATCCATTATCCTGGAAATGATAATGCTTTGAGAGGAAAACATCTTTCATTAGCTCCATATGGTGCTTCGTGCTCGATTGGTGGAGGTGCTCGTGATAAGGTTAGGGAGACTCTACGTTTATTTCAGGCTGTTACTAGAAAGCTTTTGCAAGAGGCAGAAACGAAGCCAAAGGTGGAAAGACACTATAGAATTGATCAGCAAGCTGCATTGATTTTGAAGAACAAAGGCAAATATACTAATTATACAGGAAAGCCGATCTTAGGACCAGTTCCAGGAGTAGAGGTGGGGGACGAGTTCCATTACCGTGTTGAGCTTATGATTATTGGACTCCATCGCCCTCCACAAAGTGGTATAGATTATGTCAAGGAAGGCGGTCAGGTTCTTGCAACAAGTGTTGTAGATTCTGGAGGCTATGACAACAAAGTTGATCATTATGATCTGTGGACATATACTGGTCAAGGAGGAGGATGCAGTACCAGTAAAGATAACTTCCACGAAGATCAGAAGCTTGAGCGTGGAAATCTAGCCCTGAAGAACAGTATACGTGAAAAGAATTTGGTAAGGGTTATCCGGGGAATTAAAGATCCAAAAGCAGCTTCTAGAGGAAAACATAAGGTTGCCACAATATATACTTATTGTGGTTTGTATACAGTGGAAAGATTTTGGCAAGAAATCGGGCAAGATGGTAAAAAAGATTTTAAGTTTGAACTCAAGAGACTTCCCGGTCAACCTGAGCTTGCTTGGAAAGAAGTAAATAGATCCAAGAAACTTAAAATTAGGGAGGGTAGTTGTGCAAATGATATCTCAAAAGGGAAGGAACAGTCTCCAATTTGTGCTATCAATATTGTAGATGGTGAGAAACCCCCTGCATTTACATACATTTCGCATATGATATACCCTAAATGGTGCAATCTTGTACGTCCTCGAGGATGTGATTGCAAAAATGGATGCTCAAATGCAACTCAATGCTCTTGTGTTGTCAAGAATGGAGGAGGGATTCCGTATAACTTTGACGGGGCTATTGTTGAATCAAAGCCTCTTGTATACGAGTGTGGTCCTTCTTGCAAATGTCCTCCATCTTGCTATAATAGGGTGAGCCAAAATGGTGTGAAGTTTCCGCTAGAGATTTTTAAAACCGAATGCAGGGGTTGGGGAGTCAGATCTTTGCATTCTATCCGTTCGGGGAGCTTCATTTGTGAGTATATTGGGGAACTACTCGAGGACAATGTAGCTGAACAGAGAATTGGAAAAGATGAATACCTGTTTGATATAGGGCGAAACTACAGTGATCACTCTCTTTGGGAAGGTCTTGCGGGTCTGATTCCGGATGAAACATCAAATTCTCGTCAAGTGGGAGCAGATGTGGGTTTCACCATTGATGCAGCTAAATATGGAAATGTGGGAAGGTTTATTAATCACAGTTGTTCACCGAATCTATATGCACAGGACGTGCTATATGAGCATGGTGATAAGAGAATACCCCATGTAATGTTTTTTGCTGCTGAGAATATTCCTCCTTTGAAAGAGCTGACTTACCACTACAACTACAAAATTGGACAGGTTTATGATCAAGATGGGAATGTCAAAGTTAAGTATTGCTATTGTGGTTCTTCCAACTGCTCTGGACGAATGTACTGATTGTCTTCATCTTACTGTAAGTAAAATCAATTCTCTTTGGTAAATTTTGTCCGACTCACCTAGAAAGAAACAAACCATTAACTACAGTAACTATCATAGGTTTGTGGTAAAAAGAAGTTTGACTCTGCTTTTGAGTAATGCTGTTGAACATATTGTTTAAATTTGGACTGAATATTTGCAGGTATATTTGTAAGATGATGCCGAGTAGAAGATTTGGAATATCTGATGCTTTCTAATGGCAATGTCACTTGGGAATACCACGTTTGTCACTTCTAACTCACTCTTGTTATTTAGATACGGGTTTAGCTTGAGTTGTGAATCGTGATCCAAGTTAGGGTATCTCTTTGGATGAGAATACGGAAAATTTCATAGTTCTACTAGTGCAATGAAGATAGCGTAACTTCCAGCTTTGCAAGTTATATATTACATATTCACATCTACCTTTAGTGGTTCTTATACTCTTCGTGTTTTGATTAACACATTATGTCATATTGAACTACCTGTTTTAGACTGAACATCGGAAAACATATACGAAAATAATGGTTACTTAATATTAGAGTATTGAAATCTGTATGTTTTGTAGGGGTCTTATACGAGCCGAGCATTGACATGCTCAAGCTCGGCTCGTTTATAAAACGAGTCGAGCCCAAATTTTATACTGTTCATATTCGGCTTAGAAAATGAACGAGCCGAGCTTTTGACGAGTCGGACTCGAGTAGCTCATCTAAAATAATTCATATAGTGTTATTTTATCCAAACAAGCCGAATATTAACATGCTCAAACTCGGCTCATTTATAAACGAGTCGACTTAAATTTTATACGAGCTTTAAAATATGTTCATATTCGCCTCGTTTAGAAAATGAACGAGCTCGAGCCAAACTTTTAATGAGGTAACATGTAACAACCTAATATTTTGTGGTAATTGTGTTGAGTTTTGCCCAACAAATTGTTTATCAATGACCGAAGATTATGAGCTTTTTAAGCCTATTTGTCAAATTAAATTGTAATCAAAGTTGAAACCTTACTTGACAGAAATAAAAATAGATAGGATCATTAGTCATACCATATATAACAATATACAGAGATACATTGTTGTTTTAAACATAACTACTTAGAGATTCAAGGACACTAATATTCATGTATTTGACTACGCGTTTAAACATATCTTGGATTGGTTAGTAGGAATTCACATTGGACCATTTAAGCTTACAGAACAGACTTCTTGCTATGTGCTATCATTTAGCTTCCGTCTTTGGATTCGAAGCTTTGAATCAACGTAAGCACCAGTGGAGCGCTGAGAGAGAACGTCATTTTTCCTCTTCTTTACGTTTGTCACATTGTCTAGACTCATTCCCCCCGAGGGCCTACAGCTCGGACTATCCGGGATTGATGATGAGCCTTTGAGGTTTGGGGCTGTTACTGCAGCTATTCTCGTAACGGGTTTATTAGTAGCTGCTATGCCTGTAAACCATGATTAGAGAAACATATAAACACAAAAACATGAGTTTGCTGCTAAGTTTAGATTCTTAGTCCAAACAAAATACTTACGTTCTCTCAAAGTCATGTATGCAACCTTAGCTACATTCATCTCCGCCTGCTTCTTGGTTTTCGCTGCTTGTCCTTTGAACCTTTGTCCTTGAATTTCTACTGTTGAAAAGAATACTGGCATATGCGGTGGACCTACTGCATCCGTATTGTAATATGGAAGACATGAAACTTCTTTTTGTACTAACTCTTGTAGAAGGTTTTTATACATGACAGGATCATCCTGAAGCTAAAAGAGTCATATAGAGCAATGTTAGGTAGGTAGTAGGTACACGAAACTATAGTGCGTCGAGAAAAAACGACTAACCTCTTGAATCCCTTGTGGAAGAACGGAGTTTAGAGCAATTTTTGCAGCTGCACTTTCAGCTTGTTTAAGAGTATGGAAAAATTCGCTTTCATAAGTTTTGCCTTCTAATGTAACTTTCGATTTGAAAAGATTTGCATGAGATGGCCCGAGTTTTTCGAAACTGTATAGAGGGAACTCAAGATTTCTCTTTTGTGCATATTCTTGAAGCTTATTCTTGTACAGTCCCATGTCTGCAAAACCCAAGTTAACATCTTTATAAACATATTACTATGATATAATAAGCAGCTTGACACATTTGGCTATGCTATGTCTTTGAACATATATCATCTAGTCTCACCTTTACGCGTACTATTGTCTTCGGATACTCGGTTTGCTGCATCATAAGCATTAGTTGGAGAAGCTTGTTGTGCATTCGGAAGATGGAGCTGTCTCGGAGCAGATGCAGTAGTCCAAGTCTTGGCCAAAGCTGAACATCCTGCATAAGTAGCCATGCGAAAGTAAAAGTAAGTTACCATTTATGCTGTACATTTAAGTTACCGTGTTCGGTCACAGTAGCTCCATTCAAGATTGTGATTACAATAACCTAACACACTTGACACTTTAATAACATAACCGATAAGGGACCTAACAACACTTGTATCGAACCCTAGCCCTACCTAAATGTGTTGTGCGGATACGAGAATAGAATTATAATTAAAACTAAAGATAATACTTGATTCTCATAAACCCTTCATCCACCCACCCCTGCCCAACGAAACCCAGATGACAGATGGTCTAAATTACGTATAATAAAGTGTAACATTCAAGATGTATCAACTAATCCATTCCAGATTCTGATTACAATAACCTAACACACTTGACACTTTAATAACTTAACCGATAACGGACGTAACAACACTTGTATCTAACCCTAACCCTACCTAAATACACTTGTTCCGAACCCCAACCCTATTGTGCGGGATATGAGAATAGAATAGTGATAATACTTGATTCTCGTAAACCCTTCATCCATCCCTGTCAACGAAACCTAGATGACACTTGGTCTAAATTACGCAGCAACCACGTTGAGGACACCCGTTTTGGAAACGGAACCACCACTCCACCAAACCAGACAAATTGCTTCTTCGAAAAGCGTGGCATTCAAGACATATAAACAATACGTGTCTTCGAAGAAAAGTGTGGCATTCAAGACGTATCAACAAAATGTATGTATAAAGGGTCAATTATACTTACGGAGCAAACCCTAACCCTGTTCCAAAAACGCAACAACAAGCGACAACACAATCACAAAATCACTGATCAAAGCCACAAACCCAAACAGAAACACATTGAACCCTAAAATTAAAGTCTTTAGTACAACCCAACAAGGCAATTCATAACAAATACCCATTACCCAAATCAACGAAAACCCGAAGAAAAGGGTAAAAAGGAAGCTTTACCAACAAGCTGCTCGTACGCAAACTTAGCAGCAAAGCTACGAGCCTCCATGATAGAAGAACATAAATGGGGAGAACGGAAGGTAATCCCATCAACTTCAACATCGCCGATGAAATGAAGGCGGCGACCACGGCGGCTCTCCGTGAACCCGTACGTTGGAAGACTCCAAGCCTTCGACTGGCAATACTCCTGTAGTTTCGTTTCGAACATCTCTTTTTCTTTCTGGAGTTCGAATGGAGATATACTTTGATATGGTAGTGGAGAATTTCGTACGTAAATGGCAGAGGAACCAGAAAGGTTGGAGCTTTGGACTTGTAAGGATGGAGAAGAACAGAGCGTCAGAGCAATAGCCAATCGGGACAAAAAGTAAACCGCCTTTCCTTGTATTTTGCGCTAAATACCCCAACTTTTCGAGGAATTACAGTTATAACTTGATTTCTAGCGACTTTTGATTTATTAGCACATAATGGGGTGGAGTAACAATTAGGGGCTCCACAACCGAACCGAATCGTAATAAATTGAAATGATCTTACAATCAATTTTTTTCTGACCAAAATTTGAACATATAAAAGTAGTTTCGATTTGGACCTAAAACTGAAAATTGGAATTATTATAACCGAAAATCGAACCTATTAGGATGGTTTAGGTTCTAGATCTAACTCAACCTAAAACAATTTGCAAACATTTAAATAATATTATAAATAAATTATAATATAAAGTATAAATGTAGTCATTCTCATTTATCCCGATAAAAATAACATATATGAAATATCCATATCTAAATCTATCTCGATAAATATAGCAAATATGAACCAGTCCTTTTTTATAAAATAAATTTCGGTTTTTCGGCTTATACCATAGGTTTTTCGGTGATTACCCGAAAACCGAACGGAAACCTATTTTCTAAGTTAAATATAACCTAAATTGTCGGTTTTCGGTTCGGTCTAAACCAAAATCACTCGGTTCGATAAACCAAACCTAACATGCTTGCTAGCATGCTCAACCCTAGTTCCAAGCCCAACATTGATATGTTCGAGTAAACTCGTTTAAAACTAGTTTAATACCCGTATCTTGTACGGGATTTGTAAAAGTTAAACTAAAATTTTGTAATAATGTCTCGATACTAATAAAAATAGTTTAATACTCCTATCTTGTACGGGATTTATATATATATATTCCGTATATTATTATACATAAAAGTTCGGTTAATTGACCGTGTATTCGTTATACCGGTTATTTAGACCAATGAGTATTGTTTCGGATTATGAGTTATTGTTGGATTTATAAACCATGGTTTCGGTTTATGAAGTATTGCTTTGGCCTTATGAAACGTTATTTTGGACTTATGAAATGTGGTTTGGACTTATGTAATGTTTTAGATTTAAGTGATATCATTTTGGACTTATGATGAGTATTGCTTTGGGTTGAAAGATATAGTTTTGAATTTATAAGCATGTTGAGATGGATTCATGAACATTGGTATTAGACTATGACTTATTTGACTTGGACTTATAAAACATTGTTTTCGGACTTGGTTATTTAGATATGATGTATGACTTTGAAGCATTTTGATTGTGATTCATGATTTATGATTTAAGACGTTTACAAATTACTTGAAATTATATTGGGTTGAACTTCTTTTGAAATGATTTATGAATATTTGGATTTGATCATGATTATTGATTTAATTTTGAGGTTTTGAGTATGAGAATTTTGGACTTGATCATGAGTCTCGATTTCATTGTGAATATTTGAGATTTCGAAACATGTTATCATGAGCTTATGAGATATTTGATGATTTTAAATGCATGATTGAACATTTAGATTCCTTGAGTATTAAAAATTATGCGATGTCATATATGCTTACACTGTGAGGCAAATTATGTTTGTTTTTAACATAATCAAAGACAATAGTACATCATCAATTCAAGGGCATGTAGGTCATGGACCCTAGTGCGAGTAACGTCGGTTGAGTGTGGGACTGTATTGTTTCGTTAGGACTTATTCCTAACTTTGAATTATACATTTTTGGTCAATTTACTTTTATAAGTCCGGTTTGGTTGACCATTTTGGTTGTTTTATATTGGAGTTTTGAAACCTTTTTGGTTGACGTCACGGGACGTGTTTTAGATTACATGTTTTTTAATTTGGCAAGTTATGGCCACTCTTATTATAACTTATTTATGTATTTCTTTATCCTTTCTTTAATTTATCATAAGCATTGGAGGGGGTCGTTTTCCCTAATGCTATAACGTCTAACCCGTTTTTTGAGAGCGTTGTATGCCATGTAGCAAAATTTGAAGTGATCTAACGTGAGGTTGACCGTTGACGTGTTACTTTATTCCTTCTACCTTAGTATTATACTAGTCAATATTCGCACCTTATGTGAGTTTTGCTAATAAATATATTATATTAGAATAATAGAAATCGCAACAAAATATAATTAAAAAAACAAAGATTATAACACATTCAACATTCCTAATAAATGAGTAATAAAAAAATTATGCAATACAACGAACTTGGAATAAAAGTTACTTAAGGCTGCATTGAGACGATGAAGACACTCGATCAATACATGATACTTGATTACGATTTAAGGCTTGTTTTTTTCTCATATCCTGATATGAGATATGGGTATGGATATCACATATCTGATATCCATGTTTCGTAACGGAGTATATGGATATCAAAGTGATATCCTAAATATCAATACTTTACTTTTTTTATTGATTTTAATATCTTTAAAAATTGACAGATATCACGTTCTTTTTCTCTCACGTCTCTCTGACCTCTCCCTCCCAACTCTCCCTCTCATATACTCAACATCTTGTCAAACACATGTATTCCAAATTAACATGTTGAGTAAACTATAATTCGTAAATATTAAGCCTAATACGATTACGATTGGGATAATTTGACATACTAGGCCTTTTTGAGTTTTTGTTTAAGAAAGTGTACCACATATTTTTTACCACTTTCATTTAATAGTAGGTAAAAATTATTAACCCTTCTATTTAGAAAGAAAGGAATAAATGATGTTTGTTATTTGTTATATAAGTATAAATTTTAATTTTTAATTACTGATTTTGTTTTCTTTTATTATTTTTCTTGCCTTATTTTATTTTATTTTTATTTTATTTTTTTATTTTTTGGACTGAATTTCTCATACCGGAATTCTCATACTAGAATTTTCTTACCAGAATTTTATCATACCATAAATTTTTTCATACTAGAATTAGTAATACCAAAATTTTCCACATGTTCTATATACGAGAAATTTGCATACTATAAATTTACATACCAGAAATTCATTGCAGATTTTTATACCAGAAATTCATTGCAGATTTTTATACCAGAAAATGAACATACTAGAATTTTTCACATGTTCTATATACCAAAAATTTTTTCATACCGAATTTTATTTTTTGTGTTTTTTTTGTCCTTTTTTATTATTTTTTTTGATTTTCTGGTATGAGTTTCATACTAGAATTTATTTTCTTTTTTATTTCTCATACCAGAATTTTTTTAGACCAGAAGTTCATACCAAAATTTTTTCATTACTTTTTTTCTGGTATGAATTTTCATACTAAAAAACTCATACCAGAATTTTTATTTTTTCTTTCCGGTATGAATTTTCGTACTAGAAAACTCTTACTTGAAAATTCCGGTATGAATTTTCATACCAGAAAATTCAATCGGTATAGTACAAAATGATTGCATCAGTGGGTCTCTCTATAACAACTTAACAACACATCAATTGTTCAGCAAAAATCCCTACCAAAACTTTGACCTACATCAAAGAGTAAAAGCCAAAATCAAATTAAATTCTTGAACTCAACTCCAATATGTCTTTGTTGCACTTGAACATATTACTTCAGTTATTTGCAACTTCTCCATTCTTTGTATTATTTTGAGTTTAATTGATATTGTTATTATTTTGAATTTTTTTTAAAAAAATATTTAGTAAAATTTATCATTTTAGTAACTTGACATATGTTATTAGTCTTATTAATGGTTAGATAATTCACTATTTAAATTTAACTATTTGATATTGTAAATTTTGACTTAGACATGCTACTAATATTATATAAACTTCTTTCATTTACATTTTAATATATTATTATTTAATATTGTTAATTTAAATAGATTTGTTTTACCCTTCTTTTTTTGTTAGTAGATGTTTTACAAACGACTTCTTATCTATCTTATATAATAAAAATGAGAACATTGGTGAAATAAGGTACTTTTTGTATCTTAGATACAAACTAGGCACCCTAATTTCATCAATTAAAAATAAAGATAAATTAGTTGGATAATCATTAAAAAGGGAAGGAAATTTTGTTAAATCGGGTAACTAAATATTCTTAATTTTTCTCTTAATTATAATAAGTAAAAGATTGTGTGAAAGGTAGGATTCGAACTCTGGACGAGTTCCCCACCCCCGTATACCAGTTTTACTAATCAAACTTCGTGTATTCTTTTGATGATACACAATATTAATACACAATTTTAATACATAATTTCAATTACACAATGTCCGTACACAATTTCAATTACACAATGTTAATACATATAACACAAATATCAGCTACATAAAATGCATTGGGCATACATATTCTACACTCTAAGATATGTTATCCATGTTTACTACATAATTGTAATAGTTGTGTACAAAGTCACAAAAAATATGTATTCATAACGGATCCACAAGGAATACACATCTACTACATAATTTTGTTGAGTTATGTAGAACATATCTTCATCGACTTTCGTCTTATGTAGCACCGACTTTCATCTACAATCCTCCATTGTTGATCGTAATTAAGAGCTCTGATATATATATCTCGCTTAACAATGGAGAGCTTCAGATAATACGCAATATTAGTATATATTTACAGCAAATCAATTAGGAGAGATTCTAGGAAATTTTTAAAAACTATTTCCTATAATAACCTATCAGCAAATCTGTTACAATATTTATTAGGAAAACATTTAAGTTTTTATGGGAGAGAATATCTCCAAATTAGGTAAATAGATGTCATTATTTTCAATTAAATCTTTTTCTACTTAATTCTAAGTACCTACTTTGTCTACACATTACAAAACATACCTATTATGTACACAAAAATACGTTATGTACCTACTTAACCAACTCACCCAATAAAAATCCGAATTTTTTCTAGGATTGATACTAACTCGGCATTCGAGTATCTCAATGGATATTGTCCTGAAATCCTCTTTCCCTGTTATTGCAGGATTTGAACTCTTGCTTGACTTACATTCATAATGTGAAAAATACAATCTTACAACAAGTATCACATTACAATTAAGGCAATTCTCAACAAAGTGAATTATCATACATTTTTTTACACACAATTATCGTCTAACCCGTGCAGGGCACGGATATTAAAACTAGTAACTTACTAAAACAAGGGACGCTAATGCCACGTGTCAAGCAACGAGGGATGTCACATCAGTTTTTTGGTAAAATATTTACTAAATTTTATTGATGTTAAAATTTATATTTTAAAAAGTTAAAAAAAATTATTGTTAGAAGATTAACCGCAACCCACATTAAAATTTTAAAATTATCAACTTTTAAAAAGTTTGTTAAATTGTCCAACTATATCAACAAAAAATAACATTTATAAAAAAACCTAATATTTTAAAAAAAATTGTAAAATATTCGGCAATTAACCTTTGGCGAATTTTTAAATTAAGTAATCTAAATGAGATTGTTAAAATCTAAAATAACTAAAATTTTTTTATTCCATTTAAGCCGATCCAATATTCCATTTAGACCGATTTTTTTATAATTTGAAATAGCAACCAAATCTTGCAAAGATATAAATCTTTAAATTTTACCCCAAATATTGAAAATTATTAAAAAGGTTTTATGGTATCTAAATCTGAATAAAAAAAATTAAAAAAGGAGAACAAGATAAAGATGCAAGATATTACGTAATAAATATTTCAAATCTCAAATCAATAAATTTTTAACGGGATTACTTTTAGTTTTTATTTACTTTTATTTATTAATTATTACAATCTGATTTGATTTTTAATTTTTAGTTTTTAATTCTTAATTAATCCGTTATGTTGTTTTAGTCAAATCTTCTATATCTATATCTATAAAACTTCCTCTAAAAGTTACGAATCTCCATTGAGATAATATCGAATTAATAAATATATATTTTAACGAGTCTTCTATCGTACACTAACCACTATAAATATTTGGTACTCTTATCGTCACAAACCTACACAAATTCCATTGCTCCCTTCTAAATGTACGCTCATAAGGTGCCAAGGTAGAAAGGTAGATGGTACATCTCTCATTCATATTTAAGGTCACCGTTCTATTTTTTTTAATGTCATTATTGATCATCTAACTTTCTTTATGTTTACGGTGGTGGTACGAAATCTGTTTGCTTATTCTTTCCAATTTCCGATCAAACAAAAAAAATTTTCATGATAATAAACGATGGAACGAACAAACTTCGATCCTCCGATCAAACGAACAAACTCTTGTTTTAAAAATCCAAATTTTGTTTTTTACGTTTTAAAAAATTTTAGTTAACAATTATCAAGTGATCAATTATCAATGTAATCAAATTGAGATTTTCTATTCATTTAATATAAATAAATATGATTTAGTTTTCCTTTTATTTTGATGTGAAATTTTGTTGTTTAGATTTGATTTAGTTTTCATTTTCTTTTTAATATGAAAATTGGCAAAACTAATTTCTATAGATTTGCTTTGATTTCGAACGTATATTTTTCTTTGTTTCCTTAATTAAAATTTTGGTTATTTTGATTTTCTAACATGAGTTGATCAACATTTATTTGAGATTGTAATCGTTTTATCAAATTTATTTTTTGACGTTAAATATAGGTTTAGTTTAATTTTGAATTGTAACCATAATCTTAATTTATTTGTATTGATTCTATTGAAGGAAAATCTTTGAAGCGAAATCATGCATCGTTAGAAATTTATGTATATATTTAACCGAAAATTGTCTACGTATGTAATTCATATTTTATTTTATTCCGAAAATTTTATGTAATAAAATATAGTCAACGTTCTAAGTCAACCATCTCACAATTTCAATTCTTTTTTTTTCTTTTTTTTTTAATTGTTTTGAATCAATATGTAAAATCAGATTTTTTTTAAAACTACCTTAACAAATTTGATTATCCTACAGTTATTAATATTATATATGTGTTAATATTATATATGTGTTAATATTTGATTGAAATTGTGATTAATTAATATTATATATGTGTTATTGCAAATAATAGATATAACATTTTATATCCTTGTATCAAATCAATTATACACGTAAACTACATTCAAGATTATGTAATCAAAAGATTTTATTGAATCAGATTATATAATCAACCGTACACTAATATTTATAGGAAAGAGGATCGAAATCTTTTACGAATAAGTTCTCAACCGTCTACAAAGATAAGATTGCAAGTGTACACCAATGTTTATTAATAAATAAAAATAAATAAAATTATTTTTTATTAGAATAATAAAATCTTTTTAACTTATCCTTATTTATTGAATCAGATTATAAAATCAAAAGATTTGATTATTCTAACAAAAAATAAAATCTTTTAATTTCAACCGTCCACCGATAATACTATTTTGATTACTTAGGTTCATAGTTTATGAATAAGGTTCAAATTCCCCACTACTAAATCCTCGCTCCCCTCGCATCTCCTTCGGAATCAAAACTTTATGGTCAATTCAGATTCAAGATTTGCTGCATATTCGGTAAACATATTCTTCTAGTTCTTTAGTTTGTTTGATATTGATCGTCACATGTTCGAATTTTGTGTTGTTTGATTTGTGCTTGCATCTGGTTGATTTCTTGTTCAACATTTCTGGTTGGAATTCTTACATAACCTTAGATTAGGGTTTGTTATCGGAAAATTTCGAATTATCATCTTAAATGTGAAGTGAGTGTTGATTCCCTTGCGTGAAGTTCAAATGTGAGTTGGGTGGAATCTTGCGTGAAGCTCAAATGATTCTTTTAAATCTATTATACATACTAAAATAGACTAAAAGAGTACTATTATGATTGATAACGTGACACGCTAGAAAAACAAGAATCAAATGAAGCTACCACATTTTTTTTTGCAAATAAATCTTTATTTTGCATGTTATTCAAAGATTCTGCAAGATTTTAAGCAATTAATAAATTATATATCTATATTCATATACTTTACTAAAATAGACGACACTAATGCTGCCGTAGTGCCCCACGTTTTTTTTTCGGAATAAATATTTTACTAAATCACAAATTAAGTCAATAAATTTTTTTTACTAAAGCTAATTAAATTTTCTAAAACTAACTAGATCACAATGAACAAGATCAGTTGGAGCTACAATATCTAAATTTTTTTTAAATTTTAAACAAATTACAATATTCCACTTAGTTGTTTTAACCGTCATTCTACTAAACTTATCTATTCATTAAAATTATTCATATTTTTAGAACGTGTGAAAAACATTGGTTATACTAGATGATAATTTATGGAAGTTAATTTAAAAGGGTTTTTTTCCTACTTTAAAATAATAAATATGCGATGGAAGGTCGTATTTTATTTTGTTGAAGCAACCAATGAAAAAGATTGTATTTTATTTGTTTATCTGATCAATCCAATGTTTAGCAGCACGTGATTAACTTGAATTGTCATATCTAATTTGCCTTTATTTTTAAACTAAAAACGTTAACAAATTCATATTTTCACATATCACGTAAATTGTATATGCCTTTATTTGTGAACCAAAAACACTAACAAACGCAAATTGTGTAAATCATATCTGATTTGTTAATAAATCCGTTTTGTAAATCTCATCAATAACTAATAACGTAGCTTATTTAGCGTAACATCATCTCAACTATTCAAGATATGCTAACAATTACAATAACTTAACTATATATGACTTCATAAACAATGAAGATCATAATCGCGCCTAAAGGTATTGTTTCTGAATGGGCTCAAAATTCAATCGGTTTTGTGCCTAAAGGTATTTCGGTCTGATATTAAAATAACCCTCAAGTTTCTATTCAGATTTGCTTATCTACGTATAATTCATTTCTCTTAGAGACCATATTTCGAACATAAGACCATTTTAACGTAATGATTCAATACCATACATTTCATCATGGATTAATATCCACGTTAGTAGGATACAATTATTTCCTCCCTTGATTCCTCTTGTAATATGCATTTCATGTTCAATTTCATTTAGGTGTTTTTAGAAGTGATGTGGATATAATGATATATAGTGTTCAGTTAGTTATGTATATGAATTCTAAAACACATTTATATGAAGTTCCTAATCCCAAATTTAGTAATCGATTAATAAAATTCTTAAAAGACTATGTGAAATAGAAAAAAGAAATCCAGGAAGTATAACTTGAATCACTATATTCCTTATTCAAATAATCCATACATTACTCAGATTCAAACTCCGTTTAGTCCAATGAAATGAACTTCATTTGGGTATACATAGAATTGTATAGTATTTGGATATAAGATTCTTGGATGTGAACTAATTGAGTACCCGAATAAAGGCGCATTCGAATTAGAGTCTTTGAAGTAGAGGTGAAAATGGGTTACAAGCTGTATTTAAAATGGTGAAAATCTGTTTCAATTTGGAAGTAGAATTTCTATTTGGTTGAAAGACTTTCAAGTAAGTAGAATGAAAGAAATTTGTAAGAAGGGTTTTCGATTGTTGTCTTAACGTGTAAGATTAAATTGAATATCTATTTTTTTTAATAAAATAATATCTAAATTATAAATGTTTAATTTTTTAAAGATATGATAGATTGAGTGTACGCTACGATGTTAACTGACAAGAGAACGCAATATCTTGATTTCAGATATACTTAGCGTAAACTTCTCAAGTATACTTCTCACGTTATTTCCACTATATATATGGAACGAATCTTCTCATAAGACAACATACTTTTCTTATTTTAAATGTTAATATACAAATTTCTACGTCTTTCAATTCCAATTCTACTGTACTGATCATGTTTCGTCGTCTTTTTTAGGTTCCGATGATTTGAAGATATGTTTCAGGTTACAATTTTATTATTTCGTCGTATTTTTTGAATAACACTTGCACCATATGATAAGTAAAAGTTTGTATATTGATCTCTCTTTTTTTTTGATAATTTTCAATGTTCCATCTAATAAGTTTTGTCGTATTTACCATTTTTTTAAAATTTTGATTAGATTTCAATCAACATAAACACCATCTCAACATAATGTTTTTTTAAATTTTGATTGGATTCGTTTTTTTAATGCCGATATTTTTTAAAATTTTAAAACAGATTTAGATCGGTCTAAACACCATCTAATAAGCAATAGACAATTTTTAAGTTTCTTGATCAAATTTGTTTTTTAAAATATCTATATTTTGTTTCTTTAATTATTTTCACAAAATTAAACTCTCTTTATTCTTTTTCTTCACAAAAATTTTGTAAGTAATAAAGTAAAAGATATATAAAGCATGTTTTTTCATAAAAAAAGATTTATTTGTTTAAAATAATTTGATCAAATGCATTTTTTAAAATATCTATATTTTTTATTTTTTTTACAAATACTTTTCACAATACCAAAAGACTTTATAAGTTAAAAGTTATAATATACATATATATATTTTTTATAAATTTTTGTTAGTGATAGTTTAAAAAATATTTGATTTGATTTTTTATTTATAAATATAGCATTAATTTTCACAGAAGTTAATATCATATTATTAAAAAAACATCAAATATATAAATATAAGGTGCGGGATATAAACAGTTATGAACAAGAGTGGATTAGAAAAGGCATAACATTAATTCGGAAATGATAGTGCTTTGTAGGTGGAATATATGGTGATTACGAGTTCAGTTAATCCTTCATTGAAGGAGGGACAAGAGGCAGTTTGATGTGTCATCTTGTACCGGCATGAAATCATCTGTCCCCGATCCTGTCCCAATATACTGTCACTTACTTCCTATTCGTCCACGTGGTTAAAGTTATTTATAAAAAATTGAAGCTTTAATTGCTGGTTTGGTTCAGATATTAAAAATAGGGTTTACTGGACGAATAGGAATTCAGGGACAGTATTGGGGACAGATGATTTGGATTGGTAGACGATACGCCTAAAAAACGAATAGTTGCCAAGGAGCCGGAAGTGAAGCCAACCACAATGGATACTGAAGAAAGGGAAGATGTACCACAATTACCTGATAATGACAGAAGAAAGACACTTCGTTCATCAGTTACACAACCACCTGAGGTTGACATGAGCCTTCCTCCACCCAGTGCTTCTAGTTCGACTGATGGAGATGCTCGTAAAAAGGTTAAGGGCCTACTGCATTATTTTCAGGTTACTATGAGAAAGTTTTTGCGACAAGAAGAAACCAACACGAAGAAGCCAGAAGACCGCCGGAGAGCTGATCAGAAAGCATATGACATTATGAAGGTAGAAGGCAAATATGTCAAAGGAAAGGAACCGATCATAGGATCAGTACCAGGAGTAGAGGTGGGGGACGAGTTCTACACCCGTATTGAACTTATGATGGCTGGCCTTCACCGCCCTTCACAAGCTGGAATAGACTATGTGAAATTGGGTGATCAGATTTTTGCAACAAGCGTTGTGGATTCCAGAGGTTATGACAACACGGCTGATAATTATGATGTATGGATCTATACAGGTCAAGGAGGAGCCGTCCCTGGTACAAATAAGCAGCCTCAAGATCAGAAGCTTGAGCGAGGAAACCTAGCCTTGAAGAATAGCATTGATAAAAGGAATTTCGTGAGGGTTATCCGAGGAGTTAGAGCAACAGATGGTACTGTGAAGTCTTCTAAAGGAAGATATAGTGCTGCCAAAACATACATCTATTATGATATATATACTGTAGAAAGATATTGGCAAGCGCCGGGTCCGTGTGGTAAATTGGAATATAAGTTTGAACTGAAGATAGTTGATGGCCAACCCGAGCTTGCTTGGAAAGAAGTGATCAAATCCAAGAAACATAAAACTAGGGAGGGTTGTTATGTACTTGATATATCAAAAGGAAAGGAAAAGTTTCTGATTTGTGCTGTCAATACTGTAGATGGTGAGAAACCTCCTTCATTTACTTATATTACAGACATGATATACCCTGATTGGTGCAAGCCATTACCTCCTCGAGTGTGTAACTGCAGATATAGATGTTTAGATTCTGATAAATGCTCTTGTGCTGTCAAAAATGGAGGGGAGATCCCATTTGACAACGACGGGGTGATTATTGAAGTAAAACGCATGGTATATGAGTGTGGTCCTTGTTGCAAATGCCCTCCGTCTTGTTCTAATAGGGTTAGCCAACACGGTATTAAATTTCAGCTTGAGATCTTCAAAAACAAAGCGATGGGTTAGGGTGTCAGATCACTTAATTCCATTCCTTCAGGTAGCTTCATTTGTGAGTATATTGGGGAGTTGATCGAGGACAAGGAAGCAGATGGTAGGAATGAAGAATACTTGTTTGATATTGGGCAAAACTACAATGACAACTCTCTTTGGGAAGGTCTTCCGGGTCAGATTCATGATGTAGCATCAAGTTCTGGTGAGAAAGTGTCAGATGTGGATTTCACTATTGACACAGCACAAAATGGAAATGTTGGCAGGTTTATTAATCATAGTTGTTCTCCAAACCTCTATGCACAGAGTGTGCTTTATGATCATGATGATTCGAGAATGCCCCACATCATGTTTTTTGCTACTGAGAATATCCCTCCTTTGCAAGAATTGACTTACGATTACCATTACAACGATCCAGTTCCTGATAAAGATGGGATTGTCAAAGTAAAGCCTTGCTATTGTGGCAGTTCCGACTGTACTGGTCGGATGAATTGATCAAGTATCATGTATTGATCAAGTATCTTCATCTAAGTGTAACTGTAAGTAACATTTTTTCCGAGTTCTTTGTCTTGCATTTCCTTTTATTATTCTTAGTTTGATCTCTTCAACCAGGGCCTAACCCTTCAGTTGTTAATCAGTTTCTCCATATTGAATAATGCAGTGATTCTTGCTTAGAAATTTTGCAAGGGACCATAGCTTTTTGTTTGAGGAATGGAGGGTAAGGTTGAGTTGTGACGCCACAATATATATCTGCAATGGTTTATTTCACTAGGACCATGGTGGATTGTCATCTGAAGTCATATATATCTGCAACTATCATGATTCAAGTTTAAGATTTAGTAGACTGAGAGTAGAGATCAAGTGTTATTTAGGGTTCATGCGAACAACTAATGATCTTCATTTGTAAAGTGCTTTGTTTCTCTTCTGAGTTTCTATACTTAGTGTTCAGATGATTTACGAAAAAGCTCCTTTCATGGCATTTCATTCTCCTTGTAATAGTAATTTGTATATCTGTGGCATTTCTATAGCATGTTCAATAAATTTTCACTGATGTTGTTAAACTTATTGTTTAATTAATAATTTGGGTTTGCAAATTTGCAGGTATTCTGTGTAACCTGATGTCAAAAGAGGTATGGAATTTAAACAAACTATATAATGACTCATCTGAGTGAATAAACAGATCCCTAATCCAATTGATTGACACATAAGTTACATGATTTTTGCGAAAGCCGCTACTTACTCACTTAAACTGTACATGGTAAACATACTTGTACTGTAAATGGTGCTGATAAAGATGCAGAGGAAGAGCAATAAGAGATATCATGAGGAGAAACATATACTAAAGAGGAAAGAAGCCCCAAACTTGTAGTGTAAACAGTGTTGATATTGATGCACAGCAAGCATATAAGAGATATATCATGCTGAGAAACAATTGCTCAAGAGTCAAGAGGAAGGAAGGCCCCCAATTTTTTTTTAGTTTGTTTAGAATTAGGGATTTGTGCTGGTAGAGTAGCAGCAACAGCCTTAATATGGATGTTTTCAATGCAAATTTCACAGTTTATTCTTGACTTTGAATGGCAGGTTTATATTTAGAGCTCATGTGGTATCTAGATATGGATATTAAATACGGTTATATCTATCTAGACATAAAAATATGGCTATAGTACGAGTTATCGGTATGATATATGACATACAGGTGTCATGCGGTATCTAGATATGGATATTAAATACGGTTATAGTATGTGTTATCTCATTATAGTATGAGTTGTCAGTACAAGATGAGAGTATGTGTTATGACCGATTGTATCAAGTGATATCTAGTACGAATTATTGATATGATATATGACATATAGAATTATAGATATATGTGTTATGTGAAATCTAGATAAGGATGTTGAATACGGTTATAGTATGAATATAGGTATCAAGGCTAAGGGCTTGTTTAGTAACGGGAGTTATGGGGTTTTTTCCAGATTCTGGTAGTCCCATTATTTACTAACCTTGTTTAGTTTGAGGTTTGAAAAATAGGTTGATGTTTTGTTTTGTGTTTGAGGACAAACCACGATGGAGGTTTCCGGCGGAGCTCGTATGTTTTGTTTTGTTCAAAAAATCCTATAGAAATAATCAAACTCAATAAAAGGTAATTGTAAATAAAAAAGATTTGGAAAGAGAGAGAGGATAAACTTAATCTAACCCTTTGATCATCAGGTTGAGATTCATTCAATTATAGGTGGAGTTTTTTTTCGAAAACTTCACCTTAACTAAACCCCTCATTCATTTCAATACGATAAAAAACCCCATAACTCCCGTTACTAAACTGGCCCTACGCAAACCCTCATACCTATATTCATATATCATATCAATAACTCGTACTATAGCTGTATTTTTTTGTCTAGATAGATATAACTTGATATACCTATATGGCTATATCCATAGATTATATCATATCTCATAGCCAAAAACTCTTATCTGATACCAAATGAGCTCTACCATATAAGCCTGCTATTCAAAGTCAAGAATAAACTGTAAATTTTGCATTGAAAGCATCCATATGAAAGCTATTGCTGCCACTCTACCAGCATTGATCCCTAATTCTAAGCAAACTAAAAACAGCCTAAGTTTTGGGGGAAAACATGTTGAGTAAATGAAAATGAAGTCTTAAAAGAATCTTTAGTAAAATCCACTAAAAGATCCAAAAAAAATTTGAGGGGCCTTCCTCTTGACCCTTGACTCCTTGAGCAATTGTTTCTCAGCATGATATATCTCTTATATGCTTGCTGTGCATCAATATCAACACTGTTTACACTACAAGTTTGGGGCTTCTTTCCTCTTTAGTATATGTTTCTCTGCATGATATCTCTTATAGCTGCTTCCTCTGCATCTTTATCAGCACCATTTACACTGCAAGTGTGTTTACCAAATACAGTTTAAGTGATTAAGTAGCGGCTTTCGCAAAAATCAAGTAACTTATGTGTCAATCAATTGGATTAGGGATCTGTTTATTCACTCAGAAGAGTCATTAATCATTATATAGTTTGTTTAAATTCCATACCTCTTTAGAACAACATCAAAGCAATATATCTTGTAGGAAGTAAATTTTCCATTTAGTTGACATCAGGTTACACAGTATACCTGCAAAATCATAATCCCAAATTATTAATTAAACAATAAGTTTAACAACATCAGTGAAAATTTATTGAACATGCTATAGAAATGCCACAGATATACAAATTACTACTACAAGGAGAATGAAATGCCACGAAAGGCACTTTTCCGTAAATCATCTGAACGCTAAGTATAGAAACTCCGAAGAGAAACAAAGCACTTTACTAATGAAGTTCATTAGTTGTTCGCACGAACCCTAAATAACACTTGATCTCTACTCTCAGTCTACTAACTCTTAAACTTGAATCATGACAGTTGCTAATTTTCCATATAGGACTTCAGATGACAATCCACCATGGTCCTAATGAAATAAACCATTGCAGATAGCTATTATATATTGCCAGGTACGTTATATTGTGGCGTCAGAACTCAACCTTACCCTCCATTCCTCAAAACAACAGCTATGGTCCCTTACAAAGTTTCTAAGCAAGAATCACTGCATTATTCAATATGGAGAAACTGATTAACAAGTGAAGGGTTAGGCCCTGATTGAAGAGATGAATATAAGAATAATAAAAGATAAGATATCAAAAAAATAAAGAATTTTTAATGCATAATTACAGAAATAAAGTTGTTAACACATTCAATGTTCCTAATAAATGAGTAATAAAAAGAAATGCAAGACAAGGAACTCGGAATACAAGTAACTTACAGTTACACTTAGATGAAGATACTTGATCAATGCATGATACTTGATCAATTCATCCGACCAGTACAGTCGGAACTGCCACAATAGCAAGGCTTTACTTTGACAATCCCATCTTTATCAGGAACTGAATCGTTGTAATTGTAATCGTAAGTCAATTCTTGCAAAGGAGGGATATTCTCAGTAGCAAAAAACATGATGTGGGGCATTCTCGAATCATCATGATCATAAAGCACACTCTGTGCATAGAGGTTTGGAGAACAACTATGGTTAATAAACCTACCGACATTTCCATTTTGTGCTGCGTCAATAGTGAAATCCACATCTGACACTTTCTCACCAGAACTTGATGCTACATCATGAATCTGACCCGAAAGACCTTCCCAAAGAGAGTTGTCATTGTAGTTTTGCCCAATATCAAACAAGTATACTTCATTCCTACCATCTGCTTCCTTGTCCTCGATCAACTCCCCAATATACTCACAAATGAAGCTACCTGAAGGAATGGAATTAAGGGATCTGACACCCCAACCCATCGCTTTGGTTTTGAAGATCTCAAGCTGAAATTTAATACCGTGTTGGCTAACCCTATTAGAACAAGACGGAGGGCATTTGCAGCAAGGACCACACTCATATACCATGCGTTTTACTTCAACAATCGCCCCGTCGTTGTTAAATGGGATCTCCCCTCCATTTTTGACAGCACAAGAGCATTTATCGGAATCTAAGCATCTATTTCTGCAGTTACACACTCGAGGAGGTAACGGCTTGCACCAATCAGGGTATATCATGTCTGTAATATAAGTAAATGAAGGAGGTTTCTCACCATCTACAGTATTGACAGCACAAATCGGAATCTTTTCCTTTCCTTCTGATATATCAAGTACACAACAACCCTCCCTAGTTTTATGTTTCTTGGATTTGATCACTTCTTTCCAAGCAAGCTCGGGTTGGCCATCAACTCTCTTCAATTCAAACTTATATTCCAATTTACCACATGGACCGGGCGCTTGCCAATATCTTTCTACAGTATATATACCATAATAGGTGTATGTTTTGGCAGCACTATATCTTCCTTTAGAAGACTTCACAGTACCATCTGTTGCTCTAACTCCTCGGATAACCCTCACGAAATTCTTTGTATCAATGCTATTCTTCAAGGCTAGGTTTCCTCGCTCAAGCTTCTGATCTTGAGGCTGCTTATTTGTACCAGGGACAGTTCCTCCTTGGCCTGTATAGATCCATACATCATAATTATCGGCCGTGTTGTCATAACCTCCGGAATCCACAACGCTTGTTGCAAAAACCTGATCACCTAATTTCACACAGTCTATTCCACCTTGTGGAGGGCGGTGAAGGCCAACCATCATAAGTTCAAAACGGGTGTAGAACTCGTCCCCCACCTCTACTCCTGGTACTGATCCTATGATCGGTTCCTTTCCTTTGACATATTTGCCTTCTACCTTCATAATGTCATATGCTTTCTGATCAGCTCTCCGGCGGTCTTCTGGCTTCTTCGTGTTGGTTTCTTCTTGTCGCAAAAACTTTCTCCTAGTAACCTGAAAATAATGCAGTAGGTCCTTAACCTTTTTACGAGCATCTCCATCAGTCGAACTAGAAGCACTGGGTGGAGGAAGGCTCATGTCAACCTCAGGTGGTTGTGTAACTGATGAACGAAGTGTCTTTCTTCTGTCATTATCAGGTAATTGTGGTACATCTTCCCTTTCTTCAGTATCATTTGTGGTTGGCTTCACTTCCGGCTCCTTGGCAACTATACGTTTTTTTCGCGTATTTTCTTTCACGCCCGGACAAGATGACACATCAACTGCCTCTTGTCCCTCCTTCAATGAAGGATTAACTGAACTCGTAATCACCATATATTCCGCCTACAAAGCAATATCATTTCCGAATTAATGTTTTGCCTTTTCTAATCCACTCTTGTTCATAATTTAAAGAATCATTCACAGTGGTAATAATTCATCATTCACAATAAATGAGATGATCCCGGAGCCAATTTCATAATTGTACCCATCCTTATTCAATAGTTGAATCAACATTTCAAGACTCAATTATATCCTTCGCTGTTTAAGAACAACACTTCTTTTATATATCAATATATATTGTCTGATCTAAAATACTTTTGTTTGAAAAAACCCTAATACGTTCAATACATCATACCACAATTAAACAAGTGAAATTAGTTTACGAATTATGTGGGCATAATGTATTTCCAAATTACTGACTACAAAACCAAGACAGCTAATCCTCTACCACACAAGATTCCACCCCAACTCACATTTGAACTTCACGCAACGGAATCAACACTCACTTCACATTTAACATGATAATTCGAAATTTTCCGATGACGAACCCTAATCGAAGGTTCTGTAAGATCTCCAACCAGAAAATAACAGATGTTGAACACGAAATCAACCAGATGCAAGCACAAATCAAACAACACAAAATTCGAACATGTAACTATCAAAATCAAACAAACTAGAGAACTAGAAGAATATGTTTACCGAATATGCAGCAAATTTTGAATCTGAATTGACCACAAAGTTTTGATTCCGAAGGACATGCGAGGGGAGCGAGGATGTAGTAGTGGGGAATTGTGAGACCGTAAAGTGAGTGAAAAGTGGGGGCAAGACAAGAGGTCGTTTATATAGTATTTACAATTTGCGGTTTAGGCCCAACATTTTACGATTATTCAAAAAATCGCCATTTCTCATCTTTGATTCTTTGAATAAATCAAGCTTTACAAATAAATGGAAGAATGACCAAATTCATACCTAATCGTAACCGGAGCGGGGTAAAATTTGAACCTAATACATAATTTTGATATTACCTTATTTATTTATTTATTTATTTTCTTAAGTAAGAGTAGTAACGATGAATGCGGTCTGAATGTAGGTCATCTGTTACGATGAATGCGGTCTGAGGGTAGGTCATCTATAACAATGAATGCGGTCTGAAGGTAGGTAACCTGTAACAATGAATGCGGTCTAAGGGTATTCTAAGACTGAATTTTTTAAAAAAAATTGACCAATAGTTGATAGAGTTTCAAAAACCAATATATGTAAATATATATTTTTATTAGGAAAATATATCTTGTTGGCATTAAAATATATGAAAGTAAATATATATATATATTAAGATATTGTATATTATTCTTAGAGATAAGATCCAATTTCACCCACCACGATAATCCGGTGTAAATTAGGGGGTGTCAACGAGTCGGGTTTGGTTCGGGAGGTGACATACCTATTTCATTTCCATTTAGCATAATGTTCTCGTCCCAATACTCACTTGGGGATTAAAGGTTATACCCATCCCCGTCGAAAACTTCCATTCCCATTGGGGAAGGATACCCAACAAGGATGGGTAGAACCTTTAATCCCGAGTGAGTATTGGGACGGGGACATTATGCTAAATGGGGACGGATAACACATTTCATCCTCGTTTTCCCGTTTATCAGGGTCGGGGCGAAGACCTCAAACTTCATTCTCATCCCAATGCAGAGAGTGATGTATCCACACCCCGTGCTCATCCCCATTTATTTTTCTCCATCCCCTTCGTAACAAGATCCCTTTCGGGTATCCCACCCTATTGACACCCATAACATAAATCGTATGTCCTATCACTTGTCCCCGACTTCTATTCGTATATGGGCTCACTACGTCGTAAAATTACAAATTGTTAATTTTTTATCGGAACTTTTTTCACTTTTTAAATTAACATGAGTCAATAAGAAAAATGTAACACGAAGTTGGGGTTAGGGGAGAGCAAAAATATCCGATCTGACCAATCCGATCCGCCAATCCGAAGATCCGATCCAGATAAATCTGAATCCGAAGATATCCTACAATTGGTGATGCAAGTCCGATCTGATCCGGGCATATTTTTCGGATCATCGGATCGGATACATATCGGGGTTTAGAGGAAAAAGTCGGATCGGATATATCCGACTATTCTAAGAATCAATGTCTTGATCGGATCGGATCGATATTCGTATCGGATATCCGTCCAGATTAAACTATCGGATGTCCGGTGTTCTCGGATTCGGATCGGACTTTTTAATGTTTGTCAGACCGGATATCCGAAGACGCTCGCCCCTAGTTGGGGTAGGTAACATAGAACTTATAATTTAAGTGATAATGAGTAAATTTTACATTCTTACGATCGTAGTATGATAGTTATTAATGCTCAATATATAAATTAACCTACGATCAATATCAAGTTCAATCATGCTTGATCTAATAAGATACACATTAATGCCTGACAATAAAAAAAAATCAAGATTGTTTAATCAACATATGTCAACTATCACATCAGCCAATCAAAGTAATTCAATACACCTAAACATTATTTGGATGACATAGAACTAGATATGGGTAGATTTGGGCTCGTCTTGAAAGCTTGGTTTATAAGACTCGTCGGAATGAAAATTATGCAAAAAAATTATAATCTCGCTTTAATAGATTTTAGAAATTGCGAAATTGCGGAAGAAACTATATTCATATAGCTTATTTTCGGGTTTATTGGCCCTAAAAAGCCCGAAGACCAACTGTGAATAACCACGGATGAACGTATATAACGAAATCGAAATATAAGGTAAAAACAAGTTTTAGACAAAAATAAACCTTAATATTGTCAAAAGTTTAACCGACATTGTTTAGTTTTTAGTGGCTTATAAACTCAAATAAATCCACAGAAAAAACACCCCCATAAATTAAACCGAAAATTATAAACTAAATAAAACACAAAACACAAATATTATAAGTAGAGAAATAAAAAAAACAATGACGTAGATATGAAAAAATATACTCAATTAAAAGTATGAAACATGTATATGATGTCAAAAGGCTTATTTATATGCCCCTAAATACAAAATATTTTTTCAAGTAAATATTTGATATTCTATCCTCTTTAGCATTATACAAAATAATAATTTTTTCAAATTAAATAATTCTTAAGTTTTTCAAAAGAAAATAATTGAAGTAATCGTATTGAGTTGATAAGAAAACTCTTCATCATTATCAAAATTTTCAAGTTTGAGCATTTTAAATTCTAAAGAATATATTTATGGATCATGTTAAATTTTCAAGTTTTAGCACTAGAAGCAACTTCAATTCAAAACGTCGACGAACCCCTAATTATTTGCAAATTAGCACGGTGAGTAGATTAGAATTAGTAAATATTAAGTGTCCGTTTGGTTGGACCGGTAGAATGGAGAATGGAAACAGAATGAAATCGGATAAGGAAAGGAAATGATGACATTGCTTTCATGTGTTAAAAAACCTCTAACCAAACGTGGTTTTTGATTGATTCGGAATCATTTCGTTACCGGAAATGATTCCTACCCTTCCAAACGAGCCCTAAACCTAATACGATTACGGTATAAAATCATAAAACTTTTAAATACATACCAATAGACATGGCGATTCCATGGCCGAAGCAAAATCGCACACCTTGAAAAAACGTCTTCTCTTCCTTAACCTATGCTTTGGTAGTGTTATGTTAGGTTAACATAATGAATCTCGGGTTATATTTATAGGTAGTAGGGGATTCAAATCTTATGTGAATAAGATCTCAACCGTCTATAAAGATAAGATTTCAATCGTTCACCAATATTTATTAATAAGTAGTAAAATCTTTTATTTTTTTGTTAGAATAAACAAAATCTTTTAATTTATCCTAATTTAGTGAAGCTCAATATAAATGATACCATATATGATTAAAGTTATGTAAGCTTAAATGAGAGCACATAGCAAGAAAACTGTTCTATAAATTTAAATGAACCAATATGAAAAAACAATAACGTATCTATGTATATTGTTGTCTATGGAATGATATCACTAATGATGATATCAAATTCCGTCCTAACTACCGTGAGGCTAATAGAGTTTCTAACTTTATTGCTAATTTAGCTTTGAACTTTCTAATCGGATTGAGTGTATTGTATGAGCCGCCGGAAGATGTAGTTGATCTTTTACTTGACGATGTAAGGGGTCGAGTTATCCTCCGGGTGATGACTACTTATCTCCTTTTTTGTGAATAAAAGTACGTCTAGACGCGTCGGAGACCACTTAATCTCTCTCCTAAAAAAAAATAATGATGATATCACTAATGATTATATCAATTTTTAAGATAAGGTTGAAATCATTAAAAAAAAAACTATAATTAATTATATATTTTTTTTAGATTTCAAGCTTATCATTTCGTTTTTTAAAAATAATTATTTTGGCCATACCTTTAATTAAAAATATATTTCTATATAAATTCTAGCCAATAAAATGAATAAAAGAATTTTTAAAACTTTTCTATAAAAGTATTTATCCGAAAAGGACATCCGTCTCATCGAAGTCCCAAAATGACATCCAACTTGACGGCGTTAACGGACACAACTCCTCCTTCTTCGCCGGCGGTATCTCCTCATTCTCCGGCAGCAGCTCACGGCTCCTCTTCCGGCTCGGCTTAGCATTCGCAGAAGCCAATAGCCTCGCCTCCACCGCTGGAAACGGCGTTTTTCCCGCCTCTAGAGGAAAGTTAAGAATCGCCTTGCAGCCACGGAGCTTGAATGCTGCTAGATCGTAGGCTTTCGCAGCTTCAATCCCTGTTTCAAAGGTTCCAAGCCAAACTCTAGAGCCTCGCTGGTTAGGATCCCGGATCTCCGCCGCGAACTTACCCCATGGACGCCGTCTCACTCCTCTATAGTGCTTCTCCTGACTCGACTCGTCGAGCTCGATCTTCTCCAATTTCTTCGCCGTCGCAAATACGAGCTTCGGCACCGCGATCGTCATCAAAGGCTTCCTCTCGCTAAACTTAGATGCACAATTCACACTTAAATTGGCTCTGCTTGGAGTCGGCGATGACAGATCGATGAAATCGACATCGGTTTCCAACTTCGGGAACCCTAAATTGCTCTGTTCGGCGATTGTGAGAGTGAATTCACAGTCGGGATCCCGGATCTCCGTCGCGAACTTACCCCATGGACGCCGTCTCACTCCTCTATAGTGCTTCTCGTGAGTCGACTCGTCGAGCTCGATCTTCTCCAATTTCTTCGCCGTCGCAACTACGAGCTTCGGCACCACGATCGTCATCAAAGGCTTCCTCTCGCTAAACTTAGATGCACAATTCACACTTAAATTGGCTCTGTTTGGAGTCGGTGATGACAAATCGATGAAATCGACATCGGCTTCCAACTTCGGGAACCCTAAATTGCTCTGTTCGGCGATTGTGAGAGTGAATTCACAGTCTGGATCGGGAAATGCTCCATTGAATTTGAAGGGAGAGAGTTCGCCAAGGAGGTGGTGCTTGATGTACCGGAGAGTCTCAAATTCGTTGTGAGAAGACGCCATGGATGTGCGGATTGAACTGCTTTTCAGTAGATTAGTAAAGAGTGCAGACAAGGTCAGAGACTCAATGAATGAAATTGACGAAAGACAAAGATGTGTATTTATAGACAGTTGCAAATGGCGTCTTGAAATGAAAATAGACGGCGCCTTCCAGGGAAGCGTCCACGTGACACGCGCGAAGAAGCATCCGCCCCACTTGATTGTGGCATTAGCATCTGCCCACGTAACTGGGTTACTGCTCCAATCGAAATATGTTTACGTCACACTCCGAGCTTAGTATATAAGGTCGGCGGGCTACTCCTCTTATTGTCAATTGGTTTTAAATCGAACCTCGTCGGGTTTCTGTGCTGGGTTTGGGCCTAATGCGCATGTGCGCTCTTATGCACACGACCCCCGCTCTACCGGTCCGTCTGTGCAATCTCGAAAGACGAGGACACTCCTACCCTAGTATATAAGGTCTTGGGTTTAGGATGGAACCCCATCGATGCACACGACCCCGCTTTTCCGGTCCGTTTGTATCGGACTTTGACAAAATAGTCTAATTTTAATAAGTTCATATTCACCGAACTTAAAAATATGTTGTTAATTAACTCGTGTAAATAATGAATGAGTTTAATCGAACCTTTTTCAAGTCGGGTGTTATTTGGTAGACTCATATAATGATCATACTACTATTATTCAAGTGGAATAAAACAGAGTTTGACATGTTTATATTTATAAATGACGTGAATCTAAAATTTTAAAATTGGATGAAAAAGGGTTTTTGTATATAGAAATATAAAATAAACCTTTAGATTCTATGTGTTTTTGGTATAAAGAGTAAGTATTTAAGTTTAACTATTGAATTTTAGGTATTAAATTTCGGTTATATATTTTGAATATTTGTATTTGTATATTGGGATTCATGAATTGAAATATGGGTACGAGGTTCATATATTCTAACTAATTTAACCTGTGTTGTATCTGAATGAAATTTTCTTAATTTTTTTATATATATAAATTTTTAAATAAAAAAAATTAAATTTAGTATAAATAGTATATTACAAAACCTACGGTAAAATATTTTTTTATTTTTAAATGAGATCTTGTGAAATTAATAATTTTGAAAATGATATATTATTTAATTTTGATTAAAAATTACTTAAAAAAAGATTTTATAGAATCAATCCTTGATTGACACGTAGACATGAAATTGCTTTTGGTTTGATACATGCCAAAAAATTACGTTAACTTCGGTATATATATAAAAACCAGTAAATCGGACATTTGCTTCCGCATAGCTTGATCCTTCATGTGATGGTTCATCCTTTATTTCTTCCGCCTCTTCCCCTATTCCCTTTCTACCTGTCTCTAAACCATCATTTTGTTCGCTTTCTTCCTCATTACTAGCCTCTTCAAGCCTCCTAAGAGCATGTGCAACAGATACTCTATCTTCGTAATGTTGAGCTTTTGAGAAATTTTGAGTTTTTTTTTTATCCAACAAAATCCCTATCCCAAACTCTAAAATAAGGAATTTGGAAAAAATATGTCTTCCTTTCCCTATATTTGCATCAAGGAAGAAGGTTCCCCAAATTCATCCCATGAACAAATTTTGACAGTTTCTATAAATAAAAAAATAAAAAAATAAATAAACACATTACTCCCTATTATGGAGAAGCTATTGGGGTTTAGACAAAAATAATTTAGAGAAAATTTAAAAAATTTCTCCATTTTAGAGTTTTTTTTGTAGAATCAGTTGCATATGCCCTAACTGCTCCAAGTGGAAGATTCCCACCCCGACCAAGCCCATGTATCATTTTCTTATGAGCCTCGTTCACCAAGAAAATATTTTATTTAAATCAAACAAGAAAATATTTTGAAGTGACCTGGAGTTGATGAAAGCAAGAAATGAGAAGATGTTAAATAAAGTGAAAAGATTATCGAAGTAGAAAATGGAGATTAGGAAGCGAGAAATTACAAAAAAAAAAAAAGACGAATGGGATGGAGGTGCTGGTGAAAGAGTTGAAGAGACAGCGGGGGAGTCAGTAGTTCGACTTCATTGCAATTCATTGACCGACTTTGGATTTCATTGCTCCATGGTGGTCTTGAGGCGGTAGAAGAGTACCAGAAAAGAGGAGAGATAAGAAGGTGAGAGACAAGTACCAAAACCTAATCCGGGAGTGTATTTGAACAGTAAAAATAAGGGGCATTACATGAACCTATGAAAAAAATACTATGCGCCTAATTACTAAACTCAAAACTGAAAAACATTTAGTCACTCGATTCACCCAATAATATATCCAATATATTTATAAAAAAAACTAATGTTGTAAATAATTTCTAATGTCAAAAAAGATAAATTTTCAAAATATAAAAATCTACACAAAAAATATGTAATAATACATGGTCAACACACCCTTACTCTTTACTTATGACCCGACTCATACACCTAAACTAGTGTATTACCCGCACTTTGTGCGGGTTCAGTTTTAATAAATATTTAATACTTAAAAATTTATATGTATATTTTTGTAAAATAAAAATTCAAAAAATGAAATTATAATCAATATTATGATTTTTAATTCTATTGTAAGTATTTATCTCTTCTAATTAATTATATTTTTAAATTGATTTGTTAAGCTATGCTTGTTGGTAAAAAAAATTCGTAAAAGTTTAAAAACTATTTTTATAAAAATATTTATTTAAATATTTTTTTAAAATTTAGAAATTAATTTTCAATTTATATTAACATTTAGAAATCACTTTTTAAAATAATTTTTTTAAGTTTCGAGAAACCTAGCGTTGACACGTGACAATAGAGGCTTCTGGTTTAATAGATATATAAGATAAGATTCCAATTAATCTCAGTTGCATTGGGGCTTGGCTTATTTTCCTAACTAATCCATGATATTTTCTTTCTTTATAGTACAAGTCGACATGACAAAAGGGGTTTCCTTGGACTTAGGTTTTGCTTTTCACTTCCTTCCTGAAAGCAATATGAAAGAAAGAGTCTCGAATGTGATAACAAGTTGCAGGTTTATGGTTGGAGCCTCCATCTCAAGCTTGTCATTCTCAACAATGACAAAAAGTACCCATATATTTTTGTAAAATTTTTTGCCTAATTTTAGGCTTTGGGTGCGGAATTTTTTTGGTTTAATTGTGTTTGGTCTCTGAAGTGGAAGCCGTTTTCAATAAATTTCGCACATGGGTCCCAAATTTGAAATCAATTCCGTATTTGAGTCCCGAAATCAAAACTACAGTTTCAGGTTTAAGTCCCGAATCCGAAACCAGATACATATTTGGCTTGTAGAAGCAAAATCGTTTCCCTTTTAGAGTGTGAAACCGAATATGGATATGGATTGCAAACGAGATATGGATTGCGAAATGGCTCATTTTTGGATTGAACCGAACTTGAAACGGACTGCGAAGTGGATCATATACACACGACAATGGCTCGCTTTTGAACTCAAACTGAATCATCTTATCCAGCGTCTCTTCCCACCGAACTAAATCGTCTTCTCCGACATCTCTCCCCGTCGACGGCTCGTTTCTAGACTCGAACTGGGTATGGGCACCTGAATAGTCAAACTAGGGGCTCACTTTTGCACTTGAATTGGATATGGGTCGCTCTTCAATCGTCGCTCTTGAATCATTGTGGCTGACGTGCTCCCTAAACCTAATTCCGTGTTTGGAGTTCAAACCCGAATTTTAAAACAACTTGATATAATTCCGCTTTCGAACCCCATGTACGAAATTGATTCCGGTTTTGGGGTGCGAAATTAAACTGATGTATGGCTTCCATCATGGGTACCAATTGTGAAATTATCCTGATCCATGATTTCGGAACTTGCATGCGGAGTTAGAGTTACGAATAAAGCAAATACATGGGTTCATCTAATAAAGAGTTATAAAAAAAAAAGTTAACGAGTTTGTGTTATCAGATTCGTCAATTATATTTAGTAAGTAAAAACGTTTTAGCTGAAACAACTAACTACGCTTACTCAAAAAAAAACGCTATCTCCCTACATCACCACCACCACTCCCACCCTCGCCCTCCTGCCACCCATTTCGGTCTAACGACTTTCTACGTGTAACATCTCAAGTTCTGAGAATTCAAAACGTTACGGGCTAACGAGATATTGATATGATTTATTCCGATTTCGATTCCTGATTCCATAAGAAACCGTACTAAATGATTCGCATGAAATCAGGAACCCGAGATATTAATATATGCAATGATCGATGAAAAAGTGTCTGCATCTGCTAGTCTACCACCGACCAAAAGTCTAACTCGTGATAATATACTAATATCCAATGAATATATATTTTATCCGAACCCGATCGTGCGATCCTCGAGTCGAGCGAAAATGGCGGGAGCTCTGAAACTTCCGGTCATCGATTTATCAGACGGTGACGATGTCTCAACTGTTGACTCCCTCCGTCAGGTTTTCATCATTTCAGAGAAACTATAACTCTTTTGTTACTTGTATTGATTTTGAATCATGCCTTCCCGCAAAATAACCTTGTATCGATTTTGAACCATGCCTTCTGGCAAAATCCCGTATTCCGTTTTGTGCTCAACTATCTGAGCTGGTCTAGTCTTTCTCCGTTTCTGTTGTTTACGCTTTTCAAGTTTAATTTTATGACATTACTTCAGTACGAGTTGCAAGATGCTCAGTTTTGTGAATTTATAGGTGTATAAATTAGGGTTTCGTATGTCTGCTGGTTGAGGATTGTGGAATTAGGCTTTCGGATTGTTCACTTTCATTTTGATTTTATCAATTCTAGATTTCCCAATGTTTATTGAACTTGTACTTTTGTGTTCACTGTACATTTTGAGTAATGTCGATTCACCTTTTGCAATTTTAAAACTCAGATTGTAATACATTGACATGATTGAAATTTCGTTGTTAGGCTTGCACTGAAGTTGGGTTTTTCTATGTGACCAATCATGGAATTGACAAAGATAAGCTTGGGAATTTCTTTTCTCAAAGCAAAAACTTCTTCTCGCTTCCACTTGAAGAGAAAATGAAGCTGGAAAGAAAGGAACATAGGGGTTATACACCCTTTTACTCGGAGAAGCTTGATCCCTTGTCAAATCACGGAGGTAATTCTCACTTTAACATGTATTTTTAGCATGGTTTCCATTTTTAGTTATGGCTGTTGCACTCACGGATTACTTAAGTGCCCCAACTCTAATGCATTTTTCTTCATTATCTTATTAACATTGTCATGTCATTGTGGTGGACCATTCAATAATTAAATGGACTTCTAGTTATGATTGGGAAGTATGTCCATTGATTTTGCTTTTCCTATTTATTAAAATATTATCTCTTAAAATGATACATTTTTGTACCATCCGGTTGTGTCACCTTGCACTGTTTGCTCTGCTTTTGGCGTGATTTTAGTGCCAAAAAATGGGAATAAGTCTCTTTGCTTCTGGTGACAGGTGATTATAAAGAATCATTCTATATTGGCCCCATTGATGACGATGCACAACCTTGTTTGAATCAGTGGCCATCTGAAGGTACTACCATTCTGCATCAGCATCTGGTTGGAATTTCATTTTCATGCCATGTCATCGCCGGCTAAAGTGAATTTTAAGATTAAAACAGTACATCTCAAGCATCTATTTATCATCTTTGGTTTATTTATTTTCTGAGTGCCACATTTATGTTTAACATGTTTTAGCTACTCTTCCTGCCTGGCGGGAGACCATGGAAGCATACTATAAACAAGTCTTGTAAGTTTCATTTTCTCCCTATTATTATTTGGGTGATTGTTTATTACCTCACTGTTAACCGTCTATGCTCATTATAAATTGTATGACATAATATTCTAGTATCATGGCAGTACCATCTATTTTGTAAGAGGAGCATAATATCAAACAAATGGACCAAAACTGTCACGTATAGTTGACACTTGAATTGCAACATTGCTTGACTTCAAATCGAAGGTGTTCACTCGTTCAAACTAGGCTAGAAGTGGTAGAAGTGAAGTCAACCGAACTATCTATTCGAACCAGCAGAAACAAATGCGAATTTCAACTGTACTTGTAAAACTATGTTCCTATTTTGGCTCTTAGAAAAGTAGGTTTTCTAACAAATCAAATTGTCCTTGAATAAAGGCTTATGTAATAAAAGGATCTTTTACAAGGACAAACTTTTTTATATGTAAAACCTCTTTTTACACAAGAATATCAATTTAACAAGTATTAGATTTACAAAAACGAAACTACCTGATAGAAATGCAAGAAAACATATGCATATTGCAAGTTTGCAACTGGTTGTAAGAGTTTCTCTTTTTTCTAATACCTTAAATTTATTTCACATGTATGCTTTGATTTATATAGGGAAGGTATTCCCTTTTTTCCAAAACTAACCCATGTTTTTCTTATTCTTTTTCCTGCTCAGGCTTACTGGAAAAAGATTATTGTCTTTGATTGCTCTGGCTTTAGACTTGGACGAAAATTTCTTTGAGCAAGTGGGGGCTTTGAAGCAACCAAATCCTTTTCTTCGCTTGTTACATTATCCAGGTCTAGCATTATTGACATTTAACTGACAAATTAATTGAGTTTGAATAAACGCCCTTTTTTACAACATCCCGAATGTTTTTATTTAGAAGATCTGTCACTGAGAAGTATGCAGTTTTGATTGCTAGACATATTTGCATTTATCATAAGCATTATGAATCTAAAAAATAAACATCTTAGTTGTACTGTGGCTAATGGTTACTGTTGTTTTTATTCAAGAGAGTAATCACTGAGGAATGAGGAAAATGAAATTATGTGACTGCTTATTGTATGCGCTAAGAGTAGGACTGTGTTTACAGTTTAACAAAAAACGCATTGAATAAAGAATGTCAGGCGACTCAGGCTGGTCATCTTGATGAATATCCTAGGCCTACCGATGATATTGTTTCTTTTGGGCATGTAATTGGGTTAGTTGAACATAGATAAATGTTTTTTCACGTTCTTCATCTAAAAGAGTTGTCAATTAGGATCACCGATCATGAAGCTCTATTGCTGCTTTATGTGTGTACTAGAAACCTAAGAAGCAGGAAGAGATAAAAAATATAACTAAACACACCTACATGAAAAAAAATACATTGGGCTGGCATCTTGATTAGTTTACTTGTGTAATTATGAGTTTGTTATCTTATTTGAACTATATCAGGTGAACTAGTGTCAGCCGATGGAGAGGTTTTTGGTGCCTCTGCTCATTCAGATTATGGTATGATTACTCTTCTTGCAACTGATGGTGTTCCGGGGCTTCAGGTATGTATACTTTGCTATTCTTCTTTGCAACCTTTCTCTAGCTCATGCTGTTTGTCATTCACTTATGACAGAATAAGAAATTGACAGGTATGCAGGGAGAAAGATTGTCACCCACGTATGTGGGAAGAAGTGCCTCATGTTGATGGGTAAGTTAACCTGATATTCAGATGTCTGTGCATTGAATTTCATTTTAAGTTGTGCTGGAAGTGATAAATTACTTACTTGCTCGCTGTGATAATTTATTTTGATATTAGCCTTGGCATTCTGAATTCTGATTGCAGGTGCAGATAGTGATAATTAGTAGTGTGGGCAAATATGTTATTTTGAGATTAGTGGAATCAAGTAAGGCAACTTAAGGAAAACAATTGCTTAAAACACATGCTAGGGATGATAGAGATGACGACAACCTTTGGGTTTAAAATTTTGCGCCTCTTGATAAGTTTAGAAGGATTCTAATTTGACATCGACCATAAAAAAGTCCTACGATAAAAATCCTGTTAAATTTCTGTAAACTTTGTTATATACTTATCCTCATTCATAATCATTTGATGATTAGAGGTGAAAACTGCTTAAATCCTGACTCCACTAACTGAACCCAGTGACTATAAATTTGTTATCGGCACGCTTTCTAGCAATCCTTGTCAGTTAACTTTCTGTAATGATATATTCATTTCTCTGTATTACTGAACTTCTATTGAGTATTGACTAAGTCAATCAATCTCTACACTTAGGGTTGTTCATTTGTCCGACCCCGACCCAGACCGATCCGAAACTCAAACTTCGTAATCCTCCGACTTAAGACCGACCCTAATGTCTAAGGGTAGGTACAATTGTGGTCGGGTTCATCCTTACTGTATTGGACCTAACTTTCTATTTTTCTTCTTTTATATCATATGATCGAAAAATATGATGTAATTAATCAGTTATGAAACGTAAATATATAACCAAAAGCTCTAAATCGAAAGGTCAAGTGTCTAAGTTCCCATAGTATTATAAGGAATATCATAAACTCGTAAGGAAAAGAATTTGTTTTACAAAAAGAACATTGTTCCGGATCGAACTGACCCGAAATTACAAATTCCTTGGATCAATGACTGACCTTAACACACTAGGGTCGGTCAAAATTCTGGTCGTGACCGGATTTTGAACAGCCCTATCTACCCTTCCGTCTTAGATCTTATCACAATGGGTGCGTGCATTGCAAAGTTGGTTAACTTAAAATATTATTATAATCTGCGGTGATGCCAAAATCCCAAAAATAAGATACTGCCTGTTTACATTAGCTATGAAATTATACCGTCTATTTGCTTAAGGTAGATTTCCAGAGAGTTATTTAGAACATTTGTGGGACTGACAGGATTCTGAAAATGTTAAGCCAGTTAATCAGGGAGCCTTAGCACTAGAACAAATGGCAATTTCAACGTGTGAGTATATAAACTAATTCCCCACTAATTTTCTGGCCTCACCATTGTACAGAAAAACTTGTCATTTCGAAGTTCTTTATGAGCAAAGCATTTTTCTTTGTTAAGTGTATATATTGAATCCCTATTATTTTTCTTGCCTCACCGTTGAACATAAAAACTTGTCATTTAAAAGTGCTCTAAGACCAAAGCATTTTTTTCATTTGGTGTACAATGTCAATTCTTGCAGGGCTTTGGTTGTCAACATTGGAGACATGTTAGAGAGATGGACTAATTGTAGATTCAGGTAATTGAATGTCTACTAGGAGCTGTTAGTTTCACTGCATCTCAGTTAGAGACACAATAGGGTTCCATGCCTCTCTTCCTTGTTGAATTGCTGTGCCTCTTTCTGCAGGTCAACATTGCACAGAGTGATGTCAACAGGACAAGAACGCTACTCCGTGAGTAAATATATATGAATGCATCCTGTCCTCTTCTTTCTTTGGGTTACAATTGCCTTACACTCTTCTGCTACTCTTTCATTGAGCAAATTGTTTTATTACTTGTGAAATTGTAAAACCGGGTTCTCTTCTTTTGAATTAACCCCCGTTTGGTTGTAACTCCGGAAACGGAAACGAAATGAAAATGAATCTAGTCCATATGTGCACCTTGTTCATGATTTTTTTTGGAATTATTCCTTATGGATTCATGCAAAACTGCATTTGTTTCCCCTATTTTGTTTCTCTATAAGGGTATCAAAAGTAATCAATTTCTACTTCAATTACTTCAAACTACCAGGAATGATTCCAAAAATATATTCATGAACAAGGGCATACGTATGAACTAGATACGTTTCCATTCCGTTTCCGTTTACGGAGTGAAAACCAAACGGACCCTAATTCTCTCTCTTTAAAGTAATGATCACTAGATGAGAATTCGATTGTGTCAGGGTTTTCTACACAGTATCTTCATCTTTAGTAGGAAAAAGAGACAATTGACAATGATGTTTTTTTTATTTGAAATCTTCCAGGCTGCTTTCTTCTTGGATGGAAATAATGACTGTGTGGTGGAATGCTTAGAGAGTTGCTGCAGCGAATCATGTCCTCCAAAGTACTTATTACAAGAACAAGATGAACTTTACCAAATGTGTTTTGTGCATTCAGTGTTAAACCATGTCTTATGAGTATTTGCTTACATGCAGGTTCCCTCCTATCCGCAGCGGGGACTATCTCGAACAGCGTTTGAGGGCAACCTACACTTGAATTCACGCCGTCCCTCCGGCTTCCGGACACGCAACTTATTCCCTGTGAGGTTAACTAATCTTAATCCGATTTACAGAAATGTGAAGAAGGGTTTTTGATCAGTTGAAGACCACCATGATCTTGAACCCTCAAATCCTCATTTTTCTTGTCTGCTGCAAACTTTAGTTAATTTTGGTAACAAAGTAGTCCAAGGCAATAAATTTTGATGACATGATATTTAGGTGACAATAAAGTCAATAATATTATGGTGAACATCACATTCTTTTCGTTCATGACAATGATATTTTGCCAACAACAAATAAAATACCTACAAAAATATTTTAATTTTTTTTATCAAAATTAAGGGCCCGTTTGGTTTTAACTCCGGAATTGGAAACAAAATGGAAACGAATCTAGTCTATTTGTATACCATTGTTCATGAAAGTTTGTGGAATCATTCCTTGTGGTGTGATGGAATGGAAACGAATTTAGTCCATAGACTAAATTCGTTTCCATTCCGTTTTCGGAGCTGGAACCAAACGGGCCATAAGTCCTATAATTGAGAGTTGAAAACCTAATGTGCCAGACTGCCAGTTATGATTTTATGAGTGCTATTTTTCTAATTTAAACTTTCAAAAATAAAATAAAATGAAAGAGTAGGGAAACTCTAAAAAGTAGGGTTGAACACAAATCCTATCCCGTCCCCACTTTTATCCCAATCTCGTCCAGATCCCAGCGGGATTTTATCCAACAAGTAACAACTTCATCCCGAACGCTGAACCTATCTTGCAAACAATATATGGGGCAAGATACGAGCCTTACCTTCTATTTGCTAGGCATGTTGAAGTTTTGACTTAACAAATAAATAAAATTGAATCCTTAAGCCTAAAATTTAGTTGTATATTAAAATAAATTAATTATGCAGGCACAAATCGACAAATAGCCAAATGACCTAAATACACATGTGATTTGTTTTGGTTTGTATTTTTATTTTGGATGTACAAAATTAATTATATTTTGAGAAGATTATGTAATGTGTTATTATCGTGGTTGTAAAATTTAATGTTTTTCGTTTTAATTATGATATACACGAATATTTTTGTGTGTAAATTATAAAGTTTAAAAATTATAAACAATTATAAATCAAGCAAGATTTGTCCCGTCCCGATCGCAACTAGGATAGGGTCTGACGAAATTCATCAAAAAAACACAAGGTCCGGTTTAGTCCTGTCCGAATAGCCGTTCTCGAACAATCATTTGCTTTCCTTCATTCTTTGACTGCTCTCCTCTCTCAAAAAGAGACTTCTTCTTACTCCTTCATTCAGAAAGAAATCGCCGGTTGGTCCAACCAAGAAAGGAATGGGAATTGGGGGCATTGTTGCAAGGCTTGGAGGCAAGCTACCAGCGCCTATCAGCGAGAAATAGGTTTGGCTTGGTTAGTAGTGCCCGCTCATTCTGTCTCGTCACCCTGCCGGCCCACAAATTCTTCTGAGCGGGCCGGGTGGACGGGGACCGTCGAAGAAGTGCCTCGATGCGCTGCTCAATTACATCGGCCGGTCAGAAGCTTCTTTACGTTGCTGATACCCGGCGTGGTTCTTACTCGCTTCCCCCTGGTGCGGTGCCTTATAACTCTGTATAGAATACGTCCAGCCAGACTGAACTAGTCCCCCCGATCACGAACACAGGTCCCAAAAACCGGGCACAAGTCCAGGACCAAACCAGGCTCCATAGTCCGAGGTCTTGACTCAGGGAAAAAAAACATATCATATAAAGGAATCCCCGGTCTATGTCAAAAAAGAAGGGAAAACGTGTATAATAGCCGAAACAGAACATGGGATGACTTCAATCCCGTCCCGTCCCGTGCCCACTCTTAAAAGTATGTTATTATTATGTATCACCATCTAAAAGGTTTCTAAATTGCGTGATTCAGTGAAAATAATTTTTTATATTAAAACATGTCAAAGGGGTGTGTAGTGTGCTTGAATGCAAAATACATATCTTATAATGTAAATGTTGTAATTTAACCTATATTTTAATATAAGTTGTGTTTAGATGCTTTTGTAAATATTGTAATATGGTACCAATACTAATCTTAAACAATGATGCACACATACGACTATAGTTTTTAAAATAAATAACTTAAAACAATAACAACCATCAACATTAAATCCAAAAGAAAGAATTAGTATTAACTTTGAAAATTAGCGATACAAAATTAATCAAAAATATAAACTATTAACGTATTTACAAAAAATATTAATACTTATTTTTCAAGCAAAAAGTCTAACTTCGACGATATATAGTAACTGTTTCTTTCATGTCGCCAAAAAAATCATTGTGTGACACAATTTTTTTTTAAAAAAACAAAATAATTTAATTTAATAAGCTAAAAACGTAAATTAACTTAATTTATTATGAACTTAAATTTGATTTTTTTTAAATCGATTTTTATTTTTTATAAAGTAAAAAAATTTTAATTAGGGAGCAAATGATAACAAATTTAATTAATTTTTTATTATTTTAATTGTTGTCAGTAACTTTCATTTTTTTTTTCCTCCCTTGCTGAAACTTCGCTTTTTTATCCCTTATTAAAATTTTAATTTTGATAAAAATCATTAACAAATAAATTTAAATTTCCAAAAAAATTTCCAAAAATCAATTTTAAAAAAAAATTAAAATACAATTTACTTAATTTAGATTTAAATGAAATTAATTTATTTAAAAAACAATAAATTCACACCACACGTCTCATCCTATATTTGGATAACAGGTAGGAAATCGGTTGTTATTTGCCAAAGCTATTTTTATTTTATTTTTCAAAAAAAACACAAGTATAATTTCTGGTAAATATGTTGTAGTTGATAGTTTATTTTTCACACTCAATACTTCATAATTACCCGATATGTGAACAAATCCTTAAAACTTAATTACTCTTCCATCAACATATCTTTGAAGAATCCAGGCTTAAATCCGTAGAAACATCCATTGGTTATGAATTACGTCATCAATATGGAGAGGTTGGTTGTCTCGACGTAAAAAAAAATAAATCTAACCTCAGTGATGAAGCCGGAATATTATGTTGTTAGAATAAGATTGCAAGAGCATGTCAAACTACAAATACATAAGATTGAAACCGAGGGTGACAATTTATGTGACACTCCAAAATTGTTGGAGTTGCTAGTTGGACGTCTAGATGCGTATATCTGACTTCATGATGAACTTTCGCTTGACTTAGTTGAACACTCAACTTTCAATCCCAAACTTTATGTTTTCATTTGCATGATATTTTAAACTAACTTTCTATAAATAATAACTTAATACGTGACTTGTGAGAAATAATTTTCTATTTTAACACTCAAAAAGAGCAGGTAAGAAAATCATGTGTAAAAATCCATCATCATTCATACTGTCGTGCTAGTTGAAGACTTGAAGTACGCATCTCGGACGTAAGGAAATCCCCTAAAATGGCGGGAGCTCTGAAACTTCCGGTCATCGATTTATCAGCCGACGATAAAATCTCGACCGTAGATTCCATCCGTCAGGTTATCTATCGATCATTAACAAATTTTAAAACCCTTTTGTTTCTTGTATTGATTTTGAATCATGCCTTCTCGCAAAATCCCCTGTCAACTATCTGAGCTTGTCTAGTCTTAGTTTTATTGTTCATGTTTTCCTGGTTTGATTCATAACATTACTTCAGTATATTTTGCAGTATGCGCACTTGCGCAGTTTTTTTACGATCATCTTTGATTGTTTAGCTTTCCCGATGTTTATAGAATTTATGTTCACTGTTCATGTTTAGCTAAGGTGGAACCCTAGATTGTAATAATATTGACATGATTGAAATTTCATTGTTAGGCTTGCAGTGAAGTTGGGTTTTTCTATGTGATCAATCATGGAGTTGACAAAGATATGCTTGGGGAATTATTTTCTCAAAGCAAAAATTTCTTCTCACTTCCCCTTGAAGAGAAAATGAAGCTGGAAAGGAAGGGACAAGCGGGTTATACACCCTTTTACTCGGAGAAGCTTGATCCTTTGTCAAATCATGGAGGTATTTCTCATTTTTACATGCATCTTTTTACATGGTTTCCCTTTCTAAATTACTGTACACACTTCTTGCTGCTGTTTAAGGTAAAGAACACTACCACCTGATAACTAGTGCCTGTAGTAGTCTATTTTTCCCTTTCTGAATTACTGTACACTCTTCTTGTTGCTGTTTAAGGTAAACAACACTACCACCTGATAACTAGTGCCTGTAGTAGTCTATTGTTTCCTTAGGGCTGTTGCACTCACAGATTCGTCTAGCGTGTAGTGTGTTCTGTTAGTGATGGAGGATTGACTAAATGGATACAATAGAGTAGAGATGAGATCTCTTAATATAGCCAAAGATTCAGGCGGAGGCGTTCTGTCAGTGATGAGGATATATAAAATGCTTGAATTTTACTTTTTTTTTTCTTCTCCTGAACTTTTAGTTATGCCTCTGAAGTATGCCCATTGACTGTGCTTTTCCTAGTAATAAAAATTTAAAATATTTTCTGTTGAAATGATACGTTTTTTTATTATCAGATTATGTGACATTGCATTCTGTTATTGTTTGCTCTGCATTTAGCATGGTCCTTGATTGCTTCAAGTGCTAAAAATGGTAATAAGTCTCTTTGCTTCCCGTGACAGGTGATTTTAAAGAGACATTCTATATTGGTCCCTTTGATGATGATGCACAGTCTTCTTTGAATCAGTGGCCATCTGAAGGTACCATTTATTATTTTTATATTGGAGTTTCAGTTCATGTCAGTTCACTGAAGTGAATAGTAAGATAATAACAAGTATTTTTCAAGCAGCCATTTGTTATCTTTGGTTTATTTTTCCTAAAAATCACATTTACGTTGGCATGTTTTAGCTCTTCTTCCTGCCTGGCGTGAGACCATGGAAGCATACTATAAACAAGTCTTGTAAGTTGCTATTGCTATTGCTATTGCTGTTTATGTTTATTAGTTCACTTTCAAATTCACATTTCTAAAAGGAGCATAATATTCTTGCTAAAAGGTTGAATAAAGATTTTTTACAGGAATTTTATATAAAACCTGTTTTTTAGCATAAAAAATCAATTGAGCAAGTATTAGAAATGCAAAAACATATATTCTTTTTGCCAAGATTAATGCATATTGCAACTGGCTGTAAGAGTATTTGTTGGTCTTCTAATGCCTTCAATTATTTGACATGTATGCATTGATTTGTAAATGGAAGATATATCCCTTTTTGCCAAAACTAACCCATGGTTTTCTTTTTCCTGCTCAGGCTTGCTGGAAAAAGATTATTGTCTTTGATTGCTCTGTCTTTGGACTTGGACGAGAATTTCTTTGCTCAACCAAATCCTTTTCTTCGGTTGTTACACTATCCAGGTCTAGCACTATTGGTATTTAACTGACATATTGATTGAATTTGAATACGCCGTTTTTACAACATCCTGATGTTTTTATTCAGGAAACCTGCAACTGGTAAGTATGATTTTTTGACCGCTAGACGTTGGAGATAATAAGTTCTCACATCGAAAGTTGGGGACATTCTGAGCCTAGTATATAAGGTTGGTGGGCTACTCCTCCTATTGCCAATTGGTTTTAGGATGGAATCTCATCGGATTTATGTACTGAACTTGGGCCTAATGCACATGTGCATAAGCATTATGAATCTAAAAAATAACCCTCTTCAAGTTTAAGAAAAAAAAAACACATTCAAGAAAGAATCTTAGGCTGGTCATCTTGATGAATATCCTATGCCTACTGATGATATTGTTTCCATTTGGTATACGAATATGCGATGGTGAATTGGCGAACTGGAAATAGATAAACATTTTTTCATGTTCAAAAAAGAGTTCTTGATGAGGATCCCGAAACTCTATGACTGCTTAATGTATGTACTAGAAACCTAATTAGGAAGAAATATAATCAAAAGCACCTACAGGAAAAAAAATCTTAGGCTTGGCATCTTGATTAATACACGTGTGTAATTACGACTTTGACACCTTTGTTATCTTATTTGAACTATTTCAGGTGAACTAGTGTCATCCGATGGAGAGGTTTTTGGTTCCTCTGCTCATTCAGATTATGGTATGATTACTCTTCTTGCAACTGATGGTGTTCCGGGGCTTCAGGTATGTATACTCTGCTATTCTTCTTTGCAACCTTTCTCCATCTCATGCTGTTTGTCATTCACTTACGACCGTATCATAAATTGACAGGTATGCAAGGAGAAAGATTGTCAACCACGTATGTGGGAAGAAGTGCTTCATGTTGATGGGTAAGTTAACCTGATAGTCAGATGTCTGTGTATTGTGGCATTTGGTGTTGAAGATGGAAAATCATTTTAAGTGTGCTCGAACTCCTGGAATGGATAAACTATTTACTTGCTCAGTGGGATAATTTATTTTTGGTATTAGCCTTGGCATTCTGAATTCTGATTGTAACTGCAGATAGTGATACTCAGTGGTGTGTGTAAATATGTGAACCTGTGCTTAATGAAATCAATTCAGCAACTTAAAGTGAAAAAACTGTGTACACACATTCTAGGGATGATAGAGATGACAACCTTTGTGTATTTAAAAGCTTGTGTTTCTTACAAAATCAGTTTTCTGGAGAAAACACTTTGTTCCTACTTTCAAATTTGTGATATTATCAGTTAAGTAAAATGTGTATAAAAATAGCTATTTAATTGAAGCCTTGAATAATGAATGATTTGTAGTATATTTTGTTATCTTACTGAATTGTATCATAGTATTCTTGAGGAAATAATAAAATGATTCACATCTAAATTATACGACTTCTATTGCTCCCCTCTTCCTGGAACCCTGCATGGTCCCTCCCACTCCCCGGGCCTCTGTTTGAAATTTCAAAGAGGCACGAGTGCGCCTAGGCTTCAGGAGCTCCTGCACCTTGACAGTTAACTTTCTGAAATGATATATTTCCAGCATATATCCTGATTCTACTAACTGATCCCAATGGTTTAAATTTTGTTCTTGACACGTTTTCTAGCAATCCTTGTCAATTAACTTTCTAAAATGATATATTCATTTCTGTGTTACTGAAGTATTGGCACTTCGAGTACTGACTCAAAGCTCTACACTTCCATCTTAGACCTTATCACACAGATAACATACCAATCCAATTACCCATGAAGGAATTAAAAATGATTTAAAACTGAAGGACAACATCCAGGTGTAAATTTGGTGGAAAACATCATTATAATATGTGGGGATTTCAAAATCCCACAGATTAGATACTGTCTGCTTGCATTAGCTATCAAGTTATACCTTTTCTTTGTTTAAGGTAGATTTCCAGACAGCAATTTTGAACGTTGGTGGGACTGGGGAAGTTCTGAATGTATTGAGCTAGTTAATCAGGTAGCCCTAGCACTAGAACATATGTCAATTTCAGTGTGAGTATATAAATTACTAAATTAGTCCCCACTAATTTTCTGGCTTCACCATTGAACAATAAAACTTGTCATTTTTAAAAGTTCTCTATGAGAAAAGCACTTATCTCAATTATTGTAAAATGTCAATTCTTGCAGGGCTTTTCTTGTCAACATTGGAGACACACTAGAGAGATGGACTAATTGTAAATTCAGGTAATTAAATGTGTCTGGAGCTGTTATTTTCACTGCTTCCTTCATTAAGACACGAGCTATTAAACCCATACGGTGTTATGCCTCTCATCCTTCTTGAATTGTTGTACTGCTTCTTTCTTCAGGTCAACATTGCACAGAGTGATGTTAAAAGGACAAAAACGCTACTCTGTGAGTAAAATATATGAATGCATCATGCACTCTTATTTCTTTGGGTTGCAATTGCTTTACATTCTTCTGCTACTCTTTCTGTTACCCCTTTTTCAACTGAATGAGGGTTTTCATTGAGCATATTATTATTTAATTAGTTGTGAAATTCTAAAAATGGGCTCTAATATTTGTAAAGAGAATTGCTTATTCAAAAGCAATGAAAAAAATGATCAGCTTATCTCTGTCTCCTTCTGAACGATGTTCATCTATTTAGATGAATATATACTTGATGAGAATTCCATTGTGTTTGTCAAATATGTGCTGATAGGTCACTTATGAATCATTATAAAGGACATCCCCACTTTTGTGTAATCTGTGAGGGTTTTCTACACAGTTTCTTTGTGTTTATTGGGAAATTTCCAGGTTGCTTTCTTCTTGGATGGAAATAGTGACAGTGTGGTGGAGTGCTTAGAGAGTTGTTGCAGCGAGTCATGCCCTCCAAAGTACTTATACATGATGAACTTTACTAAATGTTTTTTGTGCATTCGGTATCAAACCATGTCTTATGAGAAATTGATTGCAGGTTCCCTCCCATCCGCTGTGGTGAATATGTCGAACAGTGTCTGAGGGCTTCCTACATCTGAATCCACGCCGTCTCTCACCTTGCCACTATGCAACACATATCCCACGAAGTGAAAGGCTTATATACTAGTGAGTGTCAATGTCAAGAAGGGTTCTATACGACTGTGAGAAATGGTGTGTTTACTAAATAAAATACATTACTGGGCATTAAGGTCCCGTTTGGCTAGTCTTATTGTGCATTATGTCTTGATGTGCACTATTATCTTGCATCAAGTTGTTCATTTGAATTGTGTGGTGTAAAATATGCATTATAAGAATAAAGTGTGTTTCGTATCAACGGCTTTTTTACCTTATATACAGAAGACACTCATCCTATGTTAGTTCACATGCCTGCTTCTGATTGCCACCACCGTCGTCCACGAGCTTTCCTTTGGCAAGTGTTGATTCGAACTCGGGATTAAATTTACATTTGACAGCATCAAGTTGTTTCTTGATCGCCGTGAAGGGGTTAATCGGTGGTTGTATGGAGGGGTGGTTCTTCACCCCTTGCCCCTTGTTCATACTCGCCTGTTTTACCGGACAGCCGGAGTCAACCATGAACAGACCAATAGTATAATTCTACCATAAAGGATGATCTAAATAGACCTTATTACAGATAGGTAGCTGAAGGTTTCGCCTAATGGAGAGAAATGTCGTACTCTACAATAATTACAAAAATAAGACTAATCCTTGAAGAGAAGCTCTCCTAAGTCGCATACATAAGAAATAAAACAGTCTAAGAAAGCAATCGCCGCAGGCCTCCGTTTCCATCAACCTTGTTGGCTCTAGGGTTCTTGCTGTCAAGTAACATAAAGACACCGTCATAACACAGCGTTAGCAAGAACAAATTAGCATGAGGACATGAACAACCCGTTTAGGACCCATTTGGCGGCTTATTCGAAATGAAAATTAAAAGACGCTTATTCGGCAGAGGATCTTAAACAACACGATTTCCTTTAAGCTTCAAAATCCATTTAATATGTACCTGGGTTGATGAAATGCAACTTGAACTGGTTACATCTGCAGTTCATTTAGCTCTTTTCATGTTGTTTAGGGCTTTCGACAGATGTTATACCCTCTTCAATACACTGGAAAAAGACGAAGAATAGACGCAGTTTCGGTAAAATAGAAACTTTATAACAAGCATAGTATCATACTTTATGTTTGACATAAATAAAAAAGGTACCTGTAGAAGATGATTGTGCAGCCAATCCAGAGTTTGGGGGAAAGTTGTTGCTGATATATTTACAACGCTGAGACCCTATAGATACAAGCATTTGGATTCAGGATTTGAAAGGCAATTCAAGTCAAATACACTAATAATAGTAACTAATTTGATTTATTTAAAGTCAAAATTAGGATCCATTAAGGATTTAAGGGTCTGTATGGACTTCATAATTTATAACATTGGGCTTTAAAAATAAACAATTAGAGTCAGTATTTGTCAAAACTACATATATTAAAGTTACAATGCATCCGAACACTACTTCTGTACTTCGAGTAAAAATGCATTCTGGAGCATCAAGCCATAACATTTGTTCTATAAAAACAAGAGTTATACATCCAAACAAACCCTAAGTTGTTCATACTGAAGCTCTCACTGACCAAATAAATCCAAATCATTTCCGGAGAATAGCTTAAGTAGACAAAGTACATAATAGCACTTCAAAACACCAAAAGTCCTATGAATTTAAGTCAAGAGATACCTGCGACTCAAATGAGCAAAGGTAGTTCTGAATGGTCTTCAAGTTGTTGATTAGTGTGTCCTACATTTAGAAAGAATAACAAAACACAATAAGCATTAAGAAAAGTTCTAATAATTCAGAACGTCTGAATATCTTCGTTCCCGTCTCAAAGAGCATATGGACAACTTGAGGAATGAAGTCAGTGAAAGCAATCCTTCAACTTCAGATCAGTCGAATTTTGTAACTGCTTACAGGAATGCAATATTAAGAATATTAACGTTCAAGAAAAAGACATGCTTGAAACTAATTGTATAATCTATCAAGTTCCAACCGAGTACCACACTACCACCTCCACAGACCTCAATATGATTCTTCAATCCGACCCCATACCCTTTTTTTTTTTTTTTTACCAAACCCCTCTCTTAAGATTCTTCATTGACGAAAGAATGCCGAGGCTCTCAAGTCATGAAACATTTATTGAGGTATTCTAAGCTACAACAAGATATCAGTGAAACAACATCTGGTCAGGACAGTAGAGGGGGTCATTATTGGTTATAAAATAACCAAATGATAAAAAGAAAGCTTGCTATTTTCAACACCACTCAACTGTTTTATAGTAGGAAAATTGACTAGAAATGATACACACTATAGTACGCATCACCCATGAACCAAAAATAATCCGAACTTTTTAAAAATTTTCAATTCACATACAAAATATACCCTAATAAACCAATTTTGATACGATTCATTTCTCCACCCAAGATACTGATGTGGCAACCGGAAACTTTTCAGGGTCAAAATGTAATAAACAACAAATTTACGTTAAAGGTGTAAAATTAAGAAGGAAAAATGGATGTTCATTGTCTTCCCAAAAAATTCTACTTTATATGGTCTCGGTAATAGTTATATCTATAGACACATTTTAATATGTAAAGTAGTAACAATTCTCAATGCATAATTAATCATAAAATAATAACAGAATAGGAACCTAGTTACCTGTGGAAGACTGCTATTTATGAACTTACGAGTTGACAACCACTCTTCCAATAGTGCCTGTACAGAAAAAGACAAGTAATTCAAAGCATATGGAATGAAGTGGGAAATGGGATAGGTCCAGAAAGAATTAAGACGGGATATTTCCTTCAAAAAGAGAGATCTTGGGAATACCTCGTGATCAAATTGTGACATTTTCAGAACAATAGGCACAATTATCGGTTTTGCTGCATATTTTTCTTTCTTGAGACTAGGAACTTTATCCACCTCTGGATCATTTAGAGTTTCACCTATGGAATACTCAAAACAGTAGGGTTATTCAAATATGACAAGACAATGACTGAATTATGGAATCACATAAGATGAATGAAAACAAAAAAATAGTAAATAAATTCAACCTTCTTCTACGGAAGAGCCCTCTCTTATTTTGACAGAACTGAGGGATGTTGTGACTACATTCATTCCATCAACAGATGAAGCATCCTGTGAGACGTTTTCAAGATGCAATCCATTGCTTCCATTACTAATGTTCTGAGAGTCAACCATATGATTTTCTGTTGGACTAGAAGCATTAGTTTCTGATGTAATTGCTGCAGCCTTCGGTTCTTCAGTTTTTGAAGGCAGATTAGCTTGTGCTTTATTTTCATCATCCATTAGATAGATGCTTGGATCTAAATGCATTCCCTGGATCGCAAACAAGTGCTGAATGAATGAACAGTTCATTATATAAATCGCAATAACCTACGCTTACACCAGAATTTGCTAATAGGGAATGTTCACCTACACGACAGAACTATAAAGTCTAAACATGATGTGCAAGTATACAGTACCTCAATAATTATTGGTTTTCCATCTTTCATTGCTTTCTTTAAATCACCTGCCAAACCTAAATAAGAGAAATGACATTCACTTCAGAATTTCCAGAGGAGGAACTAAGTACATGTAAAAAAACAACTTTAAGACCTCTTAGCCGGAAAAATGAATCAAATGTCAAAAAAGCACCAACGCAAATAAACTATCCTAGCTATGAGGCTAGAAAAAGCATTTGGCGTACATATCATATTCATACAGAAACTGGTTCCAATTTGAAATCTTCATGCAAGGTTTATTTCTTTATTATTTACAATGAAGGGTAGCACCAAATTAGGAAAGTAAATTAATCTTATAAACATAGCCTAACTGAGAGCTCTAAGCAAATTTTGCAAGCTGTCAACCCACTGCTAAAGTTTCACGCTTTGGCCTCTGTTGTGTACCTTCCCAGAGGCAGTAAGCTAGTGGGAAGCAACTCCAGAAAGTTGAGGCTTGCTTGTAGAAAGCCACACCTTGAAATGGAACATGGAAGTACATCACTTTCACAAATCACAACCATAGCAGGAGTGTGTCGGAGACCTACTATCCCTTCACCATTTGCTTCAAGTATAAAAGAAACCCAATAGCTCCAGATAGTCCAGCTAACCGAGTTCATGGGAATGCATATACAAACACATACTCCAATGCACACATAAAAAGGAGATTACTGGGTTAAAAAACCACACCATGCAGCCATAACACCGTAGATGAAATATAGCATGCAATAATAACAGAGCACAATGCACCCAGAATAAAAATCACCTTTCCGCACAATTCTGCACTCTCTACAAAACTCGGTTATTAGTTCCTCGGATGAATTGAATTCTCGTTCCCAAACAGGTGTAGATGCCAATGGGGCACTGCAAATCATTTGATAGAGCTCAAACAGTTGTGTTTTGTCTAATAATAATCCAAAAACAATGTACATGGCAACACACTAATCTTTGGAGTGTTAAATGTGACAAAGAAACAAAGAATCAAGGAATATAATATAAAAAGAACATATAGAAACATACAACAAATCTAGAATGCAGTTATGCGTACACAGAAAAATGTTATAAATTATTAAAATGCAAGCCACTAACATAAACAGTATAAAGATATACATTAGAAATCATTTAGTTGTATCACATTGTACAAGTAATGCAATGAACGGATTTCCTTGCAAGTTGAAAGTAAAAGGAAAAATGCAATGACTATTAAGTTCGTCACATACTCTGTTGATGTGCGCAGCAATTCATACACCATATCCGTCTACATTGTGAGAAATGATAAGGATTAGATCGATGCTGTCAAGAGAAAGCTCTAACAAGATAAAGAGACAAAAAGGTTCTGAATTACCTTTAATACGTTGGGCAAGTTTAATCTTTGTGCAAGTTGAGTAGCAATTGTAGACTTCCCAGTACACGCAGTTCCGCATACAAGTATTACCAGCGGCACTCTATGATGATGAAACCTAAGAGGGAGATTCGAGAAAAAACCATTTTATCTTGCAGTAGAAAGGTCATGAACATTCGCATATGTGTATATAGAAGTGGCTATGCACATGCAACTCATTTCCTAAATTTACAGGGAAAGCAATTCAAGTATATGATCCGGAAACCATGAAGAGCTGACAATTAAGTGATCAGCATTATGAAAGTTTTTTCATTTTGTCTTATAATTGAAGAGACTGCATTAGGTTCTTTATCATCCAGTTCATATGTGCTTTACAACTCATAAATACTGCTTCATATAGTTACCTAACTTGCATCAAGGAATACCCCAAGTTGAAGTGAATTATTCCAATTTTCACTTAAAAGCAGAATAAGTAGCTGACATGACAAGAATTAAAGGAACGGGTAGCAGACCACTACTCGAACAACTGTCAGAAGCATGAACGTCCTAGATATTTGCACTCAAACCCAGCAAACACTTAAAAAATCACACTCCTGAGCATGCAGCATATTGCCGAGCACAGTGTGTTAAAGGCAAGGCAGACGCGTGCCACTACTCAAACAACTCTCAGAATCATCAATGTCCTAAATGCTTGCACTCAAACCCAACAGACGATTGAAAAATCACTCTCCTGAGCATGCTGACTTCCTACGATGCAGCATATTATCAAGCACACTATCACTACTAATTTACTAGAATAATTCCCTATATCACAGCACTGGCACAGAGGCGAGGCATGCACCAAAAAGATAGACAGAATAAAGGTAGCAAAGAAAAGTGTGGAACCAAGAAAATTATATTTTAGGGGAAATCTAATCCTCTGAGACATTGTCCTACAAATTTGGTTGACTTATGTCCTACCTAAAGGAGAAAAAGAAATGGAAAAGAAAGCTCAAAGTATAATTAACTTTTATTTGAATAACCTAAATGAAATTTCGATTACTATGCAATAAGTTACAGTTTGTAGCAGTATTACTGCACCTGGTCATCATCTTATAACGGTTTATGTATTCTTCTCCAAAGCCCCTCCGCTCCATGAGCTGCAAAAAGATCACATAATGATCAATAGAATAATGCAAAATCCTACACCACCTTAAAGCATTTTATTAGCATGCAACACTTCTACTGCAACATAAAGCATGAGACTCTAGCTTCTCTCACTCGATTTTTCACAATCAAGATCTTGATGAGAAGTTGTTATTAGCTCAAAGAGACCATAAATGGAATAGTTAGTATCTAATAAAAGTTGGAACTATTTTCCAAGTTTTCCCACTTAATTATCAGTGAACTTCTAGCTAAAATTAGAAAGGCAGCGTCCCATTAATATAAGTTGCTATTTTTTTCTAATTATAAGTATATTTATAAGCTTATTAGTTATGATATACTTCTCAGCACAGAGATGATATTTTTTACTTAGAATTGTTGTTGAGCACAAGAAATCTAAATTTATACTAGTATACATATTCCAACTCAGCACATAGAAAGAGGAGCTATATTCCTATTTCTTGTGATGCCGTGATGGAATGAAAGATTGTACAACTGTACAAGAATACCATAGTCTCTCTAACCCCCAACAATATACAGATTTAGAGGTAACACCACACGAGCACAGACCAATTTGTCGAATGGATAAATACCTGGAACAAATATATATAAGTTATACAGGAAAAAGCAGATTAGGTAACAAACATACCTTGAATAAATTAGCTTCCAAGTCAGTTTGAGAGCTGCACAACGGTGAAACATAGAATGAGAAGTCAACATACAGGCAAGAAGCTGCACAAAATATTTAAGAATTGAGGAACGTACACATCCAAAAGGCTATTGTCTACCAACAATTTCTTCAATTCTAACGCAATCTTGACAGCTACATGGTTTGGAATCTGATACAGAGACAGGAGAGTGCAAAAACTATTACCAGCCTATTCAAGTTACAGTACAAAAGCCTTCGGCCAATTGAGTTATTAAAGAACTAATTACTTTTGTGATATATATGAACAAATGTTCATATCTTTAACATCTGCCATTCATACAGATGAAGAAAAAGATGAAGACTACACCAGATGTTCGTAGCAAAGATTTCAAAATGTGTAATGGTTATCAGATAAAGGATGGTAAAAAGCATCAAGAACAAGTATATAAAACACTAAAATTCTATATTAATCAAAACATTTATTAGGAGTGATTTCCCTCTTATGTTCTTACCAAGTACAACGAAAATCAAGTCACGTTTACCAAAGCATACCTTCTAAAGATTTCATGTAGCTACAACTCATCCAAAAATGGTCTTGTAATATTTATCTTTAAAACTCTGACTGGTTTCTGACTTCGAATTTTACACTTGTCTCCTTTGTAAAGTCACGTTTTTTTTTTGTACATTCCTTCCTCTTATATTTTACCACATACTGTGTGTGTGTGTTGGTGGGGGGGGGATCCCCAAAAACACATACAGCAATATTAAAACCAGGATGTCTCAGGGTGAACATACACAATCGGAAGCAAAAACAAAACATGGAGGCCTAGGATAAAATATGAGGCAGCAAACAACTCAACTCTACATAAAGTGATGTCTTATTGTCCTAAAACAAGAACAGAAGTATGCACTCAAGTAGTGGACACAGTAAGCCAGCTCCACGTTGTTGCGACTAAGCCAGTCTACTGAAATTCTTCCTCAAGGTCTAAAGACCCAAATGCACCTTTGGCATAATTTTGTTTCTCAAGTGTTTCATATGTTCATAGAGTTGGAAATACAAAAGGTATTTGATATACTAAATCCACAAGGGATTCATGAACTTGAGGATTTGGATTTGATTTTAATGAAACCATGAGTGCTTATGTATATAGCTTATTAAAGATTGAGAAGGAAACAACTAATGACTCCTCTCAAAGCATCAATTCTCTAAATGTAGCCCAAACCAAAAAGAGAAAAAAAAAATATGATGTTAAATTATCAAACCTTGGTAACAGTAAGCATTCTGCTGAGCAAAAACCTGGAGAGAACATAGTAGTGATGAGCATCATCTCCCAGCCAAACTTTTACCTGCAGTCAAGAAAAGAAAGAAAAAAAAAAGAAGGGATCAAGACGACAAATATTACAATTTTGTAAACCGACAATTTTAGAGAAATAATAATAACAGGAACTTAGGAAGAGAGAGATTGAGTGAGAGACCTTGACAAAATCATACTTAGAAGAAGTATTGCGAGTAGGGAATCTGCCATATCGTGAAATGGAATCCTCTATTGTCTCATCAGCTTCATCACTGTTGTTATTGCTCGACGATACCAAACCCTTCTCCTTCTTCATTTCTCTTCCCTGTCTTTATCTACTTTTTCTCGCACGCCTCTCTATTCGAGAAAGAAGGATGCAATTGACAGCACAGACAGCCTTGCCTGTTCACATGACACGTAAATTAAAGAGCATGGGATTGAGAACAGGGTAACGAACGGAAGCAAATTTCAGTCGATCAGAACGCTTATTATCGCAACATGGAATCAAAAGACCTGAAATTTAATCTTCATAAATAAATAAAAACCTTGTTAATCACACCATTGGACGCAACTAAACCCTAATCACGTCAAATTGAGAGAAACCATCTGCAAATGCTCAAACTAACTTACAACAGAAGCAAAAAAAAATTAACCCAACTCGTGTATCCAGAATGTTTGGATTCTAGAAAGTCAAATTGAACAGCTTCCTCAACGACAGCAATGACTTGAAACTGAAAGTAGATCTAGTACCTCTAATAGAGAGAAGCCAACGGTGACGAATCAACACAGCGCCAGAACCTTACCATCACCGGCCGCGAAATCGAGGCGGCGACGAATCAGCGGCGACAAGTTCGAGTGATGGGCTGAAGACTAAAATTGAGAAAGGAGAGATCTTTAAAATGGAGTTTGATTGAGCGTGTTCTAGTATAATCCAAACATTTTTACTCATCGATATTGGCCATCGGGTCACATTTAGATAACACGTGTTCTATAATACATGAACATCAAAAAATTGTTGGATTATTTGGAAGTCGGGTTTCGTAATCAGGTGTCGGGTTATCCGATTTTCAGGTCACATGGATTATTATTTTATCATTTCGAAAATTTCGGATATTGCTACTGTATGTTTGAAACAATTTGGTTTATTATACTTTTTCAAGTTTTGTGTTTTGTAAATGTATTGAGAAAAGAGTGTGTAGAGTTTGAAAATAAATACAAAAGGTTGGGTATATATACTTAATTGAAACATTAAGGGCATGTGCAACAGATTCTTCATAAAAACTCTAAAATGGAGAAATTTTTTATATTTTCTCTAAATTATTTTTGTGTAAAACCCAATAGCTTCTCCATAATAGGGAATAATGTGTTTATTAATTTATTTATTTATGGAAACTGTCAAAATTTGTTCATGGGATGAATTTGGAGAACTTTCTTCCTTGCTGCAAATATAGGGAAAGGAAGACATATTTTTCCCAAATCCTCTATTTTAGAGTTTGGGATAGGGAATTTGTTGGACCAAAAACAAGCTCAAAATTCCTCAAAAGCTCAACATTATCTAAAATAGAGTATCTGTTGCACATGCTCTAAAAAGCCTAATTACTACTCTGACCTAGTTACCAAAATTGCCCTGTATTTTTTTTACCTTTTTCGGATTATATTCAAGAATTTTTCAGTTTTCACACGATGTCTCTAAATTGAAAACAAAAAGATTTTATGAAAAAAATATTCCTTCTTAAGATTTATTGTTATTGATTGTAGAAATACTTTAATACAACCCAATTTATTTACATCCTTAAAAAAACCGAGAAGGACTGAAATACCAGGATCGTACCATTGTTAATACTTTATTCTAAAAAATAAGCTATTCAATTTTTATCGTGATTATCCGCAATTACATTGATGATTTTTAATTCGCACAATTTCTTTTATACTCTCGTCATTAGGTTGTCATTTCTAAAAAAATAAATAAGGGAAATCCGGATGGTACCCTCTACCTTTCATAAATTAACATTTATTAAAATATGAAGGCTTTAAAAATATAAGTTATTTATTCAAGAAATTATATATACTTTCAAAATAACTATTAGCATTTAACATTACATAACAAACAAATAGTTATCTATTTTCCTCAAACTATTAACTTATGAATGATGTAGGGGTATAATCCGAAAATGTCTAAAATTTAGAGGGGTTAAAATGGGGGAGTACGTAGGTTTTATAACATGAGTATAAAAAGGACTCAAGTTAAAAATGAATACAAACTAGGCCCCTCTAGATTTTATAAAAATGAGTTGGTCTTCCCTTCCACTCTTATACCGGCCAGACTAATCAAACTTTGTGTATCTTTTGATGATACACAATTTTAATTACACAATATTAACACATAATTTTAATTACACAATATTAATACATAATTTTAATTACACAATTTCATTTGTCATGTCGATTTATGTAGTTAACACATTCGGTCGTTTTCTTGTTATACAAGTTCCGTTTGTTTATGTTATGTACACAAATCTGTCATTTACACAAGATTTAGTTACACAAGTCTGTCATTTACATAAGGTTTGGTTACACAAATCCGTCATTTACACAAGTTTTTGTTACATAAGTTCGTAATTTACACATGTTTTTGTTACATAAATCCATCAATTACACAAGTTTCATTTGTTTATGTGTTAACTACATACACTGTCATAACAAATAAATTTGTGTAATTGAAATTGTGTATGAATATTGCGTAATTAAAATTATGTATTAATGCTGTGTAATTGACATTGTGTATCATCAAAAGAATACACAATTTTGATGATACACAATATTAATACACAAGAGGGTTTACACAATATTAATACACAAGAGGGGAAATTGAACAAGATACAAAATAAAAGTTTGTTATTTCACCTCCCAAAAAAAGATTGATATATGTGTCATTTGTTGTTAAGAACTTATAACTCTTGGACTTGTTTGATACACATGTAGGATGAGTTAGAACTATAAATCGAAATGAAGTGAAGAATGACATAATTCAATCCCTAGTGATTTCAAAATTTGAAAACTTCTCAACTATCACATATAACACATTTAAAAGGCCAAACAAAATAGCAAAGTAAAATTTAAATGACTCAAACTTATTATCAAAAAAAAACACAATAAATGAAATAGAACCAAAATGAATCGATTTTAACATATTTATTAAAAAAAAAAGAAAGGGGAAAAAAGCACATTTAAAAAATACAAAATTAGATCAAGAGAAATTTTGAACGGTAATCCTGTGTTTTAGACATTTTCAAATTATGTCCAAGAGTTTTTCCAATTTCATATAGTGCCCTTATACATTATAATTTTTAGGAGTATACATTTATATCATTCATAAGTTAACATTTTGAGGAAAAAAAGTTAATTATCATTTGCTACTTTTTTTTAAATAAAAGTAAACTTCATTTACCCATTTCATAGCCAAAATAGTCATACACAAATCAGTAGGTAAAAGTTGTAGAGTAAACATAGTCAATACTGGCAGAAGACTTCACTCCAACGAGCCAGCATGCTACCACATTGCATTCGCGGCGGACGAAAGACCATCGACACACTTCAAACCCCCGAGCCCTCTTCCGAATAAGACAAATAATGTTTCCAAATGGACTCCAAAGGTTTCTCCACTCATGATCTTCTTAACCAGACTCGCAAAATTATTCTCACACACCACCCTCGCCATCCATGAACATCAACAATTTGTAATGTCCATAACATAGCTTCCTCATCCGCACCTTTGACTAACGGCCAACTGTGAATGGAATTTATCGACGCCGATAACACCAATCCCAAAACATTTCAAGCAACTACACTCACACCACACATATCATCCCTCCAACCACAACGCCACAATTAAGTTTCACCATACCAGTTAGAAGATGACACCAAATCGAGATATTCGATACAGACTTTGATACTCGAGAGTATATTGCAGTCATGCTATTGTACTGAAGCACCATCTCACGAGCTTTTTTCTTCAAAACTCCATAATCGCATTCAATACCCTCGAATATACGTTATTCCTTGCACCTCATAGCTCCACATCAAAGCCACCCACATTTGTAAAGGTAAAGAGCTCACAAACCACCGCCACACTGACTCAGCAGTTTTGACAATCTTAACGTAGTTAGAAAGTGAAGTCCACAACTCGACAATACAAGGACAATGAGAGAAAACATGTATGGGAGTTTCAGCTTGCCCATATACGTCGCAACATGGCTCCACCTTCGTTCCTCTATTACATAACGTAATTTTGCGGGGACAACATTTCTACAAGCTTTTTAGGCGAAATTTTTAACATTGGACTCATTTTAAAGGCAGATATAATATTATTAAATGAATAACTTTTTTTCTTTAAAATATTAATAAATGTTAATTTAGAAATGATGTAAGATATAATTCAAAAAAAATTAAACTCAAGCCTCAATTCAAAAACTGAATAATACAATATTTTGACATCATTGGAAAAAGCATAAAATACAAGTCACCCTCCTAAATCGGAGTTATAATATCAATGGTTTACACAAGAAGCCTCTCGAGTCTCGACCACTATATAATAAACTCGACCTTTAACTCAACACGAAGCTAACTCACCCTCTCTCTCTTCTTCCATGGCTGACGCAACCAAAAAGAGACACCGCACCACCACCGCACACGGCGAAGCCGACAACAACCCCAACCACCTAAGCTACAGAGGAGTCCGAATGCGGAACTGGGGCAAATGGGTATCCGAAATCCGAGAGCCAAGGAAGAAATCTCGGATCTGGCTCGGAACCTTCGCTACGCCAGAAATGGCAGCCCGGGCCCACGACGCAGCGGCTCTAGCCGTCAAAGGAGCCTCCGCCTTCCTCAACTTCCCGGAACTAGCCCCGGCGCTTCCTCGACCCGCTAGCTCATCCCCTGATGATATAAAAGCCGCCGCCGCCAAAGCTGCAGCTTTAAACTTCCCGGTCACCGGAGCTGCTGTCTCTCCTGATTCTGATACTTCTTGCTCTTGTGATTTCTTCTGTGACTGTAAGTGCTGGTTGGGTGATGATGCGTTTTATAGTCTTCTTCCTGATCTATTTCTCTTTGATATTGGCTGTTCGCCGGATCAACGGTGGCAGATCGCCGGAGCTGAGATTCCGGCAGGTGATCATAATTCCGGTGATAGTGGAGCTTTTGAATTTGAGCAATAATTTTGTAATTTAATTTATATTAATCAAGCTTTAATATATTAATAATATAATTTGTTACTTTTTCAGTGTTTGCTGTAATTATAATTATATAGTAATTTTAATATATTGTCAGTTTGTCACCGGTAGAAATCGAGTTTTCTTGTACGTCAATGCAAGTATTTGAATTAAAAATAATTAATTAAATACTGGTAAAATGATAATTTAATCAAATATTTTACACGTCACTGCAAATTTAACACGTGGGCTTAACTTTTGGGTCACTAAATAAGTCTTTTTTTTCATAAAAAAAAAAATTCTTTAAACTATGATAAAATATTGGATCCGAGCTCTCAGAGGTTTCGTGCGTTTAGAGAGTGTGGATTTGTGATCGACTTCTGGCAGCTCTGTTGCTGTCCAAATCTGAGGTGTCCACAATTGTTCCCCAGACTTTCTATCTGTGTACTTCTTTTGAAGATGAACGATTATACTCGGGGCTTCCAATTGGCTTGATCATCCTGCTTTCACTTGAAGATTTTTTTTTGCTTTCGGATCCCTTTTGAATGGTTTGAACCGCTTTCTGTTTCAAAAAAAAAAGATTCGATCTCCTTTACGATTAAAAAAGGGGATTTTATATATATATATATATATATATATATATATATATATATATATATATATATATATATATATATATATATATATATAAATATAGTGTGTGGTTCCCATGAGAACACCCCTAACGTGTGAACATGAGAACAATCATACACCGTTGGATGTGAGTATTAAGGGTTGAGATTTAGAGTAGATATCAAAAATAATAATAACTACGAATAATAATAATTATGAATCCAACAATAACTACGAATAATCCACTCAACCAACAATAACTACGAATAATACATTAAACGATATGACACATTCGTAACAAAACTGATAATAATTACGAATATGTTATCATCTTAAAGGGTGTTCTCATAGGATCTATACTCTATATATATATATATATATATATATATATATATATATATATATATATATATATATATATATATATATATATATATATATATATATATATATATATATTATCAAAATAACTTTGAGATATAAAATCGTGTATTTCTCGATCAGTCAAGATATCAATTTATTTGAACATTTAGCATCGAACATTGAATTGGTTGGTTATTGATCGGTTCGGTTCTATTTAGACCGGATTGGACCAGCTACATAGTAGCATTGGACCGAGCTAGTACAAGTATAAAATAGCTATAAAACAAACAAGCATGTTCATAATTGTTTTTAGTTTTTTTTTTATATGAATTTTGAAGATATACTTTTGAGTATATGCTTTTTAATATATCGATTAAATAAATTTAGACAAAATATATTCAAACAAAAACTAAAATGATACAACAAAATTATAAATCATCTACAAAACTATGATTTATCGCAACATAAATTAATAGATATCATAAAAAACTAATTAATCAGAACTAAGGCAAATTGTGGTCACGTGTGGAACAACAAGATAATCAGAAATTAAAATTTTTTAACAATAAACAAAAACCGTTAAATTTAACTAAGCTGAATAAAAAAGAAATCGAGACGAGGCTAATGCAAAAAGCGTCAATCTCAATAGTCAACCACCAATACAAAAAAGAATAACAAAGAATATCAAAAGACAAAAACCTACTAGTTGCTTAGTTAAAATTAACTTTGATGCATTTAGAAACTCGATGAACCAATATGCTTTTGGCTAAATCATACGAAATCACAACGTTATCCCTCTTGATACAAACAATGGAAGATGTGTAGTTGAATATGTCCTAGAAGCAACAAGTGATGAATTCATGACCATTGATATCGAAAGAGATAATTTAATGTTCATTAGTTCAATCAACAGATATCCGACTTATCCTACCTAATCTCGACCATTGATATCGAAAGAGATGATTTAATTCTTGTTAGTTCAACAAATGATGGATTCACGACCATTGATATCCGACATATCCTACCTAATCTCGAGATTCAATCAAGTCAAAGCTCAACACGTTTTGAGGGAAATCAACATTGTTGACAAACTCGCATCTTTAGGCCACAAGTCGGAAATAGACGACGGGACCATTCTGCAAGAAGTTAAAGATCCGGAATGATGATTAAGGAGATGGGCAATTGATAGTGTAATTACGGGTTGTTAAGGGAAGTTGACACTACAATGATGATAGCCGTGATTTAAAAACATAAATGATTGATTGGTTGTAAATTAAAAAAATAGAAAATTACATGAATTATAAATAAAAAAAAGTAATTATTTTGTTCTTGACATTGCTTAAATTCCAAAAATATATAAATTGAATATTGATAAGGAGATGGTAATTAAATTATAAGTTTATAACAATGACAAGGGCATGTAGGCATCATAGACATGTTTGATAATTGAATGTTTGAAAATTCAGTTGATTTATGAAATGGACCATGCACGTACTTCATAAGTAATGAGTTTAGGGCTTGTTTGGTGTCATATTTGTGACTTCATATGAATATAGGTATGATATATCAATTCTTTCTATTTAATATGATTAAACCAAATACTAATATTAAAAGATATTACTTGTATTAATAACTTAACTAGTTTAATGCACATACCTTATACGAGTTTATTTAATAATAATAATAATAATAATAATAATAATTAATTTTTTAATAAAATTTTTGGGATTAAAGTTTGTGTATTTTAGTTTTATAAATACTCGGACATATATAAAATGTAGATGGAATATATAATTTAAATAAAATTTACCGTTGCAACGGAATTAAAATCTAATATAATTTAATAGAAGTTGTTTTAATTTTTTTTGGACAATTTTGGTAAATAGGCTTTTTTGAAAAACTAGTAACTAGCCTTTTTAATGTTTTAATTAAGTAAATGTACCCCAACCTTTTGTATTTATTTTAAAGCTCTACACACTCTTCTTTCAAGGGTACATTTACTAAACATAAAACTTGAAAAAGTCTAGTAAACCAAATTGTTTCATTTTATTTCATTTCATTTTTTTTTTAAATGTTAAATGAACAATTCTTTTAGACTTGGTCCAGTTCAAACTCATTTTAGAGTATAAATGAGTCCAAACCGGTTTTTGATAAGCCGAGTCAAACCATCTTGTCTCATCTAACAACCCTTCGTCTATACGAGATTCCACATTGCATTATTTCAAGGTTTTTTTACATCTCCATAGCAATATTTTTATAACCGTTGTTTTGGATTGTCGCATGCATTCCCCTATTCATACGTAGAGAAATTTTCATTCTTTTTTTTCCCCTCTCTTTTAATTCGATAAGTAGGTGGCTGATTACCTGTTAATATTAAAGTCCGAGACAAACTGACTACAAAGCAGAAATTGTGTGGATACAAGCGTACATGTATACCAATACTCAGTTGGTATAGTGGAATGTGGTGCTAAACTCTTTAAGTGGTTAGTCTGGAGATCGAGTTCGAATCCTCCCGACAACATGTGTGGAAAAACTGATATTGACAGTAAGAAGAGACCTACCTTATACCTTATATACTAGAATCTCCAATTTAGACGTGAAAACTTATGATTTCTAACCCAGACAACCGAGATCGAGCAACTTAGAAGCAAGAAAGGGTGGTTGTCACTTGTCATTATAGGTGATAGCACTATTCGAGTTCTCTAAAAAGTGTGACGATCTAATGGCCCATCTAGCTAGCTAGATAGCTACATGCAAGATGTGCACTTTTGATTTTGACTTACGAGTACATATATTGAACATATCCCTACGGGTATACTATATGAACTTTTGTCGAGAAAGACAAAGGGAAAAGGCACTTAAGCATGGTGATGCATGGGATAGGATATGGAGTAACATAGAAGAAGAGTATAATAGCTTTAAAGTGAAGTACAATGCACGTTTCTTAGGTCTCTCTCGAGATGATATGTTGTTTGGCTTCTGAAGTGTATGAGCATGCATCAATACGATCGCACATGGCGTGGACCATCTACCCCACTTCATTAAAGTAGGAGAGGAACATCCTTTCTCTAGTTCACACGAGAAGAAAAGGGATATGAACCGATAGGGTTGTTATACGAGATAAGTTCTTCGGTTTCGACTTGTTAAAAGCTCAGTTCGAGCTCGTTCACTTTCTGAACGAGTCGAATATGAATATATTTTGAAGCTTGTATAGAATTTCGGTTTGACTCAGTTATAAACGAATCGAGTTTGAGCATGCCAATGTTTGACTCGTCTTGATAAAGTTCAGACTCGGCTCGTCAAAAGTTCGGCTCGAGCTCATTTACTTGCTAAATTGAGGAACATCCTTTCTCTAGTTCACACGAGAAGAAAAGAGAGATGAAACTTTTTGTTTAGATTGGGTTAGGGTTTTATATTATATAAGTTACTCGGGTTCGGCTTGTTAAGAGCTCAGCTCGAGCTCGTTCTTTTTCTAAATGAGACGAATATGAATATATTTTGAAGCTCGTATAGAATTTAGGTTTGGCTCGTTTATAAACGAATCGAGCTTGAACATGTCAATGCTTGACTCGTCTGGATAAAGTTCAGACTCGGCTCGTTAAAAGTTCGGCTCGAGATCATTTACTTGCTAAATCGAGGAACATCCTTTCTCTCTAGTTCACACGAGAAAAGAAGGGGATATGAACCTTTATTTGGATTGGGTTAGGGTTGTTATACGAGATAAGTTCTTCGGTTTCGACTTGTTAAAAGCTCAGTTCGAGCTCGTTCACTTTCTGAACGAGTCGAATATGAATATATTTTGAAGCTCGTATAGAATTTAGGTTTGACTCAGTTATAAACGAATCGAGTTTGAGCATGCCAATGCTTGACTCGTCTGGATAAAGTTCAGACTCGGCTCGTCAAAAGTTCGGCTCGAGCTCATTTACTTGCTAAATCGAGGAACATCCTTTCTCTCTAGTTCACACGAGAAAAGAAGGGGATATGAACCTTTATTTGGATTGGGTTAGGGTTGTTATACGAGATAAGTTCTTCGGTTTCGACTTGTTAAAAGCTCAATTCGAGCTCGTTCACTTTCTGAACGAATTGAATATGAACATATTTTGAGGCTCGTACAGAATTTCGGTTTGACTCGTTTATAAACGAATCGAGTTTGAGCATGTCAATGCTTGACTCGTTTGGGTAAGACTCATCTCGTCAATTAAATAACACTATATGAACATTATTTTAGTTAGACTGCTCATACTCGATTCATTAAAAGTTTGGTTCGAACACGTTCACTTGCTAAATAAGCCGACTATGAACACATTTTAAAGCTCGCACAAATTTAGGTTTGTCTTAAATAACCCCTTAATTGGGGTTAAGGATTGTCACTTCATGAACGTGCACCATTTTATAGTGTACACGGTGTAATAAGATCCGGCCACACTTGTACGTAGTTAGGAGTTTTGCTATAATGTTGACTTTCATGAAGATATGTTCACCAACAATACCTTGGAAATACGATATACATAATAAGACAAATATCATAAATAATAAGCTCGATTCTCATGGTGGTTAACAAACATTATTATTTCTATTGATAATCATAAGAATATCCCATTCTATATAAATTTGTTTTATAACGAATTTGAAACCTATATGGCCATATTGATAAGACGTGAATAAGGAAGTTGTGAAACATAGGTGGATCAAATATATATCGTAGATGCCATTAACTAATAAATCTGACCAAAAACCATTAACTAATAAATCTTGACCACAAATCAAACCGCTTATAAACGGTTTATGTGTAGTTTGTACCAAAACCGAAAGGTTTGACTTGATTCTATCAACCAAACCGATTTTGCTCGGCCGTATTACAAAACGCTTATATGATAGTCTTTTTATCAATGATATGTCATACAAACATAAGAAACCCAACCTCTATGTTAACGTGTTTGATCAACCAAAATTTATCAAATCAACTTATAATTATCTTTAGATGCCATTTGTACGTTCCCGCCACATCATTTATTCTTTTCCAACATCTTAACTTTTTTCCCTTTCACATGAGTGGTGCGAAACCACAATATAGGAGGTTGATGAAATTTGGTTTTAGAAAACAATCTCATCGAAATTTGTGATGAGTTTGAGTCCAACACTGACGTGCATTCAAACGTGCAATAAAATCTCACAAGATCTTCAAACCGCCGGAGTTTCATCCTTTGTTTCCAAATTTAAGTTAAACACTCGTTATACATCCGATTTTTTTAGTCATTCAAATAAACAACAATATGATCGAGTTTAACCGCCCTTTATTTTTTTGGCTAGCTTATAGTCATACACAAGTAATCAACTAACAACAAACCATGCATCATGAATGCTTTGTCAATCATTTAGATTTGAAGAAGACAATAGAAAAGGCAAAGAAAGGGCAAAATTCGTAGACAAAAAATTAGAGTTACTTTCCAACTCAAAAGAAAAGGTTCAATTGAAGCCCCCACCACTATCCCACACTTCATTCTCTTAGTCTTGTTCCTTTATGTGCTTTCTCCACTTTTTTTTTTTTTTTTAATATATATTTATTTATTTTTAACTTATTTATAATATTACTCGTGTTTGAATTTGAAATTAATATAATTTTCCCTTATGTGCTTTCTCCCATTTTAATGGGTTTAACTTTACGTATCCAACTTCAGTCACATATTTAAATTTATTTACTTAACTTCACTCACATTATCCGATTTTACATACTTAGTTTATTCTTTTGGGACAAATTATGGAATTTTAGGAATTTAGATCATTCCTGGCAATTATAGCTTTGAGCAATTTTCTGTAATTATCTTTTCGTGGCAAAATCTACAAATTTGAAAGTTGGGCTATTAACGCAATTATAAAATTTAGGAGTCTTGTTGTAATTTGCCAAAGATCCAACCTTCCCGATATAGGGTTTTTGGATGTAGGTAGCGACGCGGCTTCGACGAGGTCGGCAACAGGCGGTGGAGGGGATCTCCAGCGCGAGCGGCTACATACGAGGTATGGCTCCAACTTTCCGGCGATGGCTCCAAATCCGAGTTGGGTTGGGGCGGATTTGGTTCGAGAGATGTAGGCTCGCGACGACGGAGACTAGTGACAAAAATGGTAGGTCGAAGGCGGAGGATGGCGGCTTGGGAAAACCGATCCAACGTGGTGGGCTTCTCCGGTGCGCCACCACCTGCTACCGCCGGGATTCCACTGCATCCGACATTGTTTTCCGATGCCGGTGACCGTCTCTTCCACTCCAATAACAATTTTTTGCTTCTTTTTTTTTCCTAATAATTATCGGGCAATTTTGGTAACTAGACCTTTTTTGAAAAACTAGAGTAGTAACTATATTTTTTAATGTTTTAATTAAGTAAATGTACCCCAACCTTTTGTATTTATTTTCAAACTCTACACACTTTTCTCTCAAGGGGTACATTTACTGAACACAAAACTAGAAAAAATCTAGTAAATCAAATTGTTTCATAATTATTTTGTGGGCAAAATTTGCAAATTTTAAAAGTTTGATGCATAATAAAAAAATGTATTATTAGTTCATTTATTTTATTATTTCTTAATATTTAGGAAAAAACCGGTTGTTTTCCAATCGATATTTTCTTAAGATAAAAAACCAATTTTAATATATAAGAATGGGATAGCTACGTATTAAACATGGTTGGCATAGGTTAAGGGCCTGTTTGGTATCGTATGCGTATTCTTTTTTTAGATTCTTCGAGATGGAGATTCTTGAGATTCTTGGGTATTGTTGGAGATGGGTATTGTTAGAGTTTTTTTTTCGTAAAATTTTTCTGTTTGGTATCAGATTATTGGTAGAGATTTATTTAGATAAGATTACGAAAATGCCCTCAAATTTTATCGTAAAATTTTGACGCCAGCGAGTTCTTCGTTCTTCTCCTTCGACGCCAGCGTCTTCGTTCTTCTCCTTCGATGCCAGCGAGTTCAACGAGAACGATTTCCCTTCAATACTTATGGATTCAAACTCTCCTTTCCTCCTGATTTCTCTCTCTTGGTCTATTGCTTTGCTGTTAATTTCAATTCTCTTACTTTGCTGTTGATTTCAATTCTAGGGTTCAAGGTCTATTGCTTTGCTGTTGATTTCAGTTCTAGGGTTCAAGGTCTATTGCTTTGCTGTTGATTTCAATTCTCTTACTTTGCTGTTGATTTCAATTTTAGGGTTCAAGCTCTCCTTTCTTTCTGAGTTGAACTGGTGTGAGAATTGCTTTGCTGCCTGTTGATTTCAGTTCTCTTGATTTCAATTCTTTTGATTTCAATTCTCAAATCAAGAGATTGCTTTGCTGTTAATCACGTGCTTGTTGATTTCAATTCTCTTGATTTCAAATTTCCTGTTCTTTCATAGATTCCTTGTAAGCGCCAAATCTCAGAACAATGAGAACTCATGGAAGAAGAATGAAAGAGACGAATGAATGCCAAAAGGGTACGAGTGAAATGGAAAAGAATCTAACCCAGTGAATCTCGAAGAAGCTTGGGTGGGCAAGCTTCTTTTTACGGGATTCTTTAGCCAAAAGAATCTCGTAAAAGAATACAATACATAAGCTGCATCTGATACCAAACAGTGATATTTTTTCCATCCCGAAGAATACCGTGAAAAAGAATCTAAATGAATCTCCTCCCAACTAATACCAAACAGGCCCTAAGAACATTAATTTAGAAAGAAAATCGTATGAGTAAATGAATAAGAACTAAATCGGTGAATTAATTTTTTTTAACAACTTATTATATTATATATTGCGAGAACCATTGATAATGTTTAAAGATCTTTCTAAAAGAAAAGGGTAATGATATAGACATATCAAAATACTACTTAAACACACCAAATTATATGCGCCTCACAAATCACACATAATTAACGAAATAAAATGCCATGCGCCTTGCAATGTACACGGGTGTTTCAGTTTTGGAAATGTGTAGATCTTCTGCATGCGCCTTCGAAGGCCCACACCATTTGGTCAAAACCTAACCTCTCCTTCAAAACATGGCTGGTCAAACCAGACTTCTAGCTGACCACTTTGGTCAACGCTGAATGATTTTACAATGTTGGGAAATAATCCGCCCGAAAGTCTTTTTCTTTTAAGACGACCATAGATCGAGGCAAAATTATGGGTTTTTGATGAATTTGAGAAGATGAGCGCTGCTATAATGATTTGAACATGGATTTTCATTGTTTGCGGTTTAAATTCTCTTATTTTGAGTGTGTGGGTTTGATCTGGAACTAAAAGCAATGTCGTGAATGAGAAAATTTGGGGTTTTTATGATGAGATCATGCCCCTTATTTGTTGCTCTCTCAACTGATCGAATTGGATCAGGGTGAAGAGTTGAGAGGTGTTGAGGTAACCACTATCAACATAAGAATCATCTTCTTTGTTTAACTCAACTCCCTGCACATCACACCACCAATGTCCTCCCACCTTATCTTATGTCAACCCTCAAACAAGCCTTTGCACAAGTGTTTGAATTCTCTCTTGTTTTGATGATAATTCTCAGTATTATTAGATTTTTATAATGTAATTAGGCTTTCATTTTACCATCTAACTCTTAAAAGTTCACCTAATTTTTCTTCTAATTTTTTCACATTACCACGTCCTTATGCCCATTTTTAACATTTGAAAGCGCATGACCCTCCTGCATATGGTGGTCAAACGTATATTTATGTGTGTATGATAAGGCGCATGCCTTTTTGTGCTTTAGTTATGTGCGTTTCCTGATACGCATATAATTTGACATGTCTAATCGATTATCAAAGAAAAACATAAAATAAACTCTGCGAGCAAATAGCAATGGGAAGTCATGGCGCCATTTCCGCCCTTTCTCAATTCTCTCTCGTATTCAAATTCTTCAACGAAAACCATGGGACCCACCACTCTCCCTTTCCTTCAATACTGCTTCGCCCAAAACCCAGAATCTCCAACTGCCCGCTTCCCAAATCGCCATTTCTCATCTCTTCTCGATGATGGTTCCAAATCCCTTCTCGATCGATTGCCAATCGAATTCCACTGATCTCGCTACCGGTATCCTCTCCGCCACCTCCCTCCCGCAGATCTCCGCCGCCATATCTGCCGTTGAGTCTCACCTCAGCAACCACTCATCCGACCAGAACCGCCATTTCTTCTCCACTGCCTTCCCTGCTCTAATTTGCAGGATCTTCGGCTTCGACGACTCTACGACTTCCGGTGGTTGGATCGAATCCGTATCCGTTGCTAACGATACTGAGCTCTCCGGTAAGATTTTTAACCTCTTGTCTCCTAAAGGCGTTTTGATGAATTCAGTCTTTGATGTCGATCGAATAGGGCTTGTTGAGTTTGTATTCCCTTCTGAGAGGTTGCCTGAGTTGATTAGGTTGGTGATTTCGGCTGAGTGTGATCGTGACTTTGTGTCTGAATTGTGTCCGATGTTGAAAGGTAGAGTTAAGAGAGATCAGAATATTGGGAAGTTATTGTGTCAAGTTCAGTTGAATGTGTTTGAGTATTACGTGTTTTGGTTTGCGTATTATCCTACGTGCAAAAGGAATAGTGAGAATTTGGGGTTGGTTTCTGCTCTGAAGACTCGAAAATCTGCGCTAGAGAATTGGACCTCTTCGCTCCCTTTCTTTTCGGTAAGTACTGGGTGTGGATCGGAACAGAAGAACGATTGTAATCTGTACACTCGACTTCTTTATGCTTATCTGTCTGCTTTTGTGCCTATGTCTGATTCCAGTGCACACCAAGCCTTTTCTAGCTCCCTGCTTCATTACCATAAGCATGCTGATGATTCAATTGTTTCAAGGGAAGAGTTCTTCGTCAGTGCTTTGGAACATTATTGGTTGGCTGGCAATGATACTTCGCCTTTGTCTGTGAGAGTGAGAAAATCCATTAGTTTGGCAGTTCCCTTTCGTTCAATGCTGAGCGATGTCCCTCCTGTTAGTGGATTAGGTGAGTTGATTAGTTTGTTTGTAAATTACCTGAATCTTTGTTCCACTGGGGTTATAGAAGAACGGAGGCCTTCCACTTTAATTGATGGTGTGAAGTCTTTGGAGGCAACATTGGTATCAACTAGTTTATCATCTGCTAGACCTTGGAACTTAAGGGTCCAAAGACCACTGTACAGGTTCATATTGAGGTCCTTTCTTTCTTGTCCAATTGGGAGTTCAATGAAAGATATCTTTGGGGTTGTTTCAATTTGGATTGGTTACATGGAACCCTGGAAACTTAGCAAGGACAGATTCTTGGAGCTTGATTCAATGGAGGGCAGTTTTGAAAAGCATCAAGGTCAATCAAAAGACCTCAAGTATACATCAATTTGGCAAGACTATGTATTATCCAACTATATATACTACACTATGTTAGTTATGCACTTCATTGGTTTTGCCCACAAGTTTCTGCATACTGACCCTGAAATGGTGGTCCAGATGGTTGCTAAGGTTAGTTCGCTGGACCTTTCTCACCCTTTGCTTGGATCAAAGTAAGTATGCTTAGATAGAATGATAATTGATGAGTAAAGAAAGGAAGAGAAAAGGGGTATATTTATAGTATATGTTTAGATTTGCTCATCATGTTTCTTTTTATCATCTTTTGACTCATGGTATGTGTCAAAGACAATATTACATTTTAAATTGTCACCAGTTATACCTGGATTAAGTGACCTAGCTTTGGATAGATAGCCGTGCAACAGTCAACACCCAAAATGTCATCTTTTGTGTTCTGAGGCTTCTGACGCTGAAACATGAAGTTTCACTTTGACTTGTTCAGCAATCGGCATATTTTATTTCCCAAATGGTAGAGGCAGTTTTTGTTAAGTCTTAAATGTTGCTTTCCAAGTGTTAGTTGGTTATGATATATATATCCAGTTCAAGTAAAAAATAAATACAGATATTCTCCTCTTTACAAAGTTGAGACTTAGGACTGCAGTACATTAAACAGAAGTTAGATAATAGATACTGACACAGAACAATGAGAGAATATTTTGTTTGGTTTTCTAAATGCAATTTGGTACTGTAAGTTACCAATAGAACCTGTCCTATGAAATTGTTTCGACAAGAAGTAGGTCTTAAATTTGTCAAACACATCAGTTCAAAGTGCTGGAGGAATCATAAATTTGCCCGAACTCGAAAGTTGGATTCAGCAGTCTTTCATTCATTTACATGGTTGTTTTAGGTTAGAATCTATATTATCAGTAGTGAGTAAGGCTTATAGCGGAAACTAAGACATCATCTAATATACAGAGAATGTTGAAGCTGCTATTCCTCCAGTAGGGTAGAGCAGTATATTTTGATTTATTGTTCCATTGAGACTCTTCTTAATATTATTGTTTCTGGTTTTACTGTCCATACATGATGTTATTTACTATTGCTATTGACTTCACCACATCTTTTCTGCAGGTAACCAACGTGCTTACCTGTTCAAGAGACCTTATAGATTTGATAAAGAATGTTGACACTATGCTCAACTCAAGACAAACTGGATCATTCAGTTCAACATTTCACACCATGTTTAAGTCTATTATGCCCATTCATGAACAATTGATGGTAAGCTTTGGGATGGAGGGTATAAATTACCTTTGTGCTTGTTAAGTTGAGATGTAGCTATGATCTAGCTGAAGCCCAGCTGGGTGAACATAATATATAATTTTGAAGTCTGTTTCTTATGTGGTAAAGTTGAATTGTAAAATATATAGCACATTGATACTGAATATAATAAATAATTGTTATATATGTATGTTTGACAATTATTTATTATATCACACATGAATATCAGAATATGGTACTTGTATCATTTAAGTTTTGATATGGTATAAATCTGTCTTTCATAATTTTGAAAAAAATCTGATATAGATTTTGTGTTTCTAATCACTTTATTTTATCCTTGATCATGTTTGAATATGCTTATTATAGGAGCAACACTGTATTACTAATGTAGTGACTAATGTTGATTGGATTTTGCTTTTCTTGTTAGGATTGGGAGGACTGTCTATATGACAGTGGCTTGAATGGCTCTTTCTCACACGACAATTCAAACAAAGACTCGCGACTTTTCAGTGATGGGGAGAATGGTGGGCTGCAGCTGCTTCAGGTTAATTTGCTTATAAGTTCACCTTCTCTTCAGGCTTTGCCACTCACTATGTAAACTGACTCATATGTGTTTATACTTCTTCGGTTCTTCCTCAGCTGTTTGTATTGCGGGCAGAAACAGAGCTGCAAGCTGTTTCTGCTAATCAAAGCAGCCTTGCAAGCATAAGTTCATTAAAATCTCAGTTATGCTGCTTGTTTGGTGATCATGCCCTCAAGTCATCTCCAAACACACCCAAAACAATCCCTTGCCAACAATCTCGTGAAGAAATATTCATGCCAAGGCGAGGAGCCGGCAACTACACACAAGACGGCCCTAAGTACAAGGGTGACTGGATGAAGCGCCCAGTCTCGGATAATGAAGTGGCTTGGCTTGCACAGCTTCTCATACATCTTTCCAGTTGGGTAAACGAAGTCCTCGGGCTTAACCAGGCTATATGTCTCCACGAAAATCCTACTTGGTCCTATGTTGATGATACACAAGGTGATCAACTTGATGATGAACATGAATCTGGTGATGCAATAAAGGTTAGATTGATGATTCTGAGATTCGCAATGGTTAGATTGATGATAAAACATGGCATGAAAGTGAACCTCCGGGTTTTCGCCTCTAAGAAGTTCATAATGCTGCTGCTGTTGCTTTCTCTGTGTCATATGCTGAAGAAATCCTTCAGGCTGGCTGCATAAGGCTTTTGGACACTAAACATATAAGATTTTACACTAAAGTTGCACCATCCAGTGTTGATTGTAAATAGCATATGATATGAAAGTTAAGGTGAATATTTATATATTATTGTTTTTTCCATTTTTCGAGGTCGATTTGTATTCACTCATATAAGGAAAACTAACCATACCTACTAGGGATGTGGTGAGTTAAATACCACATCCACTAGATTTTTTTGAAGAGACAAATATTATCGACACAAGATTAAACCGTTGGTGTAACTCGAGAAGACAAATTTGAGAGTGAATAGAGAAGTAGTATTTTATTAAAGGGCAATAAGCCTTTATATATAATTACAGGAAAACTCTTTAACTATTCTACGGAGGCTACAAAATCTAGGTGGTTATATGTTGGAACTTAAAATACATAAAATAACTTTATCTAATAGCTGACACAACAGTAATCTCAACATCTGTATTAGTAGCTGACATAGCAACAATTCTCACTTGAATGGTAGCAATATTTTCTTTCAAGGATGGAAGAGGTTTGGTGCCCAGAATTTGAATTCTCACTTGATCAAATTCTAGGTTCAATCAAGCAAGAAATATGTATGAACGGCCACGGTTAACAGAAACACGCCACAATTCTTGCTCATTAGGATCTTTCTGAATGAGAGATTCGGATAAATCAATTTCCTGCCAAAGATTCTGTAAAACAGTAGCATATTCAAAAACAGACATGAAAACTTGTTTGGTGGAGAAAACCTTCAATGAGAGCTCAAAGAGAGCAACCCTCATCTTGAGCCTTGTCATAAAAACGCTTCAGAAAACTCCGAATGTCTTTAACATTTGGAAGAAATATACAATTGGATCTGATACTAGAATCCATGGAAGCCCACAACCACGACTTGATGATTGAATCTTCACGAGTCCAAGCTTAAAGGTGGGATCAGTCATCGCAAGAGCATCAACAAAAAGATGGTCATCCTTGTCACTTCCGGTGAGGGATGCCTTAACAACTTCATTACAAATAGGGTAATTTTTTCCATTGAGCCGAATCGCCATCTGAATTGGAAGAAGAGTTGAGTGGTTGAAGTTTGTGGGGTAAACTCGGTTTCTTCCGCTTTCTCCATAGAAGGTAGAAATACTATGGTAGTAAAGGTGGTGGTCAGAAAACAAAATAACAATAAGCAACTCTCTGGAGTGGCTCTGATACCATGAGAATGAATAGAGAAGTAGTGGTGATTTTATTAAGGGTATAAGCCTCTATATATATAATTAGAGAAAAACTCTTGCTTGGACATAATAATAATAATGGGGTTGTGATAAATACACTACATTTAATGAGCAATCAAATCACATTGAAAATTGATAAAAGAAAAAGTGGGGACATGTGTTTAGTTTGTAGTGGACCAACTTTTTTTTTTTTTTTCTTTAAAAAACCCCTCATGCTTCTCAATAGAATATTATCTTTACTTATAATTTTAATTTGTATTTTATTAAAAAATCAAAATCTATAATAAAAACACATTAAAACAAAAATTATAAAACACTAAATACAACCTACATATATTATTTAACTATTTATAATAATATTAATCACATACAAATAAACATCTTATAATTACATGCAAAAAGTAATCATCTACTTTTTATGATTTGACTATTTTATGGTGTAAAGTAAATGAGTATATATGTTGGAACTTAAAATATAGGATTTTTCCTCTTAGTACCCTCAAGGTTTGGACTTTTCCTCTTGGTATCCACCAAGTTTCAAAATTTCTTTTGGTGCCCTCAAGGTTCCATTTGTTTCCTCTTTATACCCATTCTTAATATATTACAAATTCATTATAAAATAATTAAAAAAACCAGAATAATAAATTTAAAATAGATTATAAATTTATTAGTTTAAAATGTAATTAAGTTATAATCTATTTTAAATTTATTTTTCTGATTTTTTAATTATTTTATAATGAATTTTATTGTAATATATTAAGAATGAGTATAAAGAGGAAACAAATGGAACCTTGAGAGCACCAAGAGGAATTTTGAAACTTTGTGGATACCAAGAGGAAAAGTCCAAACCTTGAGGGTACCAAGAGGAAAAATTCTAAAATATACTCCCTCCGTTTGTATTTAATTGACATTTTAACAAGTTCAAATTGTAAAATTATAATTGACGTTTAAAGTATTTTTGTATTTACTTTCCATTTTTACCCCTAACTTCTATAAAAAGGAGTTCTACTTTAGGCACTTGAAGCCTGTAACATCAATTAAGGTAGAGCAATAAGAACGTATGATGTATATATTGTATATACTATTAACTAAAAGTAATTAGACGCGTTTTAGACAAATTTTTTGTTTCTTAAAACCTGTGATAAATGTTAGAACGTCAATTAAATACAAACAGACTGAGTATCTAATAGTTGTATTAATAGCTGACACAACAGTAATAACAACAGCTGTATTAGTAGCTGACATAGCAGTAATATTAGCTAATAAGATTTGCCATAACCCTTAGTTCGACTCCCACAAACATGGGATTGTACATCCATTGTTCAAACATATGAACTCTCAAGTCCCAAAGTTAGTAATTTACATAAGTACTACAATCTTACTAATCATCATCCTCACTGAAGTCATCATCAGGCTCTTCCTCATCATCATCGTCGTCATCAACCTCCTCATCACTGCTCAAAACAATGGTTTTCCGAGTAGCAGCCGCTCTCTTTGGCCTAGAAGGAAGTGGAGCAGCAGCCTCTTCTTCAACAACACTCTCCAAAGCAGCAGAACTCGAATCAGCATTCCCTTCACTTCCAGGAGAATTCTCCATATCTTCTTCTTGCACTTGTTTCCTACCCAACACAGAACTACTCTTCTTGTTAAAAGGAGAAGCCCTCATCCTCCTCACCTTCTTCTCCGGCGACACTCCAGACGTCTCAGATAAAGCCGGCTTCAATACATCAGTTATCAGCTTCTGACCAATCACTTTAGCTTGCTTCCCTCCAGATCCTCTCTTCTTTGGAGCTGCTCCAATTGTTGATTTAGTAGTTGCACCCCTGCCTCTACCACCTCTCCCTTTCGGCGCTGCCACTTCAAATTCATCATCTGTATCATCATCTGTATCATCATCTAAGTTCACAACCTTCTTTCCAGCGTTCTTCCTCGGATTCTTGACTGCTGGGGGTGCTTCTTCCTTGCTATTGGCTACAAAAAGTAAGAGCACAAGGAAATTAGATCATTATTTGCCAAATAGAATCATGGTGAGGATGAAAGTTAAGGATTTTTTTTCTGAAATAATAATAAAATGAAAACATTTTCCAAAATTAGGTTAGGAGTAAAACATATTATGAGAATAGGGAGGCTTTTTGGGTTGGAGTAGACTCGTAGTTTAAAATTGCGGGTTAAACGAATAACCCGCAATTTTAAACTGCGATTTTAATTTTTTTTTTATTTATTTTTTTTTATTAGAAACCCGCAGTTTACTGAGGTTTATGTGTTTATTTAATGTGTTACGTATTCAAAAAAAAAACCCCGCAGTTTGAAACTGAGGGTCTACTCCGAACTGAAAAAACTTCCTATTCTTGGAATATGTTTAATTGCGTACCTAATCTTAGAAAATATTTTGATTTTCTTATTATTTAAGAAAAAAATCCCAAAGTTAACAGGATTTTACCAGGAGAATTGTCTGATTCCAGATTATAAGCAGCTAATCTTTCTCTTAGAGGTCCCATTTCACTATCCTCCTCGTCATCCTCCTCAAGAACAGTCACCTTCTGTATTACAGAAGGAAGTTTACAAGTCAGAAATTGGTAATTTGGGAAAAATAGCACAAGCATTAGGATATGGGCCACATACCTTCTTAGCAGGAGCTTTCTTTGGGGCAGCTCTACCTTTAGGCTTTACCACTTCTTCAGCAGGAGGGATATCTGATATGAAGAGGACTATTAGAACAAGGAGAACAGAAATTAGAAAAACCACAACATGTTTAATCATACAACAGGTGTACCTATATCCATCACAGAAGCAGCGGTCATGGTAGAGCTCTCAGCTGGTGATCCAGTACTGACAGGTTTCTGGGTATTTTTACGCGGTTTTCTTGCAGGTGGAGGTTTCTTAGAAGCCTTAGCACCAACTTGACGCATATCCTCTTGAGCTTTTTTAGCATCATGCTTGTCTTGCTCCTGTGGATTGTGTGCAGATTTATATTAGACATGAATACGATGAAGGAAGAAAGGAAATGCACTGAGAAATAAATGCAAAGGTAAGGAAGAAGTGCATTACATCAAGAGCTTGCTCAAGTGCGTCAAGATCCTTGGACCATAAACTTTTTGGTGTCAATTTTTTCATATCATCAAGTTCTTGAGCAACCTTATCCTTTTCAGCACACAACTCTTCAATTTTCTCGTATGTCAATGTCACAATAGACATGGACAAGAGGTAGTCGTAGTCACTGATTCGGACACCTTGACTGTTCACTTGCTCTTGACCTTCTTCAACCCTTGCTGAGCTGTCTCCGGATTCTTCAGCATCGTCAGCACCAACAACTGCTGAGTCAACAGATTTTGCTTTCTTTGGGATGGGGGTGAAGCCCTTGTCATACAACTCACTTACTAATGCAGCCTTTTTTTTCTTGTTCACTATCAGTTCTTCATTGATGACAGCAAGGATAAACCTTACCTTGTTCTCTAGCTTTGTCATTTCCTTCTCAAGGTTGTGAACATAATATTTCTGCAAAAATAGAAACATCAGTAAAGTAAAAATCATAACCAAAGAAGATCAAGCTTTATAACTGAATTCAAGGAACATAACCCACCTTTCTCTTATCATACAAGTCAAGTCTCAAATGATAGAACTCCTCAAGAACTGTAACAGCCAAGAATATTAATTAATTAATTAGTAAAAGCATTGAGATTAAGATACTTCACAAGCACATCGGATAACAATGACATACTTTGTTCAGCATCCGCATATTTCTTGATTATGCCTCTAGGATCAAAAAGGTGCATGTTAGTTGTGCTGATACTGCTTTGAAGCTTAAACTTCTTCATCAACCCCTCTTGCTTGGCCATTAGCAGCTTTTCAGGGTCCATATAAATCTCAAATTGTGCAACAGTGTCAGTGCTGTGATCCCTAAAATCCTGCAGCCATTGCAAACAAAGTCTCAATATTCAACTCTCACCATAGACACCAACTCTAGAATATATCGGTAAAAGTGATTTTAAAAAATTGGATTAGTAAATAAAGTGTTATACCTTGATGAATCTCTCCTTGACCTTGTCTCCCTCCTTGGGTTTGTCATTTGATTCAATAATTGACTCAAGGAATTGCTTATAATCTTGTGTCCACCGTCGGACAGGCAGTTCAGTAATTTTGAGTGTACCTTCATCTATTTCCTCAACTATACCGCTAACTGTATATGTGAGTCCACCTTCCTTTGTGGATTTCTCAATGGTACCCTTAAAACCCCTGTACCATGGATCCATTGGCACCATTGTTTCATCATTCAACAGACGTCTAACATTTTCAATGATGTCTCTGGGGTTAAAATTGGGGATGTAAGAACTCCAACCAGTTCCGATTCCTTCGCTTCCATTGACTAGAACTGTGGGAATGATGGGGGCATACCTGCAGGGTTTTTTTTGTGAAAAAAAAAAGTTTTCTTATCTTCAACTGTTTTTCACGGGTCTGGTTAATATTTCAAAGCTAGCAGGAAACAACAACAAAATCATACCAATTAGGTTCAACAGATATTCCATCTTCTTTTAGGTAGTCAAGGAGTACATCATCTTCCTTTGGGAAAAGAAATCTTGAGATGTACTCAAGGCACGTGTTGATGTACCGAGGACTTGCATGATCCTTTCCTCCCTGGTAAAAGACCAAAAAAATGAGCATTCAGAAATACATCCTAGAAAAGTACTCCCTCCGATCAAAAATAAGTGACGTTTTAGCATTAGAAATTTGATCAAAATTATGTGTCGTTTTTAGTTTTCTAGGCCAATAAATGAAAATAATTATAAGAAATGTTCTTGAAAATTGGTGTAAATGATTAATTTTAGTTCTAAAATCTTTCTTATTGGTTTAAAAGAAGGTTGAATATTAAATATGTGATAAGATTTAGAAAAAGTTTATAAAATCTATGTTATTTAATATTCTCTTAAAAATTGTGTCAAAGGTTAAAATGACAGTTATTTTTGATCGGAGGTAGTATAAATTAAGCTGAGAGCAGAAGATGGCATTTCTTCTTGCCTGACAACGAGTTCCGAATTGTCCGTCAGGCTCAAAAAGATTAATGTTATTGCTACCAACATAGTCTTGTGCCATGCCAATAATGGTGCTGTACAGACTCTGATCACCGTGATGGTAGGCCGACTTCTCAGCCACATAACCACCAAATTGAGAAATTTTAGTTTCTTTAACAAGGTTACGCTTAAAAGCACAGAAAAGAACTTTTCTCTGTCCGGGCTTCAGCCCATCCATCACAGAAGGAATTGATCTTTGAAGATCTGCCATGGAAAACTGAATTAGCTCCTTATGGACAAAATCACTGTACTTGATGTACTTGTCCTTTGAGTCGAGTCCACTTCCAGGCTGCAAAGTAAAATTTACAAATAATCATTATTGTAGACAAACTCAGAAGGAACATTCAAGAGACAATGGGCTCAAAAAACAAACCTCATACTGTCGAAGCCAATTCTTTCTAGCTTCAATCTTCTTCTTGCTGAAGGCAAGTTCAATTGCTTCTGTATCTTGACTGTCATCTGTCCACACAAAATCCTTTTTGTGCCTATCTAGATCTTTGAAGTATTCTTTGCCTTCCCTTGAACTGCTGGTACCCAGTCCCTGCAAGAACACTATTCAGTCAGGATTTCACCTAGTACTAGCAGCAATCTACACATTTGTAATACTTGGTATCTAAGACTGATCTGGCAATACACCACCTTATAGTACTTTATAGTCCAACCAGTAACATTTCCATCTAAGCTCTCTGACCATGCTTCATACTCAGGCATAGAGTAAAAGGCTAACACCTGGCCATTTCTTTTATTAGTTGCCTGCGTGATAATAGAAACATCAGTCCAAGTGCATATAATAAAAATATCAAAAATAGTCTGCACCGTCCTACAATAAACTTGTACTTTTAAGCGAAAACCAAACATTTGTTTTAGCACTGCTAAAGTGAATTCTTACCTTCAAAAGAGGTGTAACAAACTCAACCACAAAAGATGGAATTTTCAGTAGTGATGGCCAGAACGCATGAACAAAGTTGATGATCAACCCTTTGATGTGGGATCCATCGTGATCCTGTTAAGAGTATAAAGTGTAATTAGCAATCCATGGGAAACCCAATTATTACTTTGAGTTGAATACTAAAAGGCATATATAATCCTATACCTGATCGGTCATGATCATAAGATGGCCATAACGCAATGAATTCACACTTTCATAAGTCTTAGCTTGTTGTAAACCAAGAATTTGCTTGAGGCTCTGAATTTCGTGATTCTCCAAGAGCTGCTTATGAGTTGCTTCCCTCACATTGAGCATTTTACCTTTCAGCGGAAACACTCCATAGTAGTCCCTTCCCACCACAGCAAGCCCAGCCATCTGGATAATAATGTTTCGAATGGTCATGAGAAGGAACATAAATAGAAATAAAACATTATATACAAGTATACAACCATACAAGGTACTCACAGCAAGTGCTTTAGCAGAGTCTCCTTCTGTTAAAATGAGGGTGCACTTGTTGGAATTTCTCCCTCCAGCCTCATTTGCATCCTCCAGCTTTGCAATACCAGTAAGCCTTTGTCTTTTTGCTCCATCAGTCTTCTTAAGATCCTTGCTTTGCTTAAAATCAGCCCATGATATAAGGCTTTCCACCAAAGGAGACTTCGCAACAACTGCAAAATTAGTTCAACCAAGCTCCAAGTTAATGATAAAAAGCCAAATTAGCTAAATAAGCCTTTTTGAGTTTTTTTTGCTAGGCCATGGTAAAAATATGTTTAGTAAATGTACCCTAATCAAACCCCTTATCTTCCAACTTCAATTTAAAACTTCAATTTAATGAAAGTGGTAAAAATGAAAGTGGTAAAAATTGAAGGGGTATACAAACCTAAGGAAATTTCATGATAAAATCAATCCCATATAAACACACAAATGAATTGGCAAGTGACAGAAATGAAACCTCTCTTAAGGAAATCTTCAGGGAGTTTACAAGAGGAACCAAAGCTGTTGGGACGAGTGGTCAAGGTTTCTTTGGTTTGTGAATCAAATGCGGGATTGTCAATTAGAGCATTGACAAAAACCCATAGATGACTCTTAACTGCAGGTGCCTTGACATTGGCACTTTTCTTTTTCTTGTTAACAACTTCCACAACATACTGCGTGATCTGGTTTGTTATGTAATCTACATGAGTCCCACCTTTGATTGTTGCAATCCCATTAACAAAGCTGACCTGAAAATACAAACCACAGTAGGTATATTAGATACAAAGCTTGCCTTCAAGAATAACTTTGTTGTCCATAAGGAATTCCATGACTAATACCTGTTGAAACTGCCCTTCATTGGTTATACTAACAGAGATTTCCCACCTATCGAATGCATATGTAAACCTAAATTTGACAGGAAGAAAACGAAAAATTAGCATATAAACATGTCAATGGCATAAGACATTTGCTTCAACAGTCATTTGGAAAAAGGTTTGGTAACAACCTTGGAGGAAGTTCTTCTCCAGACTTGGACTTAAGGTAAAGATCAACATATTCTGAGAAACTCTTTATTGGAACCTTTTCGCCATTTAACTCAACCTTCACACCTTTTCCAAGACATCCTGCCAAGTCTACAACTCGCTTCCTCATTAAAGCAACCACATCATCTTCCAAGCAAATCATCTTGAACTTGGCCAGGTCAGGCTTGAATGTTACTTTAGTCCAGTTCTCGTTTGACTTGCACTTGACAATCACTGGTTCTGATTTATTTCCCATGTTGTTAGAGAATACCTTCAAATATATCGATCACAAAACGCAAAAACAGTTAGCCTCCCTTCAAATCCATTAAAATGCAAAGCAAAATGAAAGCATAAATCAATTTTAATGAATTCGTCAGTGTTCTAGTCATTGCAAGAATGAATACTTCACCTGCTTGTACTTCTTTAGCCTCTTCCCGTCAGCGGTCTCGATTATGAACTCCGTCGAAAAGATGTTTGTCAGCTTAGCACCATATCCATTCCTCCCACCGGTGGTCTTCTTAATGGAGTCATCATAGTTACTACTAGTCAACAGATGACCAAAAATCATCTCCGGCACATAAACTCCATGCTCCTTGTGGATCTCAACAGGCACACCATCACCGTTGTTGTACACACTGATCTCGTTCTTCTCCGGATTAATGGTCACCTTCACGGTATCCATCGTCGGATCCCTCTGCTTGTTGTCGGCAGCGTTAACGAGGATCTCGTCAAAGATCTTGTACAGACCTGGGACGTATGTGATATCTTCGTAAACCATTTCGGTTCCCCTGTAAATCCAAAGCTTCTGTGTGTACTTCTCGATGGATCCAACATAGGTATCAGGTCGAAGAAGGATGTGTTCTAGCTGAGTCTTTTTCTGGTAGGTTTCTTCGATTGTCTTCCCCGACTTTCCGGCAGGGGGGAGGTTGGCATTGTTGCTAGTCTGCAGAGGCAGAGCAGCCATGGAAGTCGATGAGAGTGATGGTGGTAGACACAGAGATGGTGTCTTGGAACCTTGAAAGAGAAAGAACGCAAGACAAAGCTATGGAGGAATGAGGATTTTGAAATGGAGATGGAGAAACAGTCGAATAAAGAAATAGGGTTAGGAATTTGAAATGGAGATGGGCGCCCTTTTAAAATTTGGTTTCACCGAACTCAACATAAAGTTGACGCTATTTAACGCCGTTTTGCCACTGTAAAATTACAAGCCGCCGTTACACTGAGAAAAACCGTGAGGGGGAAAGGTAGTGATCGCACATAGAAAAATCGATAGAGAGGAGACACAGAGAAGGAGGGAGAGTCGCCGGAGATATCCTCATACTCTTCAATAGCACTCGCAATGAGACATAGAGGTTGAAAGAATTGGTGGTAAGTCCCGTCTAGCTCATATTCGTGACTTAGGGTTTAGCTTGTATTTTGAAACTTACTTTTCTGATTTCCCCTTCAATTGATGTGCATATGTGATGGTATCAAATAGAATCTGGAACAGGAAGTAGTTGATGTTTGCTACCTGTGCTTGAATTGAATTTGATGTGAACCTGTGACTTCTGATGATATTTGCGTGTATCAGTAATTGAGGTTCATATTGGGCAGGTTATGTTGGGTGAGGGCCGGTGAGGAAATGGTTTATGAATTGAAGAAAATGGCGGCTATAATCTAGAACTAACTGACGAGTAGTTGCTGTGAAGGATCGGAGAAGAATAGAGCAGACGTGTCAGACGTGGATAGAGATGAAGATTGCTGTTGAAGGTTGCATGCATGGTGAACTGGACAAAGTCTATGCCACAATAGCTCAGTTGGAAAAAGTAGAAAACACTAAAATCGATCTTCTTATTTGCTGTGGTGACTTTCAGGTGTGTCATTCAACTCTAGTTCTCATTATAATTGACTGTCCTAAGGTTTGGTGCCTGTTTTCTTAAGCACGTATGCTATTCAATTTTTTCATGACATTCGTCCCAATCAATGATGCATAAACAAAAGAAATCCGACAGATTCTTGCCATTGCTTAGAGTTGTGTTTTTGGTAAATCTCAGTTTGCTTTAGTAATATAATGGTTTTTACCTTTTGCTTTATGCTTTCATGGTTGTAATTGTCTGGTTGCACTTCAGAATTAAGCTTAGCAACATTTTTCTGAAGTGGAGTTTATTTTCAAATTAAAAAGGTTGGGTAAATTAAGGTCACCTGTACAAATCCATCTGTTATAAACAAAATTTCTTTTTAAACACTCCTTATTTACTGTTCTGTTAGCAATTTAATTCCCACTCATAACATGAAATGTCCAAAATATTCATTATTAATCTATATTCTTCTGAGGATATCGATTTTTTTCATACATTTTTTTTATAAATTTTAATAAAGGTAAAATGAATGTGAGTGATGAATAATTGAAAACAGAAGATAGATAAGGGTGCTGAATGCAGTTTGTTGATAAAGAACGGGTTTGTGCAAAATGATGCAATGCTCTGTGATACTGAATTTGTTGCAATTAGCAAAGTACCTCTACCACCATAAGGGTTCATACTGTGTTGTGAACTTTTCACATTGATAAGTCTGCTGCCTCATTTAATTCTGCAGGCTGTTCGAAATGAAAAAGATCTGGAAAGTTTAAATGTAAAACCCAAATTCAGACAGATGAATACTTTTTGGAAGTACTACAGCGGAAAAGCAGTAGCACCAGTGCCAACAATCTTCATTGGTGGGAACCACGAAGCATCGAATTACCTTTGGGAACTGTGAGTGGTCCTATTCATTTTGCTTTGAATGTGTACCTGCACATACCTATCAGGACCAAGAAGTCTGCATCTCTTTGGCTCTAACCCCATTTTTGATAGAATTGTTTTTGTTGTTTCCTGATGTGCTTGTAGCTATATTTGGGTTCTAGATTTTACATTAAATGTAAATGTGGATGTAATAAAGGATTAGAGGGTGGTTTGTTATGTTTGGAAGTGTGTATCCCTTCATAGGTTGCCTCATGCATCTGTTTTTTTCTTTCCTCCCTTCTCATTGAAGCCCGATGCTACTTCATGCCTGCAAAGTGAAAAGATTAAGACATGTTTTTGTGTTGTTTAACGCTTGTGCATTTTAGCACCTGGCTTGACTCCTGATTGTTGTTTCAGGTATTATGGTGGATGGGCTGCCCCAAACATATACTTCCTTGGGTTTGCTGGAGTGATAAAGTTTGGCAATGTTCGGATCGGTGGATTGTCTGGAATTTACAAGCCTCGCGATTATAATTTAGGTTGTTCAGTTTCCATTTATGATTTTAAGATAGACCTGCTATTGATCAGTCATAATCTCTAAGTCTGTTTGTGTGGCCATGAGTTATTTTTGTACTTACATAGATGTTTATGTACAGGGCACTTTGAGAGGCCTCCTTACAATGATAGTGATATCCGATCTGTGTATCATGTCCGTGAGTATGATGTTCACAAGCTGATGCATGTTTTGGAACCCATAGATATATTCATCTCTCATGATTGGCCAGTTGGTATCACCGACTGTGGAAATTGGCAGGAGCTTGTCAGATGGAAACCTCATTTCAAGCAAGAAGTAATGTACCTCTAGCTGAAATATCAACCAGTTCTTTTAGATTTTAGACTGATATTTTGGAATTTTTTATGTAATGAGTATTTGTATTGATCATTTATTGTTCCTCTTATTATGCTTTCTAGATTGAGACCAGAAGTTTGGGAAGTAAAGCTGCAGCTCAGTTGTTGGAGAAATTAAAACCTTCCTATTGGTTTTCGGCTCATCTACACTGCAAATTTTCTGCTGTGGCTCAACATGATGGTGGCCTTGTAACAAAATTTCTTGCACTTGACAAGTGCCTTCCACGTGGAGGATTTTTGCAGGTACGTCCTACTTCCATTATCATCTTTTAAGCATGTGACCTGTTATGTAGTCCATCTGAATTAATTCTTGTCATACTATATAGGTTATTGAAATTGAGTCAGAGCCCGGCCCTTATGAAATTTCGTATGACGAAGAATGGTTAGCAATAACACGGAGGTTTAACTCGCTCCTTCCCTTGACTAGAAGGCGGGTCACTTTAGGGTATTCACTGCTCTTTCACTTTTTGTTTCGTTCTATCTCGTCTCAGTTGACAGACCAAGTTGCAACATCCTCTTCTTTTTATGGCAGGAATGCAGAATTTGATGAAGACGAGTGTCGTCAATGGGTCAAAAGTAAGCTGCAGGAAAGAGGGGCTAAACCTTTTGAATTTACCCCTACTGCCAGTTTCTACGATCCCACACAATCGGTTACCAGTGGTCAGAATATAGGTAATCATGTTTCCAATGACAGCTATGGTACTACCTATACGTAACCAAAATATAACATTGTCTTAAACAACAATCAAGTGAATACTCCCAATTACCATTTACAAATAGTGCGTGCCAACAATTTCTAGTGGATAATTATGTTAATAAAATTTGTGATCTGTGTGAATATTTAAAGCTTGTGTTACTTTCGTGTTTGGTTTGATCAATGTCCACAGGTTTTGCTTGCCTTGTGGAAATTTCTATTCATTAGTTTTTACCTAAAATTTCTTTTGGGAGAGAAAAATTGTCTTAGTTGTTGACGGAAAATAAATTTTGTTGTCACTTGAAATTTTATGAAATAAGTATCTTGGTCATGTTACCTTACCTTGTATACTTGTTCTTCTTTAGTATGGTAAATTGTCCTTTTTGACCGTGTGGACATAGTAAATAACAGCTTTAAAGTCTAAGACAAATGCCACAATATTTTATGTGGCGTTTCTAACTTTTGTCGTGGACGCAAATTTTATGAATTAACTCAACTTGTGCTCGAGTACTAAAAATTTACACTTATATTGCTTGTATCCAGAGCCATATTTTGCCATTCTCTATATGCTCTCATACTGATTACTTTCTACATGCTGAGTAGAACTGAATCTGACGTAATGAATGTTCAATGCAGAACAATTCAGGAATCCCCAAACAGAGGCGCTCTTACAGTTTCTTGAGCTACCCTATCTTCTTGATAAAACAGAAAACATGCAGCAGTTGAATTCGACATCACCTTCGTTGGGATCTCGTGGTAATTTATCTCGAGTAGATTAACACTCTCCATTTCAATTTCTTTCATCTTTGCAAAATTTGTATTATTCTATATATCTGTAAATTGACATGCTGTTGATATTGCTTGATTTGTAATATGTCCACCCTTTTCAAGTGTGATATTTCCTATCCACTTTACATGAAGAAATTCGTGTATCCACTTCACCATTTATGTGATCGTGTGTATAATCTAGTGTTAAAATAAAGATATCTATAAATGTCATGTTCTTGCGGATCTAAATTATAGGTGCAATTGCCGAGGATAGTGAAGAGATTCCCATCGACGATGATGATGAGGACGACGATGAGGAGTTGGAAAATTTGTCTGCACATAATGATGAATGATTATCCATGCTGCAACCTAAGGTAAAACTGAAGTAATTTCTCTAATGGACTCTTCGGCACAAGCTTAATTTTGATTTTAACTTAATTATTGCTTGAAGTTCAGGTGTTTGTTTAAATTTCCCCTGATTTGAATTGTTTTGTGTAGTGCTTGGTTATGGAAAATTCTTCTGTCATACACAACACAGCTACAACCAGACAATGTGGATTCAGCTCATTGAGCTTGCCTGAACCAGACCTCGTAACAGCCCATACATGTCTGGACTGCATTTATTGCCCGCGGCCTAGTGAACATTGATCATATCACGAGGAAACACAATATGCAAATGTGGACTATGGCAACTCCTTTGTATAACTAGGAACAATTTTTCAGTTCATCAGAAATCTGAATATGCTTTGTATTTGTTCAGAACAACAGAAATACTACAATTGTTGCATAAAATGAGTGATTACTCTCAAGCTTTGTATTTTATCTAAAACCATATTTTCCATGTTGAGCCGAGTAGAGACATTGTTCTACTGTTCTGTTGTGTGAATCACACAAAACAGGAGGGAATACACAATAAGAATGCAAATACATCCATGTAGGCTCATTCCGCTTGCTCTCTTAGTAGCGGATCAATGGAGGCAAGGGATACAATACCAGAGAGAAAAGGGGCAGAGAAATGTTCGATATCATCCTCCTGAGGGGCAATCCTAGCAAGGAGATGAGCAACGGTTGGAACGAAAGAGAAAATGCAAGTAAAACTAAGAGCTAAACTGGAGATGTCATCGATGATCAGACCAAGCACAAAAGGGGACTTTGTAGCATGCTGAATGAGGTCAATGGCAACCTTTGAGTCCGATTCCATGTGGACAAGAAGGAGATTCTTCCTTTGAGCTTCCTGTAGGGCAAGTAAGATAGCAAGAGCCTCAGCAGTGAGGGGATGTCTGGTGCTCAGAATGATCGAAGTGATGGCGCCGGCATCAGCAGCCACCAGACTTCCAGAATAAAGTCAGACACACGAAGAAATAGGTCAAGATCGAAGTGCCAGACTGCCAGGGTATCTCAGGGCAATGAAAAACAGTGGCGACGTCAGGGATACACAAGTTTATATCCAATATCTTATACAATAGACTTGTATCCATTTGTAATAGATGCAATTGATACGGGATCATTTTAATATTTTAATTCTTTACATACAGTTAATGTTCACTGGTTACTTTCATGTGTACAGATTTAAAATTGTTTAGCTATGATATTATCAACAACAAGCGGTTCATTCACTCAATCACACGCCTTCTTGGATTTCGCTGAGATTCCGCCCCCGGAACAAGGGTGTCTCTGAGAGTGAATCTGCAAGAGATTGTGAGCGAAAGATGGCCTCAATGGGTCAGTGCAATGAGGATGGCCTCAATGGAAATGAGGATGGCCTGCTAATATCTTCACTTGGCAGTTGTTTCTGAGAGCATCAAGATGAACCCAATCTGCAAGAGATTGTGAGAGCTTTCTCACTGAATGGATCACAACACCCGTCGAGCAAGAAAGCGCCACTCTATATTTGACCATGAGTAAGGTACATTAGAAAAAACAATAGCTGCTGCAACAAAATTGACCTTCAGAGTTCAGACTGAAGATGTTCATATAGATCAGTTTACTGTAGTCTTACCCATTTGAATGCCATGTCTGATCTTAGCAATGTACCGAGATTGCCTTGATCCTGCAAAGAATATTCATCCATTATGCCTCAATACTATCAATTTATAGATCATGACTGCATTTGCCATTGAAAGATCATTTCACAAAACCAGGTTAGATTCACAACAACACCTGAATTTCTTCAAGAACTAGAATTGGGTGACAACAGGGAAACCATTCTCTACAATCCTCTTCCACTTGATCATTGCTTAGATTCTTAAATCTCGATGGGATCCTTATAAGAGCAATTGCATCAATTGACTCAGTTGATTGAACACCAGAGAGCTTTTCCATCACTTTAGAGCTCACACCAACTGTATGAACAGCAAGAGCATAATCCAATCCTTAAGGAACCTCTGCTCCATCAACCATGAGCAACACTCCATTAACATGGATTGCCTATTGTTTAACACATCAAACTCGCAAATCTCCCTTCAACAACCAATTTCGATTCCCATTAAACCCTAACTCTTACTACCATCAACTTGACGGCGTAAACTGAACAGATAGTCAGAAACAAATTCAGTTAGAGAGTTTAGGTGGAAACCTTATGGGAGTAGAGCCAACGACTAAGGCAGATCCATGAGCCTGTCGATATGAAGAGCTTGGTCAAAGCTTCACACAATGCTTAACAAAGGGATTCAAAGTACTTGTGATAGATTTGACTTGAGGAGGTGGAAATAACCTACTCGATTCAGCACTAGCTTCAACGCAGTCTCCATTAATGAAGGTTCGAGTTTGAGAAGCTGCTATCCTACTTTGGAAATTTGAAGTTGTATCGCCATTACAACGGAGTGAATACTACGAGATAAGCTATTTAGGAAAAGCCATCGCCTCTGGTGATCCGACCTGGTGCATCCTTGCGGATGAGGATGTTGACCTCAGGAAAAGTCGCATCTCCAGGAATCGGGTAGTTGTGACAAATGGATGCGAGTTTGTCCGCAACAAGTTGACTTCTCTGAAAACAGCTTGCAGCTCTGATTCTGCCCGCAGTACAAACACCTGAGGAAAAACTAAAAAAGTATAAACATATGCAATTCAATTTGGTTTTGGGTTTGGTACTTCACAAACAAATTAATCAACTCACCTAATCCAGCAACAGGAGGAACATCACTCGGCATTGGACAAAAGGGAACTGACAAAGGCGAAGAATCATTGCAACCAACCAATCAGGCTGTCTTCAGTTCATCTAGGGCCTGCTGAGCTTGAGACTGTGAAGGATCAACAGAATTTCTCCATATGCATTTTACAGGCTTAAGAGTCTCTTTAAGATGTTGGTGAAGCACTCTTAGAACGAGGAGGCCTCACTGATTCAATATCTGATAGATAACCACATAAGAAATGAGGTGTAGATCAACATCAGTTCTTAATTTGAGCCACAGTATTATTGCAAGAGTAACACCAAATGTTTACAGCTAAAGCGTATTACTGATTCCTTCTCAAATTGAAGACAAATAAGATAGCCTTACAGAAATTTTTGTTAACAGCAGTGGCCACATAATCACATTGAACCATGAACATCTTTACTAGATTAATCACTTTATTTCTAGGAAATTGGTGGTGAACGAAGAATAATACAGCATGAACAGCGATAATAATGATGGAAAAAAGTGAAGAAAAAGGCGTTATTTACCTTGAACTTGGAAACCTCTTCCATCACAGTTCTTGCTGCTGCTAGAAGAAGATCCCAAGTTACAAATAATTGTATCCCTCAATGTCTTATTTGGTGTAAGATAGTCATCAGCTCGACTGTTGTAAATTGCGCAACATTGTTAAAATAAGCGCGTGAATGTACCAGTCTTTATAAGTCACAGTTACTTTAGGAATCAAACCAAATACCACATGACTCTACATGAGCAACTAAAGAAAAGAGAAAGGCATACCGCTGCCAGTATAAAGCTGGTGTTTCAGCAAGAAACTTGATTTTACTGTCTCATCATCTTTTATTGAAGCCGGATCATTTAGAACTGCATCGTGTGCTTGTGCTGCGGGAAATGGCATATATATAATTCACCATCCTATTCCAAAGGTTCAACCTACGATTTCCAAAATCTCATGTTTCTCTCTTCTTAAAGTGAACCAACTACATCCTTGCTGCTTCATAATTCCTTTCCGCTTCATCTCCCTCCTTACCCTGGATACTTCACCCCATTTATCAGCTGATGCATAAAGGTTGGACAATAGAATATAAGCAGGACTACAACATGGGTCGAGATCAATGATGTGGTTTGCAGCTTTTTCAGCTACTTCCAAGTTAAGATGCATCTGACAAGCACTTAGCAATGCCAACCAAACCATGGAATCTGCCTTGATCGGCATATTTTGGATAAAATCTTCAGCTTCGTTGAGCTCGCCACAACGACCCATTATATCCACCATGGATGCATAATGTTCAGACCTTATTTCTGTGGGTTTTTCTTGAATAAAATACTGAAGAAAGGATTTTCCCTTGTTTATTATTCCGGAATGGCTGCAAGCATGGAGTATTCCTGTCAAGGTAAATCCATCTGGCTCTATCTTGGCTCGTAGCATTTGAGCAAACAAGGCAAGAACCAGCATAATGCACCCATGTTGTGCGCATCCAAAAATGATTGAGTTCCATGAGACTAGATTCTTCTCCTCAATAGTTGCAAATGCTGCTATTCCATCTTCGATGCATCCACACTTGGAATATAATACAGTCAGTGAGTTACCGACAAATGCATCAGCTAAATAACCCAACTTGATTGCTGCTGCATGGACCTCCTTTCCCCTGTCGAGAACTTCTAGATCACAGCATGCATTCAATGCACTAGTTAAAGTAGACTGATTAGGGAGGACGCCAATTGCAATCATGTCACGGAATACTTTCAACGCATCTTCATGCTTTGAGTTAAGACTATAGGCAGTCAGTAGAGATGTCCATACAACAACATTGTAATGCGGCTTCTTTTCATGGAAAACCCTGCAAAAATCCTCTACCCGATTACAATTGGCATAGAATGTTATGAGAGAAGTGGTTATGAACTCATCAAGAAAGTATCCGAACTTCATAACAAGAGAATGAATCTGCAATCCTCCTTTCCAAGATAACTCATTCCCACAAGCTATTATTACACAAGAAAGAGTGCTCAATCCGGGCTTAACCCCACAACTCATCATTTGGTGGGACAGTCTCAGGGCTTCAGAACTCCTCCCATTTTGATCAAGCCCACTAATCATAGAAGTCCATGAGATAACATTCCGATAAGGCATCTTCTCAAACAACTCTAAAGCCTCATCAACCTTCCCATTAATGCAGTACCCATGAATCATCGAGTTCAATGCTGTGACATCTATGGCGGGCATCTTCACAAACAAGCGCACAGCCAAATCAACAGCCCCGAAATGAAAGTACCCATTAATCATAGTGGTCCATGAAATAATACTTCTTTCAGGCATTTCATCAAACATTGTCTCAGCAACATCCAACCGCCCACAATCCAAACAACCTTTAATCATCGTGTTCCAAGCAACTAAATCCCGAACATGCATTTTTTCGAATAGCTGGAGGGCGTCATCTAATCTTCTGTTCCTGCAGTAAGAATTGATCTTACTTGTCATAACGAGCATATCTGGGTTGCTGCTGTTCTTTAACATTGGAGGCGGTATCGCAGATTTCAAACTGGGTCCAACTAAAGCGGAGAAACAACAAGAGATTGGGAAGAGTTTGGAGATTGTAGGTGACCGACCTGCAAAAGAGAGCAGGAAATTTGCGGGAATTCTACCCATGGGTAGCTACTCAAGCGGTCGTTATTTGCCTCTTACTGAAAACGGTTGCTTGACTTTACAAAACCACCGGCGAATGGGTAAGCTCGTGGTAATTTCTGTTGAGTAGATCAACACTGTCCAATTCAATTTCTTCCACCTTTGCATAATTGTGTATTCTATATATCTGTAAATTGACATGCTTTTGTTCTCGCTTGATTCAATTAGGTTGTTTTGCAACCGTTGCAAATTGTGGATTCTTTATGTGTGGTTTGGTGATCTATAGTTCTATACTAGCGGAGCTATTCGGGTTTGGCTCGGTTTATTAAAACTCAACTTGACCCGTCCCGTCCACGGTCCACCTATAAACACGCGGAGCTATTCGGGTTTGGCTCGGTTTATTAAAACTCAACTTGACCCGTCCCGTCCACGGTCCACCTATAAACACTCGGTTGAAATCTTACGCATTGCTCATTTATAAACATGTTAAACATAAGTACGCAAAGGTTTGATTCTTTCGGTTTATAAAAACTCGATTTCATGCGTCCACTTAATAAACGAGTCGAATATATACATTCGTAGCTTTGCTGAGTTTGTTCATATATAAACATGTTAAACATGAGCAATTCGGTTACTCAGGTTCGAGTCGCAAAAAGCTTGAGCTCATTCACTTTATAAACGAGCTAAATATAAACATCCTTAACCTCGCTTACAATTTTAGACCATGCTCAACCGGCTCGAATAGCAAGCCTATATCCTATGATATTGTGAGGCATTTAGTTTGATGTCTTTGAATTAGAGGTGCAGTATTCTGTCTATCAATTTTCCTCATAAATACCACCTGAAAAAACAGACAATTTGTTGCTCATGGATTTAGAATCACACAAAGGTACATAAATACAATCATTTAAACCTGATTAATTTTTAAACTAAGGATTACTACAAATCCATATATTACAATCAAACACCAGCCAATCAGCCACAGCAACTCTTGTCATAACCTATACATAGTAGACAAACAGATGTTCTGCATCAACATCCTACAGGCTAGATCCTACAGAGATACATATACATAAACACTAATTGACTACTGACCAACAAATTATCAAATACTTGAATCAAATTGGCAGTGAGCACCCCAGATTCAATCATTTTCCTGTCACAACACGAAAAGCATGGTGTATCAATTCCCAGTTGACCCAGCAATCGCTCTCGCAGAGTGAAATGAGTTCAAGTTATAGTACCTTTAGAAGATGTACTTGTACTGCGGCTCTTTGCGTCTTGTCCTTTAATATCATGTGAAACATAAGTCATCTTTTGGGGATGATTAACGAGCTCTGCAGTCCTTCTAAGAGCTGCAAAATGATTTTCACTGATTTGTAACGGAAACTCGTATTCACAAAGACAAAATCAAGTAAAATAAACAACCCACCCTCTACAGATATGTATGTATGGGCAATGTCATTCCATGTTTTATGCAACTGAAAAATACTGTGGTAGGAATCTTACCCTGTGAGTTGGCTGAATTCGGCGGTTAGATCTGCGTGGTTCATCACCTGCTTCAATTTGTACGCTCTCATTTTCATCATCGTCCACTTTTTCTTCATTAACTTTGGACAACTTCCCCAAAGCTGGCACTAACTTTCCTTTTTTACCTAGGTAAGTGCCGGATGATCCATGGTTCCTCTGAGCTTCTGTTTCCGATGTCTCTTCTTCATGGACAAGAGATTTTTCGACATCTAAGTTTTCCCTGTGTGGTACTGCTCTACTTGAGGAACTATGAGGTCTAAGAGATGTAACCTTCAGAGATTGTCTCTCCTTGGAATCAACTTTTGACAGATTCCTCCCTGCACGTGATGTAGTTCCTTGAGGAATCAAGTATTTTGCAAATTTGACTTGTTCTTTAGATTCATTGTCCTTTCTACTCTGAGCTGCAGGGAAGTGTTTGCTAACTTCGACAAACTTCCGCTTCTTTCCAGGCTTAGGTACACCAATAACCACTCTTGAACAACCTTCCCTCTGCAACCCAGTTTTCACTGTTCGGCGTGCATTGGGTTTTGTCTCAGCCTTCCCTACATTAAATACCATATCAGTAGCAGATAAACCTTTCAGTTTTGATTCTTCAGGCTTTCCCGTGACAGACTCAGCCCCTTCCGATTTATTCTTCACAAATGAGCTTGTCAACCTTGGTCGTTTCTCAAGTGGCATATCACTCTGCACTCAACAAACATGGAAATTAAAGAGCAAGGACCAAATGAAACATATGATAAATCATATATGTATAAGTATTTTGGAACTATGTGGCACTTAAAAGCTAATTCAAGTAAAACATACAAGACCCGAAGAAAAGATTTATCAGAATGAAACATATGATAAATCAAATATGTATAAGTATTTTGGAACTATGTGGCACTTAAAAGCTAATTCAAGTAAAACATACAAGATCTGAAGAAAATTTTTATCAGAATGAAACATATGATAAATCAAATATGTATCAAGTATTTTGGAACTATGTGGCACTTTAAAAGCTAATTCAAGTAAAACATACAAGACCTGAAGAAAAAATTTATCAGAATGTCAACTCAACTTGAGACGTACTTCATACAATCAGCAACAAATTTACTGTATACCTCATTACTGCAGTCGGGCCCTCTTGACCACGGCACCCAATTTCCATCGGTCCATATAAAGGATGGGCGTAGTTGTTGAGTACTAACAGCTGATGTCTCTCCTCGAGCTACATAAATAAAATGTCACAATCCTACAACAAATACATATAAATTTTCAACAAAGAAGCGGAATTTCCTTGATTCAAAGTCGAACCTGGAAAATGAACAGTTAATGTTGCCTCGTCTTTATCATGCTTTTCAGTCACAATGCCTTCACACCATCTGGAAGACAATATTGACGGGGACAGGGAAAAAAAGTATTAGACGGTAAGGCATCATATAATGTGAATAATAGAAGAGAAAGACATGAGAAAATATAACTATATAAATCAAAGCTAAAAACATCAAATGAAGAGAAATTAAAAAAGAAAAATACTTTCACCATCATTTACGACTAGCTTTCTGACAAGACTGAAACAACTCAGAATCACTCCCCTCACTACACAAACAATGAAGTTGAGGGTGGAGCATGAACGGATAAACCCCTTTTATTCTTTCTTTTTTAATGGGTGTAATTTTGGATCTGTTATGTTTCAATAACCAATAACACGCTACTAGTGTCTAATCCCTCCATATCAACCTTATTCTCAGTGTCTAATCCTCCATGGTTGGCATGCAACCTAAGCAAAATCCATAAATTTGACAAAAACTCATGGTTATCTCCCCGAGTCCCCTCCATACCAACCTTCTTCTCAGTGTCTAACCCTTAGTCTGGATCCAATTCTGTTAAGTATTGTTTTAGCTATCTTACTATGTGCCCGTTTGGTTGGAGCGGTGTAATGGAAATGGGATGGAACCGAATAAGGGTAGAGCAAAGAAATGGAATGGATGAGATTACTTTTATGTGTTAAAAGACCTCTAACCAAACGTAGTTTTTGTTTGATTCGGAATCATTCCGTTACCGGGAATCATTCCTGGTGCTTCCAAACGGGCCCTAAGTGTTTAGGATCATTTATATTTTTTGCCTGATCTCTTACTTTTCAGTTTTGACAAAATATTAATAACTTAATTGTATATTTAGCCACTTCTAGTAGTGTCAAGAATGGTGGTTTATAACTTTAGAAAAACTGAAAACAAACCTATCTCGAATCCACGCATCAATCAGATCTCCAACAATCCAGGCATAATTTCCCAATGTTGACCTACGCCTCTTCCTTGTTCCTTGTGAGTGTGAAGCAGTCATTGGTGAGACAGGTCGTATTCTTGGTGCCTTACCTGCTTCAGCTTCTAGTGCTACCCATTCCTTAAGGTTGTCAGAACCTGAAATAAATATATAAATAGAGGTCTTTGTTAAATAACTTGGAAGTATTGATTATTGAAGCAAGTGTTACAATCTTGGCCTACTGGCTCAGGGCCGTACACAACAAGCCATGCTCAATAGAGAGGTGGGATTTAAACTTCTCTATCCAATGGAATTTAAATTGTTTTAAAAATGTCTCATATTCTAGCGCCCATGGGTTAAAATTGCATTATGCAACACTGAATAGAACATAATAGCTCAAGGAGTGCACCAAGATCCAGATGGCAGAAAACCATGCACACGTACTACTTTGTTACAAGAAAATTTAGTGAAGTTATAAAGCTTTAAAAAAAATAGCCGGTAGATGAATGTAATAGCATAAGAGGTCATAGAGCAATATTTTCATTTCGGATGATACCTTCTTTTGACAAAAGACTAGTGTATTGTACCAGAGCTTTTCCATCATGCAGAGTCACGACATTGGCTAAGAACCAAGCTGGTTTAAGGTCATCACCGTCCTTGTATACCTGAAGAAGGGAGGGGACCGGAATACAGTATCAGCCATGAGCATGCAGATGCAAAAGCATGACAAGTCAGAGCTGCATATACAAAAATTTAAAATTCACAGATACGTCTGTCTTTATACAGAAATTTCTCAAAGCTACTTATCCATGTAATAGGGACTCTTAGGATCCAATCAGAATTACTGATAATTAATTAAGAAATTAGAAATGTGAACAGTTACAGGCTATAGTTTCAAAGACCTCGATAGCAGATCCCTCTTTGATGTTGCTTCCATGAACTGAACCCAGTTCATGCTGATTCTGAACATCTCCACTTTCTGAACTGTTTCCAGGTACAGAAAGCTCTTTGTTAGATTGTACAACATCAGAAGATATATGGCTCTTGCCTACACCGGGATCCTTGTCACCGGCACCAATAGATTCTGAGATGCCACATGCACTTCTAGTCTTGTCACCAAATGAGTCATTTGATGACTCTTCCATAAGTATCTTCTGATGGTCTGAGATTTTACCATCTGGAGGACCACCACCATATTCCATACTAGAAATCTCAACAGCTTGAGCGTTGCCCATATTCATTTGTTCAGCATTCATATCACCTGATTCTGGGACCAACTCAGAGGCTGCCTGGCATAATTTCCAGTACCCTTCTGGGCCAGCACTAATTATATCTTTCAGAGGAAGTGGTTCCCCCATTGCAACAACTTTTCCTGCCTGAGATACAGCTTCAGCTGCAAGCTTCGCAGCTTCAAGTATACCATCTAAATTTTCAGCTTCTACTTTCCTCTTAGCCGTTTCCTTCTCATCAGCCAGTATGTAAGTGGATTGATTGGCCCCACCATCAGTTGTTAGTATGGACATAGGTGTAGCTTTTCCCACACTTTGCACAATGGATACATGGTTTCTGCTTTGAGTTACATCTCCCAAAGCATTAGGATTGAATGTTTCATCAGCCATCAGTTTTGCCTGCATTGCAACTTTTGATGCAATCCTAGCAGCTGCAGCCGCTGCTTTTGCAACAGAAGCTGCGGCTGCAGCTGCTCCTGCAAGAGCAGCTACCTGCACTTCAGCTTCTCGAGTCATTCCGAAATCCTGCTTAGCCATTTGACTCCATAAACTTTGGCAATGGCTTATAGCAGTAGAAGCTAGGACAGCAGCCTCATCTGCCTGCAGCTTAGCATCTTCAACTTTCCGCACAGTACTTACGGAGGCTTTTCCATCATCCAAATTACCTACTGCTTGTGGTTGAACAGTAGAGCATGCAGGGAAAACGTCTCTCAATAATGTTGTTACAGCGTAAGTGGGGTTTCTTGTTGTAACTGGTGTGAATGGTGATGCATGGGTTGGTAAAGATGAAGAAGCGACTATTGTTTCTGTTTGAGCTCGAGAAAGCAAGGAATGTTGGGGGGTACTGTCAGAAGGTTGGGCTTTCTTTCTTCTTTTAGGTTTCGAGCCAGCAGAAGGAGGCAACTCTGATGAAAAGCAACCTTTGACTTGGTCAGGCAGCTGGGAGCACCTTGCAGATACCGTGCTTGTAGTATCAGTGTAAACCAATGGAGGGGATGGGGCGGATGGTACTGGCAATGGAAAGTCTTTAACAGGGGTTAGTTTGATTGTTTCAGTTTTTGCTGTGGTTGGAAAACGAGCATTTAGATTTAAAGTAGAGGTTTGCAAAGCCCATGGAATGGGAGAAGCAGGAGCCTGAGACTGCTGAGCTGTGTGGCCACTGATGTTTTGTACAGGTGGAGTATGATAAGGTGGCCGAGGTGAAACTGCAGGCTGGTACTGTAAAATAGGCCTTCTCTGCAGGTTACTGGACTGGAAAACATCATGGTAAGGTGTAGAAATACTCCAATGCTGGGACGATAGCGGTACAATTGGACTCAAAATCGCTGTTGGTGCGCCCTTGCTTGCAGTCCGGCTAACAGATGAAGGGAACACCTTAGTTTCAGGAGAAACTTGTTTCCCAGCTAAACCAGGCACTTTAGCACCTGAAAAAAGAGCACTATCTAATCAAGAAAGCGATCATGGACAAAATGGAAAATTAAACAGAGCGCAACCAATTGATGGAAACCAAAAATGATATCCCATTAGTCAATACCACTGGAATTGGAGCTCATGGGGCTTTGGCCACCTGGTTGGGGCTTTCTCCTACGAACCCTTTCCACAGCAGCTTGCCACACTTGCTCCCACACACTTCTTCCTCTATCTGTAATCCATTTACAATCGTGTCCCGGTCAAGCATAGCTGCACAATAGCAAGCATAACTTGCATATTTGAATAGGAAGGTACACCTACCAGATGGCCCAAAAGCTGAAACCATACAGGCTTCATCAGGTGCTGTCCCTTGACTGCATTAGGTACCATAAACAATGAAAATCATTAAAGTTCAAAAGAGGTAATATTCATAGGGAACACTTCAAAATTGTCAAGAATGTTCAACCCAGCTATAAGGCATTCTACAAAAGTCATCTGCACAAAATATGAAGCACATGCATTAATCAGGCACTGGTTAATGGTTACTTCTCCATCCAAAAAACAATACTAGTTACGTTTTTTTTCTTTTGGGGGGAACAAAAAGAAGCATCCAAAGATAGGGAGAAAGAGCTTGTTATAGAGGAAAACCAACATTAGAGATCCATAAACAAAGATCTGTGCTCGCAGCTGAAGTTGCTGCGACTCAGTGAAAGGCTGCTGAAAAGTCGTTGATGGAGCAGCATGATTCTTTAAAACTGAAGCATTCAAATCAGGCAGTTTAGAAGTAGGACTAGCAATCTTGGTTAACAGCTTCTTGCTATTTTGTTTTGTAAGTCCATGGGGTTGCGATCCCACGAACTGACCTGGTAGGCTACTACCAGGGTTCAAAGTAACACTAAAAACTTTTTCTTCTTTATGAGAAGGCATGCATGGGGTTATTTCCTTTACGTCAAGCTCTTTGCCTAAAATCTCCTTAGCAACTCCTTTTGCAGACCCTCTCTTTTTACGTCCAGAAGTAGCTTTGGAAAATCCATGTGTATAATCTGCAGGATTGTTGCCAGAAGCCTCTTGTGGCGATCTAGCCTGTATCTTGGCAGTGTCAGGTGTTGTGACTCCCTCCAAAACCTTCAGGAAACAGTTCAATGTATGAAATGGCAAGTTAGGTGAAACTGGTGCAAAATCCTCAATAAACAAGATCCAGAAGCCATATATGTACAAGATCATACGCACAGATAGCCAGACATTATTCTTCAGAAAGCCCTTACCACAGCAGACTTGTATGTTTCAGCAATAGGAAATGGTGTCCAAGTGTTAGCTTTTTCTCTTTCCACATTTGGTGGTAAATTGACCTTAAAAGTGAAGTTGCTGTCATCAAGAGAGGTGTCTTTTTCTTTCAGATCCTCCGAAGTAGATGGCTTATCCTGAGCAAACTCTGAGCCTCCATCACCCTTTCGTTTGCCTTCATCAGGAGGGAGAACAATAGAACTGAACAATGTTTGAGAACTGCATTCAAGCTTCAGAGGATCTGCAAAATAAGATCATATTTAGTGACTATTTTTTGAAAAGGAAAATGATAGAGCATAGGTCCATGACAACAAAATCATATCTAATAGTGAAGACATTTCAGCTGAAATGACAGACCACAAAGATTACTGAAAAGGATAAACTTGCCGACTTCACTTCATCACCAGAAGCAATTGACAGCTTTAAGATCGCTTAGAGGGAGACATTTCACATCAATCAAATTGAGATTTATGGCAGCAAGATTAGAAAGAAAATAAATTTAAGGAAGGATTTGACAGACTTGATGTCTAGGAATGATATCAGTTACCAGGAAATGAACAGGCAACAAATAACAAGACTCTATGAATATAAGTAGCGAAGAAGGCATTACATTCTGGAACATAAACATGGGAAAAAAAACTATAGCTGATGAAAATCAATCTGGAACCTCACCCTTGTTCATAACTAAATCATCACAATTAAGCTGAACTTCTGATTTCATTGTGCAGTCTCCTGAGTTCGGAGTTGGAGATTCCTTCCCACTTACAATATTACAAGTCTCTATAACTGGAATGAGTTTTTCATCTGTACCAGAAAGCAACGCTGCAGTAGAATCATGATGAATGCCAGATTGAGCCTCACATCCACTACCTACTTCAGCTGCCACTTGCTCATGTATATCTTCATTGTTGACCTCTATAATGGAGTTATTGGTCTTGGAAGGAATGACATTGGCTTTTGAGTCACAAAAAATAAGTTAGATGCACAGAAGAGAACTTAGCACGAGATAAAAAGCATCTCAATCACTCAATGGCACCATCTTCACAGAGGTAAAAAAAATTGTACTACACCTGTTTCATCTCACCTGCATTTTCTGAATGTGGTTGATTAGCTATACGTTCATCATGACTCATAAATCTCATCATGGCTGATGGTCCCATGTCACTACTTGGAGCAATAGTAGTCCCAGGACCCGCATCAATAACAGAAGTAGACAAGCTAACATCCTCTTCTTTCTTTGTTTCCACAGATATACCCTCGCTTTCTGTGACATTAAAATGCTGATCTGCCTCCACTTGAAGATCTTCCTTATGACCAGAAAATCTGGATCCCTCCATGTTGGCTGCAACGTGATCCTTCATACTTTTATCCCCATTTGAATTCTTGTTCAACCCAATAGAAGAAGGTGATACAGGACTAATCAAGGATGTATCCAGATCAACCATAGTTGCCTTGCTGATCTTATCTTTTGAAGGTTGATTCTCTCCTTCTGTCAAAGATGATTGAAAATAGCTCCCCGATACAGAATCACCTTGCCCACCTTCTTTATGAGAGATTTCAGTCATATTGTACATTTCATCACTGCTCAATTTCTGATATAACTCCTCAGCTGAATCTGTATTTCCTTCTGAGCTAGGACAGTGTGCAGCATCAAGATTGCCAAACTTAGTAGCATGCTGTTCTGAGTTATCTGTCAGTGAATCACCTACAGTAGAAGGAACAGTTAGCACTCTACTGGTCGAAAAAATATCAGTTCGACCGCACCCAGGCAGAGTTGGTGGTGCCAGCGAGTTGTCACTTCCTCTTCCCTCCAGCAACTGAAACTGACATTCTTGTGCACATGTCATCATGGAAGACTCATTTGCACATTCCGTGCTCGGGGTAAAGCTACAAGGGACCTCAGTATGCATAACATTTTCAGGCTTCAGTCGTTCCATAATCTGTGTATCTGCATGAACCATCTCCTTTGACTCAAGTTGTTCTTTTATAGTATCAACAGTAGCTCTAGTGAAAGCATCTGCACCCTCACTATGGCTGCTTACCTGATTTGGTGACTGTGAAGGAGCCAGAATACTAGACCTGGCATTGATATCTTGAGCTGGTCCAGCTAAGTGAGACAAATTATCACTAGTTTGGTCCAAACACACACCAACGGGGCATTCAACCACCTGCATATTACTATTATCACATGCAGTACCCACTAATAGATCTTCTACAGCTACAGGTAGTTTACATACTTCCTTAAGACCGTCTCGGCAACTCTGAATTGAACCTTCATCTCGGTGGATCAAATTTTCCTGAGACAAAGATATCTCCTCAACCTCAGACAATTTCGCTTCAAAATTATTCTCCATTGCTGGAAAATTGTTCTGTAGCTCATCCTTTAGGATAGTGGCATTGGAAATTCTAGAACCATCGTTTACATTATCCTGCTCAAATTTGGATTCCATTTTCTTTGCCAAATTACTCAACTCATTATAAGTATTACTATTCTCACCAACAGTATCTTTGGGCTGCATCTGCTCTTGCCCAACAGACTTCAATAACATCTCAACAGATTCTGAGGATGTTGCCTCATACCAAACATTATTTTGCCTAGCAATAGAACAAGATTCAGTATTGCTCGAACTAAAATTTATCACATCACTTCCCCTAGAGAAGTCTTCTATCCACTGGTTATCATCTTGATTTTGGATGCCAAGGAAAACATCACTTTCCACAAGACTATTGAATCTTAGGGGGCCCTCCTGGAGGCTATCGTCAATATCAAACCTAGGAAAAGCATATGGTCTCAAGACTGAAGAAGACTTGGATGTACCCTCACTAGCTACCTTAAGATTATAAGATTGAGTATCATTGCCATCATAGGCCATTGGTGTATTCCTACATAAGAAAATGTGTAAAGTAGAATTTTTAATCAATAACCAAACAAGTAATAATGGAGCACAGTTTTTTAGTACGAACAGAAGAATTATTTTCTATGATACAAAAAGGGCAGACAGTCAATATGGATAGATGTGAACATCTTTTGAGCACATCATTAACAAAAGGGGTTGATAAAATGAGTGGAGAAAAGCCAAGGGAATTGACTAGATTCATTAGTACGTGTGCATACGAGCGCACATGCGCATTAGGCCCAATCCCAGCACATAAACCCGGCGAGGTTCAATCCTAAAACCAATTGGCAATAGGAGGAGTAGCCCACCGACCTTATATACTAGGCTCGGAGTGTCCCCATCTTTCGATGTGGGACCTTATTATCTCCAACAAAATTTGTTTCTTCACATCTCGGATATCTCATTAGTAAAACTGTAAAAGCACGCGGTTTCAATTTAATGTTTACTGTTTGTGGTTTACTGTTTGTGGTTTACGACATCTTAGACGTTAACAGAAGATAAGCAATCTAAGCATGTGATGACATGAAAACCTAAATAAGGAACTTGACCTGCACAAGATAATTGCAATTGAAAAGCTAAATGATCACAACCAAAGTGATTATCAGAAACCCCTAAGGAAAATTTTAAATGGTGCAGCATAATATAATTTGGAATTTTCTGCATGGGCAGCTGACTTTCAATATTCATGCCCCATAGATTGGGAAATTCTCTGTTGCATCCTTCTTTCCCATATTCCAACAAACTTGAGCATCTATCAAAGTAATTATGGATCTTACTCCAACATAGCTACAAAGTCCCAAAAACCAATTCTTTCAATCAGATCATGGTTTTACATACTTCACTACAAAATGTTTTCTCAGTTTAAAGCATAGATCAATTTGAATTTAAAAGTATAATATAATTGAAGTAAATTATGTTATGTGGGTGTTTAAAAAGTTTTGAGCCAATTCCCGAATTATCCAATAGGCCATTCACAAAAATAAAAGAACTGTATTCATCAATCAGCTAGGTCCATATCTCAGTGGCACAACATATACTTGCTCAACCAATAAATCAAGTTTAACATGATACAAGTAAACCTAATTCATATCTCAACCAATCAATTAAGTTTAAGATGATACAAGTAAATCTAATTCATAGTATGAGAAATTAACAAATGCTATAACAGAATCGAACCTATAGCACATGGAAAAGTCAGCACGCGAGGTATTTCATGTCAGTATTGCCTCGATACGACAAAAATTATGTTTGCAATAAAATGATTTGCTTAAGCCTAGTTGAAGTTTGAACATTGAAGATATTTTTTCTCACTAGTCATCTGCATGTTATCTCTTGCTCTATCTTCTTCATCTATTCATCCCCTTACTACGTTTCATGCTCTACAGTTTTGCACAGGGCAACCTATTTTGGAAGCATATCAATTGAGAAATTAATAAATTTCAAGTGCATGGCAAGCTGCGAAAGCTCCAGCCACAGAACCCTTTGAAAAAAGGGATCAAGATAACGACAAGACTGGAGCTGAAGCTTCCAAAAACTACAAAGTTCAATCTTTAAAAACAGGCAAGTGAATCAAACTATTTAACTCTTCGTTCAATGGAAGCTTTACATCATGCATTCTAAAAAAATCCAGCACGATGTAAAAGTCGGGGTGAAAAAACACAAATCACTGACATTTATGAAGAAAAAGAGGAAATTTGAAGAGTACCAGAACAAGTAAGGCAGAAGAGACGCTACCTCCCTCCATCCGTCAAAGAAATCCTGCTGGTCAATTCAACACTCCCCTAATTGAACATTCATCACTTTGAAGAACCGAAAACCCTGATTTGACAACTTCAAACTCCGAATTCAATCACACAGGTAGCCCGCTCTGTTTACTCCACACAAAACTTATGTATCAAGCACTTCAAAACCTAATTGCTTCGCCTGAAAACTCCGACGACCAGCACGCCAACGGGACCGGAGAATTGGAAGCACGAAATCTACTTGAGAGAGAGGTAATTCGCTTGAACTGAGCAGTGATGTTAAGCTTTTGGTGTGTGAAGAAGCAGAAATGAAAAGGTGGGTGCTTCCCCAGCTTGGTTTTGATCGAACGGACAATAACGGAGTAGAATATAACACGTGTCAGAATCTTGTTCGTCGTTGAAAAGTGTATACTAAATATGACGACAAGGTCAACCTTTGTAAGATAACAATCTCATACAAAAGTGTGAAATAAATCAAATAACGCTTAGCAATTTTTTATTTTTTTTTGATACTGTACGGTAAGCAGTTAGGTAGGATCATCCTCTCGAGACCTTCTAACCTAGAGCATTTTTTCGGATGATTTCCCCCCGCCTGTTGAGGAATCACTGAGCATCCAAGTGGGTAGTCGTGTCCCAAATCTGCGAGCTTATCGGCAATACTATTGACTTCCCTGAAAACATGTTGGAAACTGACCAAAATGTTAGAAATATCTGAAATGATGAGGTCAAGTTCCCATGGAGGTTTCCATATTTGTTTAATGGAATTGATAATTGTAAGATTATCTCCCTCAATTTCAAGATTATTGATCTCCAGATCACATGCTCTGATCAAACCTTCCCGTAGTGCACATGCTTCGGCATGGAGGACCGATATGTTTCCACATTGTCCATAGCCTAGGGAAATGGTTGTTGCATGTTGATTTCTAAGAATGAATCTGAAGGCTGACTCCCCCAATTCGCGTTTTGAACCATCAAAGTTCAACTTGATAAATCCATTATCCGGTTTTATCCAATGGATGTTTCTTGTTTTCCTATTGCTTTTACTTGTTATTTGTTTTGTTTGGTTCTTCCTCTTGCTAGTATCTTGCCAGCTTTTTATCTGGTCTTGTACTTGTCCTTCTATACTATGAGCTTTTTTATGATTGAATATGTTTTGGTTTCTCACTATCCATAGATTCCACCACGTAACGACTAATTGAACCAATTATTTGTCCTCTAGTTTCTTTTTTAGGTGTGTTACCATATTCGCCACTTTTTGGTTGGAATTCATTGCCAATTGGAGTTCGGTCTTGATTTTGGTATTGGGAAGATTCTCCAAAAGGAAAGGGCACTCGAAAAACAGATGGTTAGCCGATTCATATGGGTGATTACATAAGACGCAGTGCATGGGTACTGGTACTCTTTGTTTCTCCAAATTTTCCTTAGTTGGTAGTCCATTCATAGACATCTTCCACAGAAAGTTTTTTACTTTGGGCATGATATCCACTTCCCAGATCCACTCATTCGAGTGTGTTGTGATCCCTTTGTTCTTATAGATGAGGTCCATGGCTGATTTTGTAGTGTATGAACCCTTATATGCTGCTGCCCAGTAGAGTCGATCTTGAATGAACGACTTTGGGAGTTTGTATGATTTAATGGCGGTTAGGATCTCTCCAGGTAGTCATTTGTTCTCAATGATGTATTGGCTTACAACAGTATTTTCATCGATATGATTTCTCCAGGTAGCAAATAACGCTTAGCAAATTGAAATCATCAACTTTTTGACAAATTTTACCAATCTGATTTTATATTTATTTAACAAAAAACGAAAAAACCGCTTTACCGGCCTAGGGATGTCGGTCTCACTCGTATCCGATTTGTGTTCGAAAACCCGTCATAGAAAAATAATGAAAAACCCGTTAACATGCACGTGAAATTTGAGTTATGAATGCACAGGACCACGGGTGATGTGCGCAGATATGAGTGAGCATACTAGGACTCAACATCCGGTCATCACCTATTAAAGCTGATTTAATATAACTCTTTTAATACTTTAATAATATATAAAATTTTAATGGCCAAAATACCTTTAATATAAATATATTTCATATTTTGATAATATATAAATTTACATTAAATGTCATAAACTCTAAAGCTTTTAATCTTGTGTTGCCTTATTTGTCGGAACTGAATATGTATTATTGGGTGTAGCGGTACAATTAGATCAATTGCTTGTCCGGTAAATAACCTGTGCCATTTTGAGTACATTTGTCTCATTATGTCCACTTGACCTTCGATTGGGTGCTTGTTTGTAACATCCAATAAATTTTGAAGTCACTATTGATATTTTTTGTCACCTTTGTTTTATAGAGCTTGAACCCCTTTAACTCAAGTGTCGTCATCCAACACTCTTTTGGTGTTGTAGTATTTTGTGACCCGGTCCCAAAATGTTACGCCATTTTGATCATTACCGCCTAAATTTCTCATGCCGGTGTTGATCCATGCACTGAAAACTAACAACTCTTCTCCTTGGTTCGATTTCACTCATTGTAGACCACTTTGACGAGCACCACTTCCATGAGGGGCTTCTCGTTGACCACTCATGAGAGGGTTAAAGTAGGGTTTATTTTTTCCAAACTCATCACTTATTGGTATGAACTCATTTGGTTGATCCATATGGACCATATTGGTTTATTGGAACGCTTTCATATGCATCACAATCACTCGTGGAGATGCTTCCATATGAACCATATTGCTTCGTTGGAACACTTGCATATGTATGATATTGATTCGTTGGAATGTTATTATGATGACCAAATGGTAACTTAGAGTGAAGGAGTGATATAACTCATTTGTTTGATCTTGAGTCAAATCTAAAAGTTATAAGAAATATTGAGGAAATTTCGATAGTTATGAGACTGATTTGGTTCCATAATGGTGAAAAAGATGGTTTTTAGAAAAGATGAGTTGAAAATTGTGGAGAATTTGATTACAAACGCAACCTATGTATAAATGTTTTACTTATGTCGGATTTGAATTTGAATCCAATTCATTTTACCTTTACTCTTCTCAATGTTGGTGAATTATTAAAGTCTTAGCTTTATATTGATTTGAACGACCACTCATTAAACAAGTGATCTTTAATTATGACATATTTGAATTTGAATTCAATTCATTTTACTCATACTTTTTCCAATGTTGGTGAATTATTAAAGTTTTGTCTTTACGTTGATTCAAATGACCACTCATCAGACATATAAAACAAGTGACCCTTCAATTATGACAGATTTGATTTGAATTTGAATCGAATTCATTTTATCCTTACTTTTTCCGATGTATATAAATTATTAAAATTTTAGCTCCATATTGAATATGTCTAAACTTGAGGACACTAAATGGACCGATTTTTCGGTTTTGGACCGGTTTACTTTTCCGGTTTTGGACCGGTTTTCCACCTTGGACCGGAAAAGAATTACAAAAGATCGTCCTGGATATCACCGGTTCAAGTCTACCTTTTCGCTTTGGTCCGGTTCTCCGCTTTTGGTCAAGGCGAGAGAAATAATTGCAGCGAATTCTTCAGTCCTTCAACCGGAAAAAGTAGTATGTGGCAGGCGATAACACTGCCCTGCAATTTCAGCTCCATTCCCCGGGTGACTTGCCGGTCAAGACCCGCCGGAAAAGAAAAGGCTCCAAAAAACAATTGCCGGGAGAACGCCACCGCCACTCTGGGATTTGGTGGCGCTGGCAAGCTAAAGAAGGAGCCGGTGTGGCAGTGCGTCAAGGATTGTGGAGCATGCTGCAAGCTTAACAAGGGCCCTGGGTTCGCTTCTCCTGAGGAAATTTTCGATAATCCTTCAGATATCCAGGTCTCAGATTTCTCCTCTCTTTTAAGCATTAGAATCAATTTTTCGGTTGAACTTATCCTTCTAGGGTTTTCTCTAAGTATTTGATTTCGTTGAAAAAGAGTACATTTCAGGAGCAATGAATCGCGAATTGTTTAGTTGCTGGATTGTATAGTTTGATTTTAGAAACACCATAGTAAGAGCTTTAAGCTACTTAGGCAATATATGAAGTGATGGAGTAGTAGGGTTTACAGAAATGAATTTGCTTTGACAAATATTTGATGAGTTTGACTATCTTGATTGATACACTACAGATGTATGTGGTTATTGAAGCAACTTAATTGAACTTGATTGATACACTACAGATGTATGTGGTTATTGATTGATACACTACAGATGTATGTGGTTATTGAAGCAACTTAATTGTTTATATGAAGTTTGTTAGTTTTGCTCTGATCAATTGTTTCTGTATAAGTTCCTTACTATCTTTCATTTGTATATTTTAGCTTTATACAAGCATGACAGGTCCAGATGGATGGTGCATACACTATGAAAAGAGCACTCGGACTTGTTCAATGTATAATGGTAATTAACAATTGTGCTATACTATGGATTCTGTGTTTGCAATCTGGGTTGTTTTAAACTGATAACCATTCTTATAGATCGGCCATACTTCTGTCGTGTACAGCCAGACGTCTTCCAGATGTTGTATGGGGTTAAGGAAAGGAATTTCAACAAGGCAGCTTGCAGGTCTTCCTATTCTCATCCTCCCTTTAGAGTTAATAATGGTAATGGTACTGATTCCGTTGCTAATTTGCAGTGCTTGTAAGGATTCGATTAGATCAGTTTACGGTGTCTCCTCAAAGGAATTAGAAAACTTCAATCGAGCAGTTTATGGTTAAAAACTTCCTCTTGATTTTGCCTATGCATTTTTGTGCCTGAAAAGCCCAAGGTAATTTTCGTTCTTCTTACTGATATGAATTTCAATGTGCTCTCCATGATTTTGTCACAACCTAGAGGACTGTTTACACAATCGCATCATCCCTTTATTGATTATAAACATTTCATGACTATTTTGTCTGGTTAGAAGGATATTTGATGCATGGATATATATTTTCTAAGGGTCTCTCAGAGACAACATTAATATGAGATGATACAAAATTTCCACGGGTTTGTATGCAGGTTAGCTTATGCTTAGGACCCAACATTATCAAGTTATTATCAGGTATATTTCAAGTCTCCGTGTTTATAGTAAGATTTCTAATTTACGATTCAAATTCTGTCTAGGATGAACGAAAAATTATTTTTATTCTAATTTCCATGTTGAATTTAACTACACCCTATGAGAAAAAAGTGGGATGCATTTTCCATCTTTATGCCCTCTCTTATTCAGCTAGCTGCTAAAAAGTTAACAAGGAATGCTAAAATTATTACACTGACCAGTGCGGAAGTTTAGATTATACGAATATTAGATTTTCTGTGTATTCAGTAATTATAATGAGACTATTAAGTTAACTTTCTTCAAATAATAGGCCACAAACTATATAATTGCCTGACATGGATACCAAACATGTGATCTCAATGACTATTTAACACATGACATCAACAATTGCAGCACACATAGCTTCAACGATAACCTGGCTTATGAACTCCACCATTGCCCTACACGTGGTGTCAACGACTGTCTGCTCGTGACCCGTCGACTAACTACCCGCACTGTCCTACATGTGGTTTAGAGTTGTTCTAATCACCTTTATTTGCTAGATGATAACATCATGCTCTGTTTGTTTGAATTTTGCTTCTCTATTCAAAATTCAACTTTGATGCATCAAAGGTTCCATTATTTCAAAGATGAGTGGATTTGTTTACTTTTTTGTTTTTCCTACTGAAATACTGCATAATTGTTGCAGGAATTAATGAATCAGATGCTTAAACAAGCTACTTTACACCTTTGAATCCAATCCTTTTCTAACATCTTTATGAGATTTATTTCAGGTAGAATCCGATTCTTTTTCATCTTTGTATCTTCCAATTTTCTAAAGCCTTGAGCTCGGGAATGTTACAACATTCCAGAGCTTTGAGCACTTGTATCTCCTCCAGCATGAATATCCCTAACACCTCCCTTATCATTTCCCTTTCCATGCTATGAGAATTGTTGTTTTTTTTAAGAAGCCTCACCTGTCTTCTGATCTATGTTCCCAGATGTTTGTATCTGATCACACGCTCTATTTTTCGGGTGAGTACGAGGTTTCATATCCTGAAAATGCTTCAGATGAAATCTTCTATGATTTTGTTTCATCTCATCTTGGGGAGGAGGCTTTTGATCTTCAAAGTGAACCCTTTAATTACCATCTCATAGGAGATGATCCATCTTACAGCCAAGATGAGCATACCGTGAGTAAAAACAACTAGTTCAACTATTTTTGGGGCGAGAGCTGGTTCTTCAAGAACTTTTCATATGAAATTGATAAGAGGTTGTATACCTCAACTATTCTTGTATGATCATGCCCTTGAATTTGAATACATATCGTTTGAGCTCTTGTAACTTGTGAGTGTTCATTTTTGGGGGCAATTAAGTTCTTTATGCGACTTGGAATGAGGGATTCCATTCTCAGAGATTATTACATGGTATATTGCTTAGACCCAAAGCCTCTATAGTCTCTACTCTCAAATTGTTGTTGTTTCAATGGGATTATTCGAAGTGAACTCAATAGTCAGATGCATACGTATTTCCGAACATGCAGTAGCATATGTCGATCCTGAAGTCCTGAAGGAAGCGAAACTGAGCTAAAGACTATTTAACGTTGATAAGCATGAAGAGACTATGTATGAGGAAACTTTTCAATGCCATGGGTATTATTAAGATGTGAAATACAACCTACTTATATACTAGGTCGGATTCCTCTTATTACCGATTGATTTTATGGAGTGATTGACTTAGGATAGGTCAAGCTCCAATGGTGGAAATGATCATCCTCACAAAATATCCTCACAGAGATTCATGTTTAGTCTTTAACTTTGCGTTTACGGTGCATTGTTCGTAAGATCGTTAAAATTGTATGATGTCGATTGATGGGGTCGAGTAGTAGACATGTACCTTTGTTGCACCCACAGATATGATGCTAGCTTCCATTTGTTTCTCAAGATTGATTAATTTGTTGGATGATTAGGTCGCCAAGATCTCCCCTGGCCATGCTTGGCGCTGATAACGGGTAATGTTGTGCGCTTGGCCCGCAGTTTTTTGGGCGATGTCATTGACTTGTCGTCAACCTCGCCCTTGTACATTGGAGTGACAGCTTGCTGCTTGGCCACGGTTTTTTGGGCGATATCATTGACTTGTTGTCGATCTTGCCCTTGTAGCTTGGAGTGACACCCACCGGATTATCCCCAAACCATGCTCAAAACCAATAGCCATAAGGCGCTTCACACGATCCGCATTCTCCTATAACTATGCCTTTGCTTAATATCTTCTCTGTGCAAAATAGTTCAGGTTGGCAAGGTGTGTAGAGTGACAATCTTCATACATTTGGCACCATGTGATCTTATAGCTCAACTGAACCCTAGTTTTATCACAGGGATTGATCATATCACACATGAAAAAGGTGTAAGACCACCAAACTCTTATCCATTTTTAGTGTAAAGGAGCTGAAACATGAACAATAGAAGAAACTGAAGATCAACATTCCTCTCCCAAGAAAAGCTTCCACCTGAACAGCATAAGAGATGTCATCAGGGCCAAAATTGTAGGAACTAATCTGGAATCAAAAGTTCAAAACAAAGAGCAATCTTGTTGTAGTAATTCGTTCTTTAGCAGCAATCCAGATTCCATTAGTCCCAAAACCGAAGAGTTGTTCCCATAAAAAAGATAAATACTCGTCTCAAAAGACAAGAAGAGAATACTGCAATACACGAACTAGTAAAACACACCCTCACATAGCTAAACCCTATTGCACTATAAGTGCTCTAGAAGACATTATAGGCACTAGGAGTAAATGGGATGGAGACTTTTCGAAATTCACGGGTATTACTCGTTGTGGGGACGAGGATCCTAAACGGGGACGGGGGAAAACTGATTCCCCGCTTGGCGATGGGGACGGGGATGAAGATAGGTTTATCCACCCCTCTCCTGATCCGAACCCGTCGGGGGATATAAATAAACAAATTGTATTTATATTAGAATTTCATTGTGGTTTCAAGTTTAATCGAAATTTATTTCGGAAATTGTACGTAAATTCAAAATTTGTCTACGATTACTAAAATTTCAAACTATATACACTTTTGTACTTTAAGACTTGTGAGTATCATACTCATTCTTACTAACGCAAAACGTAATTTGAAAAATGTGTTTTAAGTTAAATATGTATTTGATAATGATATGTAAATTATGTTAATGCTAACTTATATTAATTTGGTTTTCGATCGCACGAGGATGACACCCTCGTGAAATGTTTGAATATGTGTTTTAGTGTGCAACTTAAATCCGAAACCCTACTAGTGTTTGTTGTTTATATAGTTAAACAAAGTAACAATTTGTATGTTAGGGCCTAATTTCACATTTATTATTCGAGTTAATGTTTTTGTCAAATTTATTAAAGTTAAATGAGGAAAAACACATAAAAATTTAGAAAATGGGGAAAATTATACGGGCATGTGGATTTTCAGATGGGACGAATATCCGACGGGGTGAGGACGGAGACAATTTTGAATTATATGAGTAAGGTACTCCCCGCCCCAAACCCGACCCATTGACACAACTAAGAGGCACACAAGGATCTAGTTGATCACCTTGGATGAAGCAATATTCTAAATTTGGTGATATCAAGTCAAGCATCACCTCACCGAGTAAGAAGTACTTTTTCAAGCTAGTTCTACATTCTAATGTTGATGCACCTAGCTTGCTTTCACTTAATCCATCTATTAATCGTAGCCCCAACGAAGGCTTCCAGAAGAACATCCTTTTAATCTCATTTCCAGCTGAAGTAGAAGCACAAGATATCAACAGCAAACAGAGCTTCAACAAATGAAACAACCCCTCAATTCACTTAACCACTACTAACATTTTCATTCCTAACCTCCTAGGAAACAAACCCCTCAATTCACTAAGAAATGAGTAAGAAGTGAGAATCAATGCGAAAATAACAGAAAAACCTCATTTATCCATGCCTTCATGGCATTGAATTTCTCTAGTACTCCAATTTTACAGATAGTAAATCATTTCAAAACTACTAAGTAACTGATGAGAAAGAAAAATACAAACATATTACCTGGTAGCCCACTTCAATGGTGAGAAGATTTAGAAGATGAAGCCGAGAAGCTGTTATATGCAGCCTCACCAACAAGGTAAATTCCAAACGCAACAACAGCAATGCCAAGTCCAGGAACGGAATGACGAAACTGATTGGAAAGAGATGGATGCTTCCTCCATTCATCTCTCCTCCTAAAAAACTCTCCAGTTGGTCCCAGCTGCTTAGCCATCACTTCTTTCTGCGAAATCGGATTTTAAACTGAACCAAACAATACTAACTTCACATATCACAGCCAAAATTTGTCAGGTGAATTAAAGTGGTACAAAACCAAAAATCACGAAAGGTGAAATCGTTCTAAAGTTTAGAAAAAGGATATCACTACTTTCAGGTCAGCGAATAATTTCAAACGAGATATTTACAATGAGTATTGGTATCATCCATATCCAATTGAATGACGAGAACATTCAAAAGAATTTGGGAGTTTTATTTCAAATCTGGTCGCTGAAATTGCTAAACATAGACAAATTATATGAACAATCAAGCAATATCAAATCATCGACAGATCTTGCTGAGTTAAGCGAACGACTCGAGAATTCGAAATTCATATCAGAGATCGAGAAAAACCTTGGAGAGACGAGCGAGGTGGAGAGAGTCAGGAGCGAACCGAGTTTTACGGCCCAGGTGAACAAGCTATCAGCAGCTGCTTACTGTAATGATTAATGACCCCATTAAATTTGGCCCACACAAATGGGCTAATTTGGGCTTAGTTTGGCCCACTATACGGCCCAATTACAAAACTCGAGCCAAATCCTTGTTTTGATAAATGACCAATTACGGTAGGGTCCTTTTTGAGCCGAGTGAACCGAGTTTTGACGTGATCATATTAAAAATATTTACAAACGAGTCGAGTTTGAGTCAAGCGTAAATTTTAATTAAGCTTAAAAAATTGATCTTATTCAACTCTTATACAAAATGAATGATCTTAAACCGAACTTTTTCAAGTCAAGTTTCTCTTATAACAACCCTACTGCTGTTTTTTTTTTAAATGAAAATCATTTAGGATGAACTATTGTACAGCAAGTCCACCATAAAACATTCTTGCGAATGTGAACAGAGAATTCGGAATCATCACTAAAAATGTATTGGGGTTCAAAATTTTTAAATGGGTCAATCGGTCAGCAACACAATTGATTTATCTGAACACATGTCTGACCTTAACTTACTTAAAGAAGCGAATATCCAGTCTACAGTCGAATATGATCATCTCGTTCTCTAATGACAACTTCAAAATACCAAGAGTGACTTGATAACACAACCCTACTACTATTCAATCAAACTTTGGCATATTCATAATCAAATTGTTTATAAACAACATGAACCCACACATAAAGCCTAAATTTTAACGGAAATTAAAAATATGTTTATACTAATTCGTATAGAAAGTAAATTCGAGCTAAACTCAAGTAGCTTGGCTCAAATAATAATCTTAGTTAACGATCTCTTTTGAGTCGGTGTCGATTTACAAACCCTAGCTATTTTTATTATTGAAATAAAGCGGTTTGAAACCTTAGACGACATGCCGTCTAGTGAATTGAAAGGCCGAAAAAGATCGGCAGATGGACTAACCGTCGTACAATTTTTTTTTCTTCTAAAAGGTTGTATTTGTTTTGCTTTAATTCTTACAAATTGAAATAGAAGCAAGTATAATAATTTCACACTTGTTTAGTATAAATAAAAAGCAAAATTTGGGCATTACTATATTTACAAGCTAATGAACAGCAAGCTGCTGGATATGAGTGATTCACTCAAGAAAGGCCAAGCTCAAGCTCCAATGGCGGAAATGGTTCGTATACCTCATTGAGATCGAATAATTGTCTCGATTGTTTTCCTCCTCCTTCCTTTTCTAAGTAAATCTGTAAAAAAAAAAGGTCAAATTAGTCAAGTAAGTCGTTTTGAGATTTCTCTGGTAACTAGAATCATGATATAAATATGTTTAGTAAATGTATCCTTAATCAAACATCTTACCTTCCAAGTTCAATTTAATGAAAGTGGTAAAAATTGAAGAGTACACAAAACTTACAGAAATAGAAAATGACCTATTTGACCAAATACTTTCAAAAAATTACTTTCAAACTGTCAAGAAAACTTGAATAAGACATTGGCAAACCCGAACTCGAACCAAACCTTTTTACCCTTTTTTTTTTGGACCGGACTCGGTCTTCGAATTGGGTCTACATTTTTCTTTAGGAATGGGTTTAGTTAGTGAGTAATTTATGTAATTAGGTAATATAAAATGCAAAGAGTATTGTACCTTGTGCAATATTCTTTCCATCTCTTTATGTTTGCTATTCATTGTACAATTAGCATCCATGTTCGCCTCCTTGTACAATAAAGATGCCTGCATTGGTAAATTTTGATTTTTTTAGGACGAAATTTAATCTTAACTTCACTGAATTAAAAAATTAAAACTTCATTAACTAGGTTTACTTTTGTAGAATAAATTACACATAAAGATTAGTCTTAGTTAATCGTGTTTAAGTCAGTTTTGATCTAGTGATGATGTTGATAATACAACTTCTATACGGCAAGTTAAGTAAAATCACTACCGTTTACATATGAGTCAGGATCTATATATATAGATCCTGACTCATATGTAAACACCTCTTATCGTGTGAACGTGTAAACACCGAATATATGTGAGTATATCGCCGAATATATGTGACTATACCGCCGAATATATAGATTTAGGTCCGGCGAATCTTCTTTCATTAATAAAACGATTTTTTTTATCCTTTAATATCACCTAATCTCAGTCATCTATTTAACTATCTAACGGATACAATTTGTTCTCATTTTACATGTTAAGAGCCGTTTACATGGGAGTCAACCCCTCTCTCTCTCTCTCTCTCTATATATATATATATATATATATAATAGATCATATGAGAACAAACTTATCGTGTAATCATGAGAACAAATTCGTAATTATTATTAGTTTTGTTACGAAGGTGTCATATCGTTTAATGTATTATTCGTAGTTATTGTTGGTTGAATGAATTATTCCTAATTATTATTCGTAGTTATTATTAATTATGATATATACTCTAAATCTCGACTCTTAATACTCATCATCGACTGTCTAAAATTGTTCTCATGATTACACGATAAGCTTGTTCTCATAGGAACCGCACCCTCTATATACACACATACCTTTCTTGCACGCACAGCTGTGATGTTGGCTTCCATTTGTTTCTCAAGATCATCAATTTGTTGGATGTTTAGGTTGCCAAGATCTTCACCCTTCAAAAATCTGCAGTTTAATGACTTTTTACAAGTTAATTAACTTAATAATGTGCATTAAACCAGTACTTAACTAAAGTATATGTTACATTGTTACTTATTTAGTATTTATTTTTGTTATTTACCTGTTCTGTTTGCTCAGTTCCTCCAGGTTTAACCTTAAAGATTCTGCTTCCAACTTCCAAAGCTATTTAAACACAAACAATGATCGAATCAAACAATAATCAACACTATTGTCAAGACGATCATCAAAGTATATCTCACATCGATTATATAAAGAGATCAAACTCGTACTTAGTGAAGGCCGAATTTTTGTTGGGAGAATTTGACATACTAGGCTTTTTTGAGTTTTTGTTTAAGAAAATGTACCCCAAATTTTTTACCACTTTCATTTAATAGTAGGTAAAAAATATTAACCTTCTATTTAGAAAGAAAGAATAAATGATGCTTGTTATTTGTTATATAAGTATAAGTTTTAATTTTTAATTACTGAATTTATTTTCTTTTATTATTTTTCTTGCCCTTTTTTTTATTTTATATTTTTTTTTATTTTCTGGATTGAATTTCTCATACCGGAATTTCTCATACCAGAAATTCTCATACCAGAAATTATCATACCAGAAATTTCATACGAAAATTAGATACCAGAAATTATATACCAGAAATTAAATACCATAAATTATATACCATAAATTAAATAGCAGAAATTTGATACCAGAAATTTTACAAGTTAAGTAAATTTCATACTAGAATTACATACCATAAATTATCATACCATAAATTTCATACCAAAAATTTTCATACGAAAATTAGATACCATAAATTATATACCAGAAATTAAATACCAGAAATTATATACCAGAAATTAAATAGTAGAAATTTGATACCAGAAATTTTACAAGTTAAGTAAATTTCATACCAGAATTACATACCATAAAATTACATACCATAAATTGGATACCAGAAATTAAATAACATAAATTATACGACTAGTGCACATATCATTTGAAGAAATTTGCACGAACAGACGGGTTTTCTTAATGCTCAAACCCCAGATAGGCATCACAAAAAGTTTAAGCATGTGTACTGCGTTTTGATGGGAGATTACGATTAGAAGCAGGAAAAGGACGCAGCTAACCTGAGCAAGCTGAGCAACTTTGAATCCAAAACTACGCTCGGATATACCACGTACTAGCTTATAAAGGTACGAGATATCTTCAGACTGCTTTGCACTAGTACTTTTATCTGTCTTTGATGTCAAACATGAAACATGATACGTCCCTACAGAAACAGGAAATTCTTTCCTAATATCAGCAATCTTAGGATAGTGGGTGACAAACAATACCATACATCTTTTCTGCTCCAAAAGATAGTGCAAAGTAGCGTAGGCAATTGCTACTCCGTCACGAGTACTTGTTCCTCTCCCCAGCTCGTCCAAAATAACCAGCGAGTTTGAGGTGCAATTGCGGATGATGTAAGAAGCCTCATTCAATTCTTCCAAAAAGGTGCTTCTTCCTTGCTGGATATTGTCAGAAGCACCCATTCTCGTGTGGATGCCATCCACAACTCGCAGTTTAGCAGCCCTTGCTGGTACAAAAGAACCCACCTAGAAATATACCAGTACCACACAAATAAATATCCCTTCGTAGAAGACAAGGCACTTCAAGAAGACCATTCAAGTACTGAACCAATGCACATACTAAGAACAGATAAGAATGTCCTCGAGTAGATGACAATACCATCCTTAAAATAGATCTACATCTATCAACCCTAAGTTGACAATATTATGCAATAGCTTAGTTCCTAATCCTCAAAAGATGAATAAGGACTTGGATCAATTATATATATATTAAGAATAAGTTTTTTATTCATTTCTCACAGAGAACTCGATATGATTGCTAATGAAATGTGAAGGAAGGAACTTCATGGGACAGCAAAAACAGATCTAAGCTCTTGAAGTACCTGAGCTATCATGACTATAAGAGCAACTTGCCGGATATAGCAACTCTTGCCACCCATGTTTGGTCCAGTAATTATTTGACAGTATTCTCTATCAGCTCTCAGACTAGTATCATTCGGAACAAAATTGTCTTGTAACATAGATTCAAGAACTTGGTGAAATAGTTGGGAGCATTATTAGATTTTGATCCTTACAAGCAACCATCATTGAATGAAAACCATGATTCAATAGTACATACTGGATGGCGACCTGATGTTATTTGTATCTGGATAGTTTCATTATCATCTACGAAAACTGGTCGTATATAACCCTGGAAGCATAACAAATGTTAACAATTATCCAACAGGTCCAAAAGATAGGATGCGTTACTGCGAATGTAACCCAACATACCAGAAGTTCAAACCCTAATACCAGAAGTTCAACCATTCCCGATCTAGGTATACTCGTTGTTGGCGGCGCTTCCCGGTCTTGGAGGACGGCGGCGACAACTCGACCGCTGGAGGAGGCGGTTGACAACGGTGGTGAAGGTTGAGACGAGCAACAAAAAGAACTTACCTAGGAACAGAGACGGTTCAGGGAGTGACGAGCTGCTCCTCGGTCGCCTTATCTTTGCCGTACACATCATCGACTCCGTCGCCGATAGCGGATTTCACATCTACTAGATCCATAGCTTTTCCAACTCCGACGTTCTCCATCCGCGCCACCTGGAACTTCCAAAAAAGCAGAGAAGGTTATAATGTCTAGAAACGACGCGTTTAGCCTGGTGTGATGAGCAACAAATGATAGGTGATATCCTTGTAGAGGAATGAGGCGGCTACCGGAGGAGAACGAGATATTGAGGAAAGGGAAGTGGAAGCAAGAGATTCAGAGAAGGGAAAGAGGAATGAGGAGGCTACCAGAAGAACGAGACAGTGAGGAAAGGAAAGTAGAACGAAATAATGAGACGGCTAGGGTTTGCACGGTTAAAAAAAAAATTGGGGTATACTTTCTTAATCAAAAATATGAAAAAGCCTACTTTGTATCCCTATTTCTTAATAAAGCCTACTTACCAAATTTGCCCATTTTAGTTAGGTAGTTTTGAAACAATTATAGTCCGGTTTTTCTAGACCAAGTACTATCAAATCGAAAAAAGAATATTTTGTTTCTACTTTCTTGTGAAAATCGAAAATATGGACACTCAAACACACCCAGAAACATGTGTCGCCTTAACCTTTCCTCGTTTTCGTGTTGTTTTTGTTTACATATATCCATTTCCATGTAACATATATTCTAGTTAATAATTTTGAAGTTTTATGTTCGTAGCCTAAGATATTCAAGCCAACCAAGTCGGGTTTTGGATAAAATCATTTTTTTTATAATCCGGGCTTTCTAGCATAAATAAGAAGTACTAACAAAACTCCGAAGAAACAACATTTTCCGTTCTCATTTTCTAATGACAATCATAACCATGGACACTCGAACACACTCGAAAACACTGATGTCATTAACGTTTTCTCGTTTTGAGGGTTTTTCGTGTACGTAGTATAGATTTAAGTTATAATTTTTAAATTTTATGTTCAAAGTATAATATATTCAAACTAATTAAGTCGGATTTTTTGATCGAATTATGTTTTTTTTTAATCAATAAATCAACATGAAATATAAAAACTAATACTCTAGTTCAAAATTGTTTTTATTATGAGTAAATCAACATAAAATATTCACCTTGGCTTCAAAAGAAGAATTAATGACTTTCCCTTCTTCCTCTATCTTTCTGTATTCCTCTAACAAAGCCTTCATGCTACTGTAAATAATCCAATCAAAACAATATAAGGAACACAAAAATCAATCTATTTTACAAACTTGTATTTCAAGAACATATTTTTAAAAGTTTAATTCAAAACATAAACCCTAAAATCAATTCAAATCAAAATTCTATATCCATCTATCTAGGTTAAACTTGGTCATGCATTTCTTCCAAAACTCAAGAACATAAACTTTTGCACATACTATGATAATCTAGGATCACTCTCAAAGATAGCAAACTAAAACAAATCGAAAAATCGAGTTCTTACCCATTGCTTGCGAAATCGTAAACCTTAGAAGTGGAAGAGATGACAATGACACCAACTTGAACATCACAAAGAACAGAAAGATCTTCAGCTTTCTTAAACAAACCCTTTCTTCTCTTGGTGAAGGTCACTTGTCGGCTTGTCAAGCTATCGATTTTCTTGATTTCGATTTTTCCTCTTACCATCTTAGCTAATTCGACTCGTTTCAAGGAAATCTTCGGGTTTGACGAGTATTTCAGCTAGGGTTAGGGTTTTTTGATCGATTTCTTGCTCGGATCTTGAGGTTTTTTTGGAGATGAGGTTGGGAGATAAAAGAAGAAAGTTTTGAGCTTGATTTGTTGGGTTTTTTAGGTCAATGGTTGTGTACGGATTCAAAAATGTAGTTTTTCTTCAATTTTGAGTTATTTTATTAATTAATCTTATTATAATGAAAGCCAGTTTGGTGTTTAAAAATTTATTTGTGATTAAAATAATGCAACTTGTTTGCTTGTTGACAAATCTAAGGTCTAGGAGATGATGGAGCCTTACCTTTTAATTTTTAATTATGATTTTTTTAATCTATGTTATTAGGTATAGGTTAACTCTCTATTCACTTATTTTTCCTTATCAATAAATAAATAATTAATATTTGGATTTTTTTAATTTTTTTAATTTAATATGAAGATATTTTTAAGAAAAGATTGTAACTCATGCCCTAAAGTTTATATCCTTACCAATACTCAGTTGGTCTAGTGGGATGTGGTGCTAGACTCCTTAGGTGGGTTAGTCTGAAGATTCGAGTTTGAATCCTAGCGGAGGGTGTTCCCCAACAATGGACCACAACTTATTCTCGTCCCGGATGTAGAGCGGCGAAACCAATCGACCCGAAAGTTACTTATCAACATTTCAAAATAAAAAGAAAAGTTTATATCCTTAAATTACTGAGAAAAGTGAAGACATACTTTTTAATTTTATTTTCTATTTTTTCCCTTCAAATAAACTCTATTTTATATAATTTTCTTATCAATAAAAGGTATAATTAATTTTTTATTAATTGGGTTTTTTTAATATATTTTATTAGGTATAGGATAAAACTTTGTTTAATTTTTTTCTTAGCAATAAATGAATAAATTTAACAAATTATGATTGAAATACATAATATTTTAAGATATTTTCAAATCAAATTTTTCCTTCAAATAAGCTTATCTATTTTTGTGAAATTCTTCACTAAAATAGTTATATCTATGATATTTTATTAAACAAAATTCTTAACGTATATACTAAAAAAAATAAATAAATATTTTTAAATTATTCACAATTTTTTTTTTAATATCGTTAGTCAAATAAACTTATAAGAAAGTGGAAAACCAATGGCAAACCTTTATATTTTTATTTGGAATAAATTAATCATAAAGTCAAATTGGTTGATTTGAGATAATATTTTTTTTATCAGATTTTCAAACTTTTTTTGTATCCTATTTGGAAGGTTTTCTAGTGCCTTGTTGTCAATTATGAAAAGCAGGCCTTATTTTCCAATATAGAAAAAATTATTTTTAAAAATAATTTATTCAAAAATATTTCTAGTAAATATTTTTTCTTGAACATTTTATATTTTTTTATACTTTTATATTTACAAAACTCTTTAAAACTATAAAAACAAACAATTAAAACTTCAAAATATTTGTGTTACCGAACACAACCTTAATATAATTTGTGACAATTGACGATATAATATCTGAAAATTTTCAAATTAATATCAAGTACAAATGTGGGGTGTATCAATTAAGATTCTATAGTAATTTTTTTAAATTTAAAAATATATGGGTATTTAATATAGATTTTTAAAAGTCCATATAAGTTTTTTGGTATTCAATTAGAATTTAAAATTTTTCATAAAATTCCTATGGTATTTAAAATTTATTGATTTTAATAGAATCTATTATTTTATTAATTTTTTAGGATTCTTATTACTTATACCTATACATAAACTCTATAGAAGTCTTTCCCAACACATAAGATTTTCATCGAATCTGTATTGACTCTATATAAAATTAAATTTTATAATTGTTAAGAATCAATCAAAATCTTTAAAAGTCTGGATTGAATACACCTTGTAGTCACAGCTAAATTAACCAAAATGAAATAATCATTGTTTAATCATTCAATTACTAACTTGATTAAATGACCCAAAGAATTGTACATATATGTACAAAGTCAACTTTATAAGTTGAATACCAAAATGAAGATGTCATCATGTACGGCTATTAAGATAGACTAAACGTTCTTTAGTAGGTCACTAAATATAAGTTAAAAACTTTTAATTTGGAAATTTTCTCTATTAAATATGATAAAACTAGAGAAAAAAAAAACTAAACTAACTAAATGAATTTTATAAAAAAAAAAAAAATAATTTACATTAAAGTTCTTAATTCGTATAGTTTTTATAAATCGTATATAAAATATAAAAATTAAGAAAGCTTGTTAGAGATAATAAGTTTTCACATCTAAAGTCGGGAACTTTCCGAACTTACTGTACAAGGTCGGTGGAATACCCTTTTATTGTCTATTGATTTTATGATGAAATCTGGTTGGATTTATAAGATGGGTTTGAGACTTTAAATCTAACGCATATGTACACTCGTATGGACAAGACTACACTCTACCGACGTCTTATTTTCTAGTATACCCATTGTTGTTTGCCTCTTCCCTAAGTAAAATCACATAATTTTTCCTAGATCTAGATTCTAGACTTTGTTTGTTATGTTGTTGAGTTGATTGAATAATTATTAGTTCAATGTTCTTGCATAATTATGCTGTGATCGAAATCTACTTTACTATGTCACCCGATGGCTAATTTAAAATTTCAAATTAGGGTTTGTTGGAATTTCATATTTATAGTCTAATTTTAGTATGTTAATAACACTACTTTATTATATATAGTAATAGTTTATAATCCGCACCTTATGCGGGTATATTTATATATTGGATTTTTGAGTAATATGTCATGAGCTTGTATATGTATGAACTAATGATATATTTATGAAACATTTATAATTTTTAACAGCTAAATATCATAAGTAATTATTTTTACTTAACTATTTATTTATAACAATATCAAAATTTTAATGTTGATAATTATCTATATAATTAGTTTGTTTCTTTCGTAATAAAAATAGTTTATAGTTGATTCGACTGTCAAAATAGTTAAAATTTATCATTTTTTCACTTTTTAAAAATTTATATGTTATTTTTAAAATCTATTCAATCTTTTCTAAATAATTTTTTAATAATAAATAACTAAGTTTTAAAAATTATATTGAGGTATAAATATAATACTCTAATAATAATATTTTTAATATATTTTTAATTATGTCCTTTCATTTTATAAATTTTTTAATTTAATCATCAATATATGATGCTAGCCGTATTAGTTAATAAAAAATGACAAATTTTGGATGAAATGATTTTTCTTAGTCTTAAATAGTATTTCTCATTAAGTTATTGGTTAGTAGATTTGGTAAAAAACAAAATCGTATTGTTATAACCGTAAGATACTGAATATGATGAGATGCATTTCTTTTTGTTCATTTGGCATGATAAGGAAAATGTTTTAATTTTGAATTAAAATTGTAATTAAAATATGGCAATTTGTAATTAAAATATAGCAAATCCGTAATTATTTGCCAAAAAATCTTATATGGCATGGCTAATGTGTTGACGTCTTTGGCTTGTCCTTAAAAAATTTAAGATCAAAGTTTTATGGGTTTTCTGGTTTTGTCTTTGGCTTGTTCGGTTCAATCAGATTTACGTCTGGATCAGATATTTCATGATCTGTTTTGAGAGACCCTTTCATGTTATTCAAAAGATCTTAGCTTAAATCTTATGAGATAACTTAAAAAATACAACACTATTTTACCACCAGATCAACCGTCATAATCGAACACGTTCAACAAACATATATTGATTATCAAAACTAATATCACGAAAAATATATTATAGATTTGATTAAAATATATTGCAACTTTCATTCTCTAACAGTCTAACATGTTGATCAATTAATGCTGAGTTATATCAAATTAAATACGGATTAAAATATTAAAAAATAATTTAGAAAAACGAATCATGTTAGGATAATCCTAATTATACGGTAGTTTGCTTATACACCTCCATGTTCATACCTTGGATCTCATCAATGGACATTATAAATTAGGGTTTCGAGTCTATGAAGTTGAAGGCACACATTAACATAATGGTAGCCATGTTCAAATAATATAAATCCATTTCATTGAAATAAATTTCCATAACATAATAACATAAAATTATTTTTTGGAAATAAATGCTTAATTTTTGAGTGTGCAATTATATGGCATAAATTAGTTTAATTTTACGTATTTTATGCGGGTTGATTTAATATAAACAATGTATTTTATTATTAAAAAGTTTTGAAATTAAAGTTTGTGTATTTGATTTTATATATACTTAAACATATATAAAATTAGATTTAATATCTAATTCAAATAAAAAGTTGGAGTTATAACGGAATAAAATTTAATTTAATAGAAATTGTTTTAAATTATTATTATTTTAAAAATAATGAGATTACAATGGAGTAAAATATAATTTATATAGAAGTTGTAATCAATAAGAAAGATATTTCTTATTTAGTTTTTTATATATTAAGATCGTGATCGTGATAAGATCAAGATCGTGATCGTGATAATATCGAGATCGTGATAATATTAAGATCGTAACAATATCTTTATTATTTAGTTTTTCATATATTATTAGTCATTATTCTCTTGTAAAGCCTATATAAATATAATTATAGTATCAATAAAGGGGTGGTTCGACCTCCACCATTTGTGTGGTTTTCTCCACCATAAATCTATCATGGTATGAGAGCGGGTTCGATTCGAGACCTCAACCTACCAATCTCTAAAACTACCTTTGTCACCGATTTACTGGTGATCGTATCAATCTACTCTTGTCACCGATCTACTGGTGGTATGTCGATCTACATGCGATATTACCGCTCTACTGGTGTACTCGTTGTTGATGAAAATATTTTCTTTGCTCATTGGCAATGAGATGTTTCAGTCTTCAGCGTCGTCCGTCTACCCACGCTTTGATTGCGGATGTGTATTGAAGAAAATCACATATTCTATTTAGATAAATTATCTTTATATATTAGATTAGTTTGAATTTGATTTTATTCTGATAATCTTTATTAGTTTCCTTTTATCTTGTAATCCCTATATATATGATCATTATATTATCAATAAACGTGTGGTTCTACCTCAATCATTCGTGTGGTCTTCTCCACCAAAATCTATCACAATCATACGCCCACCAACATCCGTGTTTTCAGAAACGCCCTTTAATTACTTTCAAGAGATTCCGCAGCTTATTCAAAGAAAAGTTATTACACTTGAATTTTGTTACTAAGTGCAACAATTTAACTTATTAATACCCGTTCGATTGATGTTGCACTGAAGTGCAACTTTTTACATAAAAACCTTAATAAAACGGGTTGACAACAAACATACCCAACAATATCCATTTTTTCAAAAATACACCTTCAAGAAATTCCGCGATATATTCGAAGCAAAATAAGTATAATTTCTACACTTCAATCTTTTTTTTTTTCTTTTTTTACTAAATTACAACTATTTAACTTAGTATCCGTTTGGTTTATGTTGCACTTATAAATGAATTGCAACTTTTTACGTAAATACCTTCAATTGCTACATTTATTTTACTTTTCTTAACAATAAATTATTATAATAAAAATTGATCATTTTTCATGGATAAAATTAGTTCAAACCAAATAAGTTACACAATTTTCTATAAATTTACAATTTTTTAATAAGTTAATGTAAGATTTATTTATAAATCTTATTATGTGAGCTATCTAAAGTGATTCGATTAAGTCAAGCCCGTAAATTTTAATTAAGCGGTATGGGCTTAATTAGTGGATACCAGATTTTGGCCCAATAGGCTTAATGAGAATATATAAAGGATATTAGGTTAAGTCTCCAATACGTCAAATCAATCTACCGTTTTCCATTCTCTACCCATTCGAGAGAAAACCTAACGAAACCCTAAGGAGATTTGATTGTCGCGGCGCTCATTCGGATTGTAGATTCCGCACTAGAGATTGATCTGATTGTTGCGCTATAGAACCAAGTATGCATATTTCGATTCCTTAATAACTCTAACGTAATTTTAGTCCTCGGAGTTTACGATTATAGTTATACGGTAACGTGCTTATACACGACATGTGGACGCCACTTAGATTCTTAGATAAGTGGTTATATACCGATATATGTTTTTGTCGTTTAGCGAGGAGGCAAAGTTGAAGACGCAATTACAAGTTGGCAAAATATATAAGTACGGCATTGTACTAATGCCCATTCCACTTTCATTATTTTTTAATACTTTATTAATTATTTATTTATTCTAATGGTCCTCCTTTGAATTTGGATTTTTCCTTATCTACACATACCTAATTCCAATTAACTAAGTTTACCATCATCGATGTCCAAGGAGTGTAGTCTAGACATGGTTCCGGTTTGGGCAAATTGACCAAACCGTCGGTTTTTAAATCGGGCCAAACCGGCGGTTTAGGTGTGTCGGTTTGACCAAACGGTAGATTCATGCCTAACCTAAACTGCCGGTTAACCTTCGGTTTGGCCCTTAAACCGGAGTTTTCATTTTTTATTTTTTTATATACAAACCGTCACTAAACCGCCGGTTTGGTTTTTTGCCGGTTTAGGTTTAGGTTTAGAACCCAAGTCTAGTGTAGTCAATTAAATTTTATATGAATTTTTTGAAATTTAAAAGTTTATGAATATTTAATATAAACCTTGAAAATGTTTGCCACAGAATCGTAACTGTTTCTCTAACGTTCGAATTATGGAGAGTTCTGACATATGGGACGCATTCTCATTAGATCTTGTAGCCACATATTTGGTGAGTTTGAAACCAAGTATAACACAATCTTTTAAAATCGGTTATTAAAATCGGAAATTGAAAATCTGTTTGTACGCAATTTAATTATTTTGTTACGCAATTATATTATTTTTTTACGCAATCTTTTAAAATCTATAACACAATCTTTGTTAAAAGTATCGATTTTTAAAATCGGTTTTTAAAATCATATTATAAAATCCGTAAATGTGTAAAATCTATATTAATACGTTTTTTAATTAGTATTTATTAAGATTTGTGGATCTTTTATTATTTTTTACACAATCTTTTAAAATTTGTCACCAATATTTTAAAATCGGTTTTTAAAATTAGATTTTAAAATCAGTAAAATCTATTTCTTACGCAAATTTTTAACGCTATTTAATTATTTTGTAACGCAATTTTATTATTTTTTACGCAATCTTTTGAAATTTGTAACGCAATCTTTGTTAAAAGCTTTTAAAGTTTTATATAAATTTTTTGATATTTAATTAGGATTTTAAATTTTCCATAAAACTTCTATGATATTTAAAGTTTATTAATTTTAAAAGAATATATTATTTCGTTGATTTTGTAGGGCTTTCTTATTACTTTTATAAATACCTAAACCCTAAAAAGTCTTCTCCTCAAATACAACACTGAAGAACCCTAATGGCCAAATCAACGTCTTCGAGCGTTTTCGAGTGTTTGGGATCGGTGCATTGTCAGAGGTTAGTTTTTCCCGATATGTTGATTGTTTTCTTGCTCGTGTGTGCCATGTTAATTCTTTTTCATCATGTGTCATGCCTATAATTGTTTGTTTTTTAGAATTGCTTGTTTACTGATTTACCTTCCCTTCCCAAATTTCCCACCATTTTTTCCCTCCAACCTTCAATCTCATAAATCTCGAATATAATCCAAGGTTGTCAAACATAAAAGAAAGAGATTTTAAATAAACTCAAAATCGATACGCTCATAAATTGAACGAGCCAATGACGGCGTCTCGTCTGGCATTGACCGTCCTTCCCGTTTCTTCGAGATTTTGCCATGCATTAATCCGACAAAATCTGTATTAACTCTATATAGAATTAAAATATCCCACAAAACCCAGCAAATTCTACTGATTATTAAAATCAGTTCAAATCTTTAAAAATCTAGATTAAATACACTCCACTTAAATGTCTAGTAACGAAAAAACTATATTTTTTCAATTGTTATGCATATTCAAGTTCAAATTTTAACTGTATTGTTGATCGGTTAACCCAACTAAAAATCTCGATACACAACACTAATATCTATCTCAAAGCATAAATTGATACTAGTCAATCAAACCGAGTCAACCAATTACATTTTGATATTAGTATATTAGAAATTATTATTATTTTTATTCAATTTCGGTCCTACCACGTACTTGGGAGTTGCATTTATATATGTTAAATTGAAATGGTTAATTAATTATGCAATTAGTAGCATATTATTAAATAAAATACGTCATTGTTTCTATACATATTACGTGGGCATATTCACTTGAAGGGAATATCCTCTTAAAAGAGTTTGTACTACATAATGTTCGTACACCACTACAAACTGTACCATTTTCAAACATCTATATTATTAAATGAATGTTCTCGAGAAAATTGTTCAAACAATATCCCGTCTTTTAGGTTGATTAAACTTTAGTATCTCATTGTTTAAATTATCAGAGCGGTATATCAGCTATTAAACTCGATCAAAGATTAGTATTTGAATTACTTTATACACGTTAAGTTAACACAAGAACATTGCTTCTAAAACTTTTCCTTCTGTTTCTTGTTGAATAAATATGTTATGTAGGCCCCATTGCAACTGTCTTAACCAATTTACTTAACGTGTGAACAGAAATTTAGATACCAATCTTTGACTGAACTCAATAGGTGAGGTACCGTTCTGATAGTTTAAACAACGGGGTACTAAAGTTTAGTCAGCCTAAAAGATGGGTATTGTTTAAGCAATTTTCTCTTATTTTAACAAATCATATATTTTAAAAGAATACTAATTTTGATTTATATTTTTCTTGATAAAATTATATTTTCAAATCAAATTATTTAACCTTTGTTTAAGAATATATATAGGTTGATATAATCAAATATTCAAATACTGTTATAATCAATCCGAATATATTGGATGTAGTACACAACAAAAATATTAAAAAATAAACAAAAAACGATTTTAAGAATTTTTTATTATTATAAAATTTTAATTAATAATAAAAACAGTGTTCCAGCAATATGGCAACATGTATAGATTATATTGACTTGGTGGAATAATTATTATGGGAATCTATTTTTTATTCCACTTTTATTAAGGATGTTTGAATGTATCATCGTCAAACAATATGTCGACATTATTACAACATATCATGTTAATCTGTTAAGATAACAGGATCTGACCCATCATATATATATATATATATATATTATCATAGTTGTATGTGAAAATGATCTAATGAAGGGCCCATTAATAGTCATCATAATATATGTTTTATGATAAATTGCTAGAAATAGAGAGAAAGAATTTGGCTAAATAGGTTTTTTTAGTTTTGTTTAATAAGTGTATTCTATGATTTTTTTTATCACTTTTATTTAATAAATTAATAATAGAGGATTGTTAGTATAAGTTTTAATTTCTAATTACTAAATTTGTTTATTTTAATCTTTTTTTTAATCTTTTTTATTATTATTTTTATTTTTTGGAATGAATTTCTGGTATGAATTTTTTCATAGCATAATTTTTTAATACTAAATTTTTTTACACCAGAAGTTCTCATACCATAATTTATCATATCATACCAGAAATTATGATATTATGATACCATAAATTATGGTACCGGAGATAGTTGCTCACATCATTGCAACATTGCACAAACAAGAAGAACCACAAATTTATTGAAGAAACCTGCACATGTAATACAATGTTGTATATGGGTATAAGAGGTTTCTTTTGATGTTGGGGAGATTGATAAGGGTGATATTGAAACAGAAGAGGTTTCCTTCGATGTTGAGGAGATTCACGAGGGAGATATGAAAACCGAAGACCCTGAACAAGAATTTGTTTTTAATGACACCTTTGTTGATATTGATATATACCTCTTTGAAGACCCAAGTAATCATCACACCAAGTTAGAGTTAGATCACTGTCTAGAAGAGTATCCCCACGTCGCCAGTGCCCAAAAAGATTTTCAGATTTTGGATTGGTGGAAACTAAACCAAGTCCGATATCCTATGCTTTCCAAGATGGCGATTGACTTTTTGTCCATGCCACTCTCAACAGTTCCCCGTGATTCTGTTTTCGACACTGTAAGCAGTAAGGTTAACAATTACTGAGGGTTGCTGAAACCATCGACAAATGAGGTTTTTGCTTGTGCAAAAGATTGGTTAAAATCTGGAATGAAGCTATGAGATGAGTCTGTTTCTTGTAGATGGGACCCGAATTACATGTTCTTTTTTTGTTGCTGCTTTCCTTCTTTTAGGTATGTAAGATCTAGATCTAGATCGGTATTGAAAGACCATTGTTGCATGCAGATGTGAAGGAGAGACCGTTGTTATTTTGCTTGACTCCAATCGACGAGAGAAAGGGAAGAAACGTGCACACCTCAACGACGGCAGCGACTGAGAGAAAGGGGAATGTAACATTTGGTTAATATGCCTTTTGGTTTTTTAGTTAAGGTAAATATACCCCAAATTCTTTTTTTTACTGTTGGTAGGGTTTCATTCCTCTTTCTCTCAGCCGTTGCCGTCGTTGAGGTGTGGGCATTTCTTCCCTTCCTCTCATCGACTAGAGTCAAGTAAAGCAGCAATTGTCTCTCCTTCACATCAGCACGCAACAATGGTCTCTCGATACCAATCTAGATCTAGATATTACATACCTAAAAGAAGGAAAGCAACAACAAAAAAAAAGAACATGTAATTCGGGTCCCATCTACAAGAAACAGACTCATCTCATAGCTTCATTCTAGATTTTAACCAATCTTTTGCACAAGCAAAAACCTCATTTGTTGATGGTTTCAGCAACCCTCAGTAATTGTTAACCTTACTGCTTACAGTGTCGAAAACAGAATCACGGGGAACTGTTGAGAGTGGCATGGACAAAAAGTCAATCGCCATCTTGGAAAGCATAGGATATCGGACTTGGTTTAGTTTCCACCAATTCAAAATCTGAAAATCTTTTTGGGCACTGGCGACGTGGGGATACTCTTCTAGACAGTGATCTAACTCTAACTTGGTGTGATGATTACTTGGGTCTTCAAAGAGGTATATATCAATATCAACAAAGGTGTCATTAAAAACAAATTCTTGTTCAGGGTCTTCGGTTTTCATATCTCCCTCGTGAATCTCCTCAACATCGAAGGAAACCTCTTCTGTTTCAATATCAACCTTATCAATCTCCCCAACATCAAAAGAAACCTCTTATAACTATATACAACATTGTATTACATGTGTAGGTTTTTTCAATGAATTTGTGTTCTTCCTGTTTGTGCAATGATGTGAGCAACTATTTCTGGTATGAATTTTTTCATACCATAATTTTTTAAAACTAAAATTTTTTTATACCAGAAGTTTTCATACCAGAAATTATCATATCAGAATTTATCATACCAGAAGTTATGATATTATGATACCATAAATTATGGTACCGGAGATAGTTGCTCACATCATTGCAACATTGCACAAACAAGAACACAAATTCATTGAAGAAACTTGCACATGTAATACAATGTTGTATACAGGTATATGAGGTTTCTTTTGATGTTGGGGAGATTGATAAGGGTGATATTGAAACAGAAGAGGTTTCGTTTGATGTTGAGGAGATTCACGAGGGAGATATGAAAACCGAAGACCTTGAACAATAATTTGTTTTTAATGAAACCTTTGTTGATATTGATATATACCTCTTTGAAGACCCAAGGTAATCATCACACTAAGTCAGAGTTAGATCAATATCTAGAAGAGTATCCCCACATCGCTAGTGCCTAAGAAGATTTTCAGATTTTGGATTGGTGGAAACTAAACCAAGTCCGATATCCTATGCTTTCCAAGATGGCGGCCGACTTTTTGTCCATGCCACTCTCAACAGTTCCCCGTGATTTTGTTTTCGACATTGTAAGCAGTAAGGTTACAATTACTGAGGGTTGCTGAAACCATCAACAATTGAGGTTTTTGCTTGTGCAAAAGATTGGTTAAAATCTGGAATGAAGCTATGAGATGAGTCTGTTTCTTGTAGATGGAACCCGAGTTACATGTTCCTTTTTTTGTTGCTGTTTTCCTTCTTTTAGGTATGTAAGATCTAGATCGGTATCGAGAGACCATTGTTGCGTGCATATGTGAAGGAGAGACCGTTGCTGTTTTGCTTGACTCCAGTCGACGAGAGAAAGGGAAGAAATGTGCACACCTCAACGACGGCAGCGACTGAGAGAAAGGGGAATTTAGCATTTGGTTCATAGGTCTTTTGGGTTTAGTAACTAGGCCTTTCGGTTTTTTAGTTAGGTAAATATACCCTAAATTCTTTTTTTTACCGTTGGTAGGGTTTCATTCCTCTTTCTCTCAACCGTTGCCGTCGTTGAGGTGTGGGTGTTTCTTCCCTTCCTCTCATCGACTAGAGTCAAGCAAAGCAACAATTGTCTCTCCTTCACATCTGCACGCAATAACGGTCTCTCGATACCAATCTAGATCTAGATCTTACATACCTAAAAGAAGGAAAGCAACAACAAAAAATGGAACATATAATTCGGGTCCCATCTGCAAGAAACAAACTCATCTCATAGCTTCATTCCAGATTTTAACCAATCTTTTGCACAAGCAAAAACCTCAATTGCTGATGGTTTCAGCAACCCTTAGTAAATTTCAACATTACTGCTTACAATGTCGAAAACAGAATCACGGGGAACTGTTGAGAGTGGCATGGACAAAAAGTCAACCGCCATCTTGGAAAGCATAGGATATCGAACTTGGTTTAGTTTCCACCAATCCAAAATCTGAAAACCTTCTTGGGCACTGGCGACGTGGGGATATTCTTCTAGACAGTGATCTAACTCTGACTTGGTGTGATGATTACTTGGGTCTTCAAAGAGGTATATATCAATATCAGCAACAGTGTCATTAAAAACAAATTCTTGTTCAGGGTCTTCGGTTTTCATATCTCCCTAGTGAATCTCCTCAACATCGAAGGAAACCTCTTCTATTTCAATATCACCCTTATCAATCTCCCCAACATCAAAAGAAACCTCTTATAACTATATACAACATTGTATTACATGTGCAAGTTTCTTCAATGAATTTGTGTTCTCCCTGTTTGTGCAATGTTGCAATGATGTGATCAACTATTATTGGTATCATAATTTATGATATCATAATATCATAGTTTCTGGTATGATAAATTCTACTATGATAAATTCTGATATGAAATTCTGGTATAAAAATTCTGGTATGAGAATTTATGGGGGGTATGAAAAAAAACCTAAAATGGTTGAACCATAAAATCAAAAAAATAAAAATTAGTGGAACCAAGTCGAACCCAACATACCATCAAAAAAACGAACCGAACCAAACAAAACCTAAAATTTACTGAGACAAGCAAACCAAATACCAAAACAGAAGAATAAAATCAGTTGATCTGATTCTAAGAGGGGTCTGGACCGAAACCAGGCCAAAACGTTCCGGTTCTGTCTGGTCCACGGTTCAATGTTCTTGAAGTGTATGTCCTGCCGGTCTAGACCGGCCTCAATGTCCGGTCTGTTGGACCGTATGCACAGCCTTATCAAGAAGGCACACCATATTCTGCATAAATAATCACCACACCAGAACACAAAATTACAGACTTACAGATCAGAGGCACACGGTAAACGCACACAATAAGCTTATTTGCCATTTCCAGTTCCAATAATCCACTGTGCAAGATGGGTCAAGTATGGCTCTGCTTGAGCATGGCTGCTCAAAATGGGTCCAAGACTCTGAAGTTCAGAATTGAACTCCTTCTCGAAATTCCTGCAATTAACCCGTAAGATATGAGGGGTTGCAGGGTTGTGGGAAACTATATGCGTTTAAAAATTTGGATTTAGGACTTACAATATGGATCCAGTCACTTGTGAGTTTTGCTTGCTCGATAAATGTTCGTCCCTGGTGAACGGCTTTGCAGTATCAATGGAAGAAGATATCAGCCATTGACTTGCAGCTGCGTACTGGAGACATATCAGCTTCAGCCTCTCCACCTTCTGAGAATTAGAAGTTGAATTACATGATCAATCAGAAAACTGCTGAACTGCCAAAAGAAGTGCATGAAAATTGGTTTCAGTAGGCATACAACGAAACGAGGGAGAAACTGACCTTGATAAGTTCAGGCAGAAGAAGCAAACACTCCCTCAAGCACTTGTCCAGAAATACATCATGGTAATGGATAACCTAGAAGAATAAGCTAGACTGGTGAATGCCTGTTTAAAATTTTAATTTAAAACTTATTCACTTATAAGTAAAAATTGAGATGAATCATTATAAATTGAAAATAAGACCTATTTTCTATAAATAAAATTCATTTTTTGTTATATTTTCAAATATAAATAGGCTAAATGATAAAATTATAGTGTATAACCACTAGTACGACTGCTTTAAACGTTTATTTATTAGGCTTTACTTTACAAAGGCCCTCAATTTGAGGCCATGAGCGAGTGAGCGGCGGCTCACCTCGCACACCCTCAAAGCAGCATTAGGTGAATGAAAAATTGTAGCGTGATTATACATTTTATGGACCACTAGGGTTTGAGTAAGAGGACAAGGAATACCTCGTCTATGCTCTTTGCAGACTGAAGTCGATTATGCATCACATGCCAATTCGGTTCAAGAACCTGGGAAAGGAAGAAGCTAACCAAGTTGAGTTATCACAGCAGTGACGAAGAAAGACAAACATAAAACCAAAGCTAGTAGGGACTCAATAGGTTGCTAAGTTTCTTCAAGCGCAATGAATGAAGGTGACATTTAAAACCTGCCTCAAATGTCAAGTAATGTAATAGGCTGTTGATGAACTTGAGCATGCTTCTACAGAGAAGTGAAGAACGAGTGATAGCAGTTCCTTTGATTTTAGCCGCACGAATTCCCTGCAAAAATCATCTATTATGAGTATCACTTGTAGCTCGATAGATGCACAGATAGTTTAAGCACCATACTTGATGTGCTTGCCAGGCTCCACAAAGCTGACGATTCACATGTTTACAGTGAAACAGGAGGCTGAAGATCAACTGATATTTTGTTAACGCCTTTCTTGATATAACAAGGGACAGTGGCCATTGTACCTGAGCAGGCAACAGATTAAGAGCATCTGTCATTGCTAAACCATTAAATCTCATTATAGTAAACATTGCATTCAAGTCACAATTCACAAATAAATGGATTAGTTGCAAAGTGCAATTTATGAAAACAATCACAAACATGAAAGGTAGTTTGATGAAACAAAGTGCTACATGGCAGTATACAAAAATAGCTCACTGAAGGCTTAAGACAAACCTTGTAACTCAAAGTAAAGGTTTCCAGCCCAGTGATGCTTAAAGGCTCATCCAAATCATCATTTTCGGAAATTTTCCTACTGATTTCAAGATCTTTCAGCAACCCCAGCCTTTTCAAAAGAGAAGATCTTTCCTGCAATTTAAAATAGTACCCCCAAGAATTTCAGATTCAGTTGAAAGCAACTTCTAAACCATTCTTCCACAAAAATAGGGTGAAAGTCAGTAAATCACCACACAACATATTAAATCCTCATGGCAGGGATCTGCTGCAGCTGCTGTTGATCGTAATGCAAGGTCCAAGAGTGACTATCACAATATAAAAATCAGGTCAGGGTACATAAATACATTATGCTACATCCTCTGAAAAAAAGACAGATGGAGGCACGCTTGATGGGACCTGCAACTTCTCCACCGAAATGAGATCAAACTTCTTCGCAAGTTCATCCCGAGCAATATCCATAAAATGGACGAGGAAATCACCCTGTCGTGTTGGATAACAAAATAATCAATGCAGATTCACATATCAGATAACCGTATACTGGAAGAACTTGGTCGAGATTTTAATGCTTATAGAATCAAAGTGCAGCTAACAAGTTGCTTTAGAAAGATAAGGAAAAAGGTAAAAGGGAGGAGAGTTTTGAAACTAGAGAGATAGAAGGCCTTCTGGATTAAAAAATTAGGAAGGTGTACATGGCTGGTAATCAACATTAAGATGAGCAAACGTTGATGATTATGATGGGCAGGAAAAAAAAAAAAGGGCCTAAAGCTATAACAGACACTCCTAAGAGCACTACTTCAAAGAAAATATTCATGATTACCTGATCCAGTAGAAGGTAGTGCTTTATAGATCGCAGCTTCCCCATTAGATCATACTGCATGACAAGAAGAGAAAAAGACAAATGAGAAATGAATACAACTACAAGTTAAGACGCAAAACAAAATGCCTTAAGTGTAGGATTGATGTCAAAACCTCGCCTTTTCTTTTATCAGATTCAAAAGCTCGCCACTGGAAAAATCATAAGCACCTTTAATGCACTCCAAATAATGGTGATTTGATCCAAAGCTCCTCAATTTAGAATTATCTGATACTCGAACCTATAAGAAAGAGTCTTCGTCAAAGTCAAAAATTGGAAGCATGCAGCTGAACAAAGCTCAGAAGTCAGCCATAGCCCATATAGGCTGAACAAGAACAAACATAATAAACGAAAGACCTGAACATTATGTCCGCATTCCCTCATGACATTCAAATATTTCCCAGTTGTTAAAATTGTTCCAGAAACTTCTGCAAGGAAGCTAGGAATGCTATTCTTAAGACTGTATCGTTGTTGCCAATATTTAGCATCATAGTCTTGAGTGAGACTCTCCTGCAAATAGAGAAAGATAGACATAAGAAAAGATATTAGCATTCTTTTCAGAGGTGTTGTATGGAGATTTCAGTACCTTCTGAAGAGATTTATTCTCTGCAATGAAAAATTCACCGTAAGGATCTTCAATCACCCCTTCATATACCCACCTAAACACGAGACGGAGCAGCATAGATCTCAAACATTAGGGTAATAATCAGAACATAATGAAATAGATGTATATTGTATGTAGAACGGAACTGATTAGTATGCAAAGGAAATTTGCAGCAGACATTATTGGAGGGAATAACAGAAAGTCCAGGTTGCAGATCCATTTTATAATGAAATCTATTGACTTTTGATTGCCTAGAAGATATCAAGTAAAGAAAATGTGTGGCGGAGATAAATTACCTTTCTAGTATTCCAAGATAAGCAGAGCTCGCACACTGTGTCATCTTTTCGAGCATCGACCTCACTACATGATCACCAGCCATGGCTTTAGCCTAAATTGATTGAAAAACAACAGGGACGAAGATCAAGACATTGTAAATACAAGCTAGACCCATAGATTGAAGCTGATCCCACAATTTAAAGCACCAGAGGACACTGCAAATCTCAAACTACATTTTTTAAGAGCAACACTTATAGTTAATAAGATATAAATAGTGACCTGGCTTTGAAGGAGGTTGAGAACATCTACACCTTCATAATTATTCGAAGAAACTTTTTGGATCACAGAAGACAAAGCCAGCAGTGAACTCATAAAAGGCTGTCAGGAGAAATAAGAACAGACACCACAAATCAAGGATATATCATTTAATGTGAAGAGTCGATGGTTAATCCAAGACAAACAGAGACCTGACAGTAAAACCACAATCCTTGCAGTGAAAGTCTTCTCAGACGGAATTGATGCTCAAGCTGAGCCACCATGGCCTGGTAATCCTGTAACAGAATTAAGTTTCATTGAAAATAGCTACCATAGGAAGATCATATTTTAAAGAGAAAAGGTCACATTTACTGATTTATACAGAGCACAATAGAATGATTTAAACAGAAACCATCAGGAGAGCCCGTCATTTCCAACAAATTTCTTTTACTTTTACGTAGTTAGGAGAAAAGCTTTGAAGAATAGCTTTGGCCTGAAACAGCATGGTTCAGATATAATAAAGATTGAGGAATACTTACCAGAAGAAGGGCTCTTAGAGCAGCAGCAAAGGCATGATTAACCAGGCCCTTCTTGAATTGGGACCTTGACTCTACAAACTCATCAATCAGCAAAAAGCTTTCACATAGAGGAAACACCCGCATTGCCAATTCCTGCACCAGATCCTTAGAAGTTCCTCACAACACATAAATTTTCTTCTTAACTACTAAAAAAATTCCGGGAACTTTCTAGAAAAGAACCCACAACAAACTTTTCACAAACTTTAGAATATTTAATTGAACTAAGAAATTTCCGAGGTCAAGGTGTTTAAGTTTATGATTCAGCAGATTTTAATGAATACAAAGATCTAAGTAATCTAACCAGGGTCGTTTAATAAAACAGATGGAATTATTGAAAGATCATATCACTTGCATACCTGAAGAGCTAAATCCATGGAAGAATCAGCCTGAAAGGAAAATCCAGCATTTTTCTGACCACCCCTCTTCATTGAAATGTATCGTCCTTCGATTCCAACCATAGCAGACAGGAGATCATCGATAACAATAAGCTCCTACACAGCATCACAAAAGTTTTAACTCCTACAAATTGTCAGCAGGATGATAATGAAGGAAACTGGCAATAAGTGGAATAGTAAGAAGTAAAAATATACCTGTACAACAGCACTATAACATCCTAGAGGCTTCTCCATTCCAAGGCTGCAAAGTGAAGCAACATAAATAAGGGAATTTGTGATTTGTGAGCCACAATGACAGCACTAAAACTCAATCCTTTGCAGACATAAAAAGAATATCTACAGGAACTCCAATTCGCCAGAGATACTGTATATGGCATTTTCAGGTTGGCACTTGGATATAAGGAACCGGTGTAGAATGAGACATTCCAGAAACATTGTATTGTATGTTCCTAGAATAGTCATTCGTAAAACCTACTTGTTTGGTGGAACCAACCAAACCCGAAGGCACATATACAGTAGGAGGACAATGGGAATTTAAACACTGAGCTGGTTGGGAATATGCACGAGAGGGATTTCAACCACAATTCACTAGTGGAATCTGCTGACCCTACTCTTCTTCTAGCGGCAGGGTAGACCGGAGAGTAGAAGAAGCAATAGTAAAAAAGAGAGAAGCACTGGCACCTCGCCGTGGGGTCAGTCAGCTTGGGTTTTGGTACATCGGGTTCTAGTAGATTACTGGTCAAATCATGTTGGGTCAAAATAAGCCGAGTCGCTAAGGGGTTTCAGTCCTTTCATAACAACCCAAACGATCAAATGATGCGACTTGGCACTTGGCAGATACTTTCACTTACTCATTGTCCATTTACGAGTACATGTGGATTCTTTATTATTTGGTACTCTTACTTCTACAAACACATTAGTATTAGTCTATGGGAATACCAGAAAATTTTGAAGATTTCTGTCTACTTAAAAATAATTCAAATAAGTCGTCATCTAAAATAATACAAATTATCATCAAAACAACATAAATCTTCATCCAAAATAACTAAGTCTTCAGCCAAGTAGAGAACCACAACAACAACAAGGTACAAAAACAGTTTATAGTCAAGTTAAACAAAACAAAAGCTTAATCAAGTTGCAAACAATGTCAAACAACGTCTTTGGCTTAAGTTAATGATTGATTATTTGACCTCTCATAACTGTCTCATTGTTTGAGTCTTAGACTTCAGAACTACATTTAATATCACCTTATATAATAGAGGTTATAGCTCCAAGTCAGCAATTAAACCTGAGGTTTCCAAAATGGCAAAATTAAACAACAAAAATAGCATTACGCACAAAGGAGGGCCAACAAAACCTAAATAAACAATGACCACAGACAACTCACGATCATCACATATGGTCACAGCTGGAAATTGCAAAAGAGAACATAAGAAACTAGGGTTTCAAGTCTTGCGTCAAGCTCATATAATAAATCAGAAGAAAAAGAAGAAAATTGGCGATTCGAAAACGATCAGAACGAACGAAATCATCATAACTCATAAGTACACCTAAATATATCAATTACTAATATCATCGTAAATTCTGAAACATGACGGCCAAAGCTACGCCACATCAAGAAGTTGAAGCACCGAATTTCCAAGCCGGGAACTTCTAATTCATGAGAAAATGAAAAAATCCTCCCTAATTGAACCAATCATGGTTTCAGCTGCACCTAGTTGAACGATGGAAGAGAGAAAATCCGCAAAAGAAGCGAAATAAAAACCGCATTTGTCACCTATCACAACAGCAAGCAGAAGAAAGAAGCCCGACAGTGGAGTGGTATGGGCGAAGGATTCTTGACGTCGATCTGAGCACCAGTGAGGCGAAGAAGTCGAGCGCAGTGCAAGCGGATGAGGGAAGCGAAGGCGAAGAACTGAACAATACAGCTTTTGACGAGGAAAATAAAAAGAAAAACGCATTTACCCCCGTTTCCAAAAGGAAATTTTTACCTTTTTTTCTTCTAAATTCAAAACATTTATTTGTATTTCCCGTTTCGCCCTTTTCCAAACCAAACGGGTCAAACCAATGTCAATCTGACCCGACCCAGATAACTTCGGGTACCCAGTTCGGTTTAAAATGGGTCTCGAATCTCATTTGTTTTTTTAGGTTATTACAAGATAAAAACTGGTATAAATATGATTTTAAAAAGATATATTTATTTTTAGACATTCTCATAATTTCACTTTATCTTTTTTTATTTATTTTAAAGATTGTAATATTAGTAACCAGAGAGAATATATATGAGAAGGTCTACTAGACCACGGAGAGATTAATAACGGTAGGTTTTACAGAGAGAAATTAAGCAAAGTGAATGCCAAAGATGTTGGTCCACATGATAGTGTTTGAGGAGTGATATTTTCAGTTGCTAGTGGCAAAGTTTTTTGTAGCATTGATGGAAAATAGAGCACAAGAGGAGGGATGAGTGGAGATGTTGTTGTAGATGAGATTATTTCTGGCTTTCCATACAAGGTAGATAAAGCTGGTGATGGAGGAGATACGGACGTGGGTTATAAGGGCATGCTTCTTTTGCTTAAAGAAAAATATTGATAACTACAAGCTCCTCGATAAATGCAAAAAGATATTTATGTGCACGCGTTTGAAAAGCATAGATGACGGGATTTTTTTGACCCTATACTACTATTTTTGAATTATTTCAATAAATTTTTTAATCTAGTTATAATTGGATTGTCGTTTTTTAGTGATTACTGAGAATAATAATCCCTTGAAATAATCTGACAAAATTATGAGATGCGCGTTATAATGTTCGACTCTAAGTAATACAAAGTTTATATAAACATTTTCAAAGTTCAATATTTTCACATTAATCTTAATTCATTGGTTCATCTTTTTTTTGAACAATAAATTATGAGATTGTTGGAGAAATTATTGTACTCAAACTATTTTGAAATAAAAATAACCAAATACACTTGAATTATCGATTATTGAAACTTTATTTTCATCCTAAAACCTCTAAATTACAATGATATATTTTTGTTGGTAAAAGTTACAATGATATATATTATTGTAATAATTGATAACATTTATAACTTACCTATAATTAATACTATTCTTGCCACATTTTCACAAATTAATGTTAGTACTTGCATTTGATGGTGTATTTGTTTGTAAATTACTATATACTATTACAACATTTTCACAAATTTATATTAGTTTGTATCAATTTTTAAAAATATTATAGTTAGATGGTTATGGATAAAAAAAAAATAATCTTGAATGTTATAGTTTAAATATTCTTTCTACAAGTATTAGGAGTGTATTTGCTTGTTCATAAATACTATTTTATAAATTAAGATACGGTTATAATATCATATAAAAATAAAATAAATTAGTTTATTGTTTAAATAAAACACCTGAATTGATAAAGATATAATTTTTTTTTTCATAATAATCAATTATTCAGATATTTAAGATAAATAATTTTTTTTTTTTGGTGGGAAGGAGAGTCAGTGGTCTCCGGCACATCTGGACGCGCTTTTATTAATAGGAAAATGTGGCTAAGTAGTCATCATGCGGGGGATAGCCCGACCCCTTACATCATCAAGTAAAAGATCAACTACACCCTCCGGCGGGTCAGACAATACATGCAATCCAATAGGAAAGTTCAAAGCAAAACTAGCTAAGAAATCCGCAACCCTACTCGCCTCACGAAAGGCGTGACGAAACTGGATAACCCAGTCTCTTTTCATATAGTCTTGGTACATACGCACCAGACTGGCAAGGGGATGGTGAGGGTCGATGGTGGTCTTGATGAGTTTGATTACCAATAGCGAATCCATTTCGAAAATAACCGATCGATAACCCAACTCCCAAGCTACCTTGAGACCATGTACCAATCGCCATAACTCCGCCATGGGCACGGTACATACCCCCAGATTAACACCGAAGCCACCTACCCATTCCCCTGCCGAGTTCCTAATCACACCCCCAACACTAGCAAAGTCGTCTCTACTCTTTGCTCCGTCCGTGTTTACCTTTACGTAGTCCTCGGGTGGTGGGGTCCAAACCACATTGATTAAGTTCCTCCGACTTTGCATGCTGTTCCTACTCCTCTTACTCCATGCCTCGATGTATTCTTTGGTTCTTGCTTGGATAGTCCGACCTATATTGCCATTGAATATGTAGCCATTGAAGGAGGCCTCATTTCGCCATTTCCACGTACACCATATTCCTACTGCAAAAAACTCACTCCACAAATAATAATTATTAAAATGTTTTGTAGAGCTGATATTACCTCTTAACCAGGCGGGAAATTTCAACGAGTAAAAGCCTTCTACATAAGCACCAGCTTGCATAACCCTCCACATAGATAGGGTACTGCTGCAATCTCTGAATAAATGGCCTAACGACTCAGTCCCATGGCTACAACAGTAGCACTCCTCAGTGTCGCTGAGGTGCCGCCTCCGTCGCTCTTCGTTACTCATGATACCGCCTCTCATGAGCTTCCAAATGAACACCTTTACCCTCTCTTGTACCCTGAGTTTCCAGATGATCTTGTATATATTACCTTCACTATTTTGTACTTTATCAGCCCCAGTGAGGAGTCTGTACGCCGTTTGAATCGAGTAATCCCCGTCTTGGGACAGTCTCCATCCTACTTCGTCATTCAATGGTTGAAGCATCCGCTGGGCTAATAGGTTAGTCTCCCAGGTGAGGGGTTTAACCGCCGCCAGCTTCAGTAAGACCAGCGTGGGGAGTTTGTCTTCCACACTCTTCCAGTCCCACATAAACTCGTATGTCCAGTAGCTGTGTACTTTCCTTTCGAGCTCAGTAGGGCTGATCGGCTGGAGCGCTAGACTACGTAGGGGGACATCTCCTAACCAAAGATCAGTCCAGAAGCTAATGCTTCTACCATCCCCTAGGAACCATTTCGAGCCCTTTGCTATCACCTCCCTCAAGCCTCTGTCAATGCCTTTCCACATCAGTGAGTCGGTCGATCGGGTCCGTCTAACTCCTGTCGCATATTTTTGCTCTAGCACACTAATCCAGAGGCTGTTGTCGCCCTTCAAAAATCGCCATGCCAGCTTCCCCATCATAGCTAGGTTGGTTTCGGCCATGCACCTAATGCCAAGACCTCCTTTCTCTTTCGGTAAACATATATCCCTCCACTTAACCGTGTGAATTTTTCGACTTCCGTTCTGATGACCCCAAACGAAGTTCCTGCATGTTTTGTCGATCTCTTTGCAAACATTCATCGGAAGAGGGAGGGTGGACATTGTATAGACTGGAATAGAGGTAAGAACAGCTTTGGTGAGGGTAATCCGACCCGCAAAGCTAAGGGTTTTGCTTCGCCACCCATTTAGTTTGAGGTTGATCTTATCCAATAGGCTAGAGAAGGTCATCTTGGATACTCTTCCTTGGAGAAGTGGGACTCCTAGGTAGTTGCCAAGGTTTTTTGTAACCTCAACTCCACTAAGCCTCTCGATACTAGCACTCAACTCCCTTGAGACGTTGGGGGATACAAAGATCTTCGACTTTTGTGCACTGACTTTCTGTCCCGAGGCCTTGCAAAACATTTCAATACAACTCATGATGACTCGGACTTGTGCCAGGGATGCTTCCGCGAAAAGAGTGATATCGTCCGCGAAAAATAAGTGAGATAGCGGTGGACCCCCACGCGACAGGGTGATAGGTTTCCACTCCCCTTTCTCAACTAACTCGAGTATGAGGTGGCTGAGTCTCTCAACACACAATACGAAGAGATATGGGGAAAGCGGGTCGCCCTGCCTGATACCTCTTTCCGGAATGAATTGCTCGGTCACTTCTCCGTTCCAGATGACTTGCATTCTTGCTGTAGTAACACACTCTTGGATCATTTTACCCCAATTTTGGGGGAAGCCGGCCTCAATGATAGTGTCTTCTATGAAGTCCCACCTTACTCTGTCATAAGCCTTCTCGAGATCCAATTTCAGAATCATCCACTGTTTACCGGTCTTCTTCTTTCTCATGGAATGTACCACTTCTTGCATAAGTACTATGTTATCCTGAATCAGACGTCCCGGAATGAAGCTACCTTGTGTGGGACCTATCAGGCTCCTATAATGCCTTGCAATCTCCTAACCAGGACTTTAGTGATGATCTTATAGCTGACATTGCATAAAGCGATCGGGCGGAATTGGCTGATGAAGTCCGGTTTCCCCACTTTAGCAATGAGGGAGATGAGAGTATCATTGCTTCCCGAGTAGAGCTTTTGAGTATTAAAGAAGCTTGAGACTTCCTCCTTCATGGACCTTCCTACAACATTCCAACACTTCTGATAGAAGACGGGTTGAAAGCCATCAATCCCGGGTGCCTTATACGCACCCATGCTCTTGACAGCCTGCCAAACTTCCTCCATTTCTATCGGTTTCTGGATACTAGCCCAGTCCGAGTCTGCTACGTCCGGAAAGTCTAATGTACTCAAATGGCTCGGGGATAGCAAGTGGGCATCCGCTAGACTGTAGAGTTCACGGAAGTAGGCAGTGGCATGTTGTTCAAGTCTCGTCTGATCCTCCACCCACCCTTCACTCCCAATCTCCAATCCCATAACTCTATTTCTGGCTCTACGGATGACTGTAGACGTGTGGAAGAATTTGGTATTCCGATCACCATGCTCAAGCCACTGCTCACGGGATTTCTAAAACCAGATCACCTCCTCTTGCTCAAGGATACCTTCTAATTCAACTTTCAATTTTACTTCCTTATCAATAAGACGTGCGGTGATGCCTCGGCTAATCCTGCCCTGGACTTTGGCTAATTTAGCTTCGGTTTCTGATTTTATGCGAAAGACATTACCAAAGACAAGTCTATTCCAATAAATAAGAGAAGTCTTAAGAGTAGGAAGAGCCTTACTTACCTCCGGGTTATGAAACCAGCACATCTCCACCATAGGGTAGAAATCACTATGGGTCATCCAAGCCGCCTCGAACCTGAAGGGTCTTCTCTCACTTTTGCATGCGAGTGAAGAATCTAGAGACAGAAGGATCAGGGAATGATCGGAGGAGAACCGAGCAAGGTGTCTAACGTGAGCATTAGTCCATTTCAAATGGCCATCCTGGTTCATAAGAACTCTATCTAGTCTCTTGAACACTTTCCGCTTGGTCGATTTACTATCATCCCAGGTGAAGTCCGCTCCTGTGTACCCTAGGTCAATAAGACCGTGTCCCATGATGATATCATTAAACACATTGGAATCTGAATGTAATCCACCTGAGCCTCCAAGTCTCTCATGAATGAAACGGATGCAATTGAAGTCCCCTCCAATGATCAGTGGTTCTGAGATCGTAGATAGTTCACTATCAAGAGCATTCCAGAACTCTCGACGTCTACTAGCCTCCGGGGGGGCATAAACAGCAATAAAGTTGTAAGAACTAGAACCCTCTGAAATTTTTGCATGAACAAAGCCTTTATGACTGTTAACAACCTGGAGCATGACCTTATCACTTTTCCACAAAACCCAAACCCCTCCTTCGAAACCCTCAACTTCAACACGATAGCAACCCGAGAAATTTAACCGATCACAAATAGCTTGGGCCCTAGCTCCAGAAATCCGGGGTTCGAAAATGGCGAGAATATCTACCTTGTGGTGATTGCACATGTACTTAATAGCACTACGGAACCCACTCTTGCAAGCTCCGAACACATTCCAAAAGAGGCAATTCATAATAACCAATAAGGATTAAAAGTCAAAGAAGGGAAAACTACTGACCCAGCAAGAGCGAGTTCTTAACGGCCGCCTCTCCAAGATTTTCTTCCATCCTCGCATCTGTCAAGGCTACGTGCTTATCAATTAATGTTGTTGCACTTATCTTCTGCTCAGCCAGACATTGAGTGGGGATGATATCCATGTCAGCCGGCACTTCTACCTCACCTATTTGAGACCGATCCATGCTTAGCTCGGAAGCAGCCGCTTGATTCAGTACTTCGAGTTTAGGCCCTTGATGACGGTTCTCTTCGTGCGCCGGATCCTCCTGTCTTTGTCGTTTGAGAGGAGTTGTGGTAGCATGAGGTTCCTCCACCTTTTTAGCTCTCCATGCCGCTCTTCTCGCTTCGTTTTTCATTCTATTACGTCGTTTTTGTCTGCTCTCCTTCTCCTTGACTTCTTCATTATTATCTGCAACAGAAGCAAAAATGGGAGTATTAGCTTTGGTCTTTTGTAGTTGTGTGGTTTCTACGTAATCTCCCCCCATTACGGTAACTGGTGTCTTCTTTTGCTTCGAATTTTTCTCAGCTGTACTGCTAATGCTTGGGCCGGCTGCCTTGGATAGTCCGTTCGGTTGCGACCCATTCGAATGAAGTCCAGAGTCAGGGTCACGAGAATCTTTTCCAGTCTGATAGGTGTGATCTGGTTTGTTAATCACTGGGCTTTTATAACTCTTGGGCCCATTCGAGTGAAGTCCAGGGATAGTTGTCCTGTTATCCACTGATTTGAGGAGCGGGTGTTGTAGTGGATTGAATTGCTGGTTCTCTTTTAGGTCATTAGATGTGTTCTTCCCTTTGCCGTACAAATTATTTCCTTGTACCCCCTTATTCGCATGCCTTGACTGATCAACAAAATAACCTTGATTAGAATCATGGGGATTCCTTCCTTCTGGGCTCTAGGTCTTCTTGCCACCTGCATCCATGGTCCGAACCCGGCGTCAGCCTCAGCCTCTGCCGGCGTCGGAACCGGAATACTGTTCAGCGGTTGTGATTCATTCTCATTGACCTGGGGATTCAAATCATTCGTTTTCTCAGCAGCAGTACTACCATTGTGTTCAGGGCCACTATAGAATTCGCAATGGGAAGCATAATGACCGAATCTTCCACACTTAAAGCAAATTATGTCTAACCCTTCATATTCAATTGGGCATCTGCGGCCATTGATGAATATAGCTTTTTTAAGGGGTTTGCTGAGATCCAATTCCACACAGATCCGAATAAATCTTCCTCTATTGAAATGTAGCGTTTTCGGATCAATCGAAATTGGTAGACCAACTCCTTCAGAGATTTTCCAGATAAGTGCTTCATGATACCATTGTACGGGAACTCCAGTTATCCTTATCCATGTAGGTGCTGAAGTAATTGGGTTTGAGGTGACAAATTCGGGTGACCAGCGCTTCATGATGAGACACCTCCTAAACACCGCCCATGGACCTCCTGTGAGCACCATCAAGAGTTCATTCTCGCTTTTGAACCTTGCAAGGAAATAGTTATTTTCTAAATCCATAATCTGTAAGTTCTCTCCGCATTTCCAGAGTTCTCTGATTTTCCTCTCCATAACCGGGAAGGCAATGGGGTAACCCAGAACTTTAAAGACTATCGAATTACTCCATCGTTCCTCAAGATCATCCGCAATCTCTTTCGCAATTTCAATCACGGGGTCTCCTTCATCTCCGAACGGATAGTTGACGGTAACCCGATCTTCAATGAATTCTCTAGTAATCCTATCCTGTATAGAATTGGAATCATGAGCCCCTCCAATAACCTGACTCCAGGTTTTTTGTTGAGCCGCATTGCTTCTGTTCGGAGATTCCTCAGCAAGTGCCACCCCTTGCACTGTATTCAGCGCAGTGCTGGAAGCAATCACTCCAATATTGGACTTTCCACTATTTTCACCTTGTAAGTGCTTGCACTCCGATTGAATCGCAGTAGATGACTCAACCACATTCCTTTCTTCTACCTTTTTCTTACCTACATCTTCTTTTTGCTTTAAAGTCAGTGACTCTGCAGACTCTTGCTGTTGAGCAGTGAAATCTAACATGACGGTATCTACATTAGTAGAATCAATCGGTCTCGTATCTGTATTGGTGGCTGCCTGAGGCCTTGCCTCCGTCATCACCAATTGTGGATGCGCAAATTACCGCAAGCCTTTTCGTTCAGAGCGTTCAGAGCGCTCAGACACACTATACTAATTTATTTATTAAAACAATTACGTTTTTTTAAAAATATTTTAAGCATGTTCTGTTTATATGTTACAAACTAGTGTAAAAATAGAAACGTAAAGCAATGTATAAAACTAAATCACGTAACAGAATTCTGCCATGAATCATGATGGCATGTACGTAATTAAGCCTGATTGCGTGCCGGGTTACCCAAATCAAACCCGTTTAGAAATGGAAACTCCGCGTAAAAATGGTGATTTCGAAAACACTATAAGTAGAAAGAGAGGGACGAGGAAGAGGAAACACAAAGAAAAGGGGAAAGGAGGAAGGAATTTAGTTCAAATTCCAAATTTCTCCTCTTTTCCATTGCGAGGGTCCTCAATCTTCCCCTCTCTCTCCTTCTTCTTCTTCTCTGGTAGGTTAGCAAAGAGGAAGAGAAGGAGAGACCACAAAAGAGAAAAAGCCACAAATCAGCTCGAATTGAATAACGATTCCGTCGATTTGTGTTTGTGAGGTGAGGAATTGATAATATTAAACGGCAAAATGATGGAGAAACGGAGATTCGCGGTTTTGTTGTGTGCGGAGGAGTCGGAGTACGTGAGGAAGAAGTACGGCGGTTATTTTGGTGTTTTCGTGAGAATGTTGGCTGAAGAAGGCGAGATCTGGGATGTTTATAGAGTTGCAGCTGGCGAGTTTCCTCATGAGGATGATCTTGAAGGTTACGAAGGATTTGTTATTACCGGAAGCTGTTACGATGCGCACGGCGACGATGATTGGATCTGCCAGCTTTTGGTGCTTCTTAAGAAACTGGATTCGATGAAAAAGAAGGTTCTCGGTATCTGCTTTGGTCACCAGGTATGGATTTATCATTTATGTCTCTAATTCTCATTTTTATGCATTGATTGTTAATCGTTTTGCAACAGAGATGGATCTACTCTCGTTGATTCAGCCGAATCTCGCCATTCATCGTTAACTACTTGTGCCTTTTGTGATCTGATGATTAAACTGAACATTTTATTTCGATTAACGTTTACAAATATGCTAATAACAGTTTTTAAACTGAATATTTATTGCTTATAACTTTCACGCGGGGCATTATCCTCTCCTCCTAATAAATGAGGACATATTTTCAGCTGTTGGTGGCTATTAAAATGGAGGTTGATAGCAAAAAAAAAGACGTTAAAATTGTTTGGTTGAAAATTTCTGAGAAATGGACACGTCATACTTGATTTGATACGTGGAAACTGGAAACTAGGTTGATAGTTGATACTGTAGACTGTATTCCACTTCAATTCTAGATTGACTTACCAAAAGCAGCTGGATTTCAAGAAAGTATGGATGAAATTAGAGTCGTAGAGTTGTCGTTTCGTGTTTGAATTAGTCGTATTTAGTCAAACTAGCTGTGCTCAAGGTATCTTGAATTGCGAATTAAAATGAGTCATAGTAATCGGATTTGTTTGGGTTATGGTTGGATTGAGTCCAACTGGATTTAGAGTTGGGTGTGATGATTGATCGGATGGAGTCGGGTTTGGATTTGGATTCGTGGGGTCGATCTTTTAACAAATTAGTTGTTAATTGTATCAGTTCTAATTAATACAATGGATCGTTTTGTTATTATAATAAAAAATAATTCATTTTTATGTTAATTCTTCATTTAAACCAATTTTTTTCTCTCTAGCTTTTTTCAATTTGATTTATAGGATTTTAGAGTTCCCTACTTCATTCACCTACAGACGTATAATTATACTCAAACATTGAGACTTATAATTATACTCGTTTCATTATAAAGTTCAAGATTGATATATGCGTATTCCCAATACTTTGCTTGATCTTAACTCTTGCTTTTTTGGGAGTTTTGATTTCCAAACATCAAGGATCAAATATTTGTGGGTAGGCTTGCCAATCAATCAATGTTTGTAGGTTTTAATCACTAGCGAACAGTTTATGGAATTAGTTTAACCCTGGATTAGAAGAGTTTAATAATTGGTTTAGAAGATTGGGATGAATGAATTATTCATGTTTGTCTTTTTTACTTAATATTTTAAATTATAATTATCTTATCATCTTAGACACGTCACGTGTCTCCAGCTGCACAGCCTGCAACATGATAATCTATTATTTCTGACAGATTGACAACCTAATGACACGCCAACATTGAAAATCATATCCTTCATAATATTGTATGAAACGAGTTAAAATATGTTTATATTGGGTTATTTAGAAAGTGAATGAACTTCGTCTGGAACTTTTTTCGTGTTAGTCAGAATAACTAAGCTAAATAATATTCATAGTGTTATTATAAACGAGTTATAACCAAGTTAAATTTTATACTATTTTTCAAATGATATATCTAACCTATGTCCTGAACTTATAGGTTAAAAGTCTCGATTTCATGTTTCTAATAATATTTCTATAACTTTTACAACTGATCTATTTATTTGATAGAGATTTTTCCAAATAAAAAGTTATAATCTTGTCTTAGGATACAGGTTAGAAAAACCACACTTCAAATGTTTAAATTACTATTCTGATGCGACTTTCCTTTCTATTACACTCTTTAAGAACACATTACGGTGTGTTTGGTAGAGGGACTTGAATATTATCTGTTGTTATTGCGATAACACGAATCATAAACCAGGATTTATGTGTGTGTTCAGATACTTGGACGTTCAATTGGAGGAAAGACAGGGCGATCATTAACAGGTTGGGACATTGGAGTTAGATCAATCCAACTATCTTCAGCCTCCTCAAAGCTAATCTCCACTTCTTTGAACATTCCATCAGTTCTTTCCATCACTAAAATTCACCAAGATGAGGTTTGTATTTTGTACTCAACCTCTCACTATGATATGCCTTTACTTGCATAGTTGCATGACTCATTCAATTGAATTTCTGCTCTATAGATCCGAGAACTTCCTCCCAAGGCAGAGGTCATGGCTTGGTCCACGAAAACCGGGATCGAGATGTTTAGGTATGGAGACCACATCATGGGAATACAAGGCCATCCTGAGTACAATGAAGACATCCTCCTCCACCTCGTAAACCGCCTTCATCAGCGTGATGTAATTGATGTACGTACCATTCTTTCTCTAACACGGCTCATGTCTTTGATTGCTTTATAGTTTATACTAGGCTGTTATCTAGAGCCGAGTTTAGCTCGTGCAGAATCAAGCGTAAAATATGTTCATATTAGGCTTATTAAGCCAAGTAATAACGATTTACCCACCGTTTGGTTGTAAAACCGGAAACGGAAACGAAATGGAAATGAATCTAGTCAATATGTGTACATTGTTAATAGATTATTTGCCTCCCCTGTTTCGTTTTCCTATAGGATATTGAAAGTAATCAAATTCTACTCTAATTAGTTCAAACACAAGGAATAATTCCAAAATATTTCATGAACAAAGATATACGTACGGACTATATTCGTTTCCATTTCGTTACTGTTTTCGAATTTTAAACCAAACGGGCTGTTCATCCAGCCAATGAGATGAACTTTTCTATGTTCATGCTCAACTCGTTAGAATCAAGATGAGTCTATGCTTTAACAATCAGGCTTAAAAACGTGTTCATGTCACTCATCTAGTCATCTTTAAGATTGGTATACAAACCAAACGAATCAAGCTTACGTATGTTCATGTACAACTCGTTTAGAAGCTGCTCATACCCAATTGTTTAGTCTGTGTGAATAAACTTGAGTCGAATTTGAGTAGCTCGGATAAGAACCCTATTTCGTGTTGACCCAGGATACTTTTGCTGATCAAATGAGGGCTAAGATCCTAGACTCGCAGTCGCCAAGCAAGGAAGCATGGAGACGGCTTTGCACTAGCTTCCTCAAGGGAAGATTATTGTGATGAATAGGAGAATAGTGGGTTTGAAATGTAAATACCGAACAAGTTCAACGTCATGTGTTTAGATTTTGGTGGCTCACGGCGACTTGCTGGTGGTTGTGGTGGCTTTCCGATGTTGTTGTAAGCATATGATTTTGCATTCCATTTTTAGCTGTACGCTATCGACTTATGGTATTTGTTTGTTTCATTCTATCTATCTAATGTCATTTTGGGGTGACTTATTTTTTGCTTTTGGTTCAAATCAACCTTATTTCTAGGTTCAGTTGCTATTAGTATGATTCACGGTAAATATAATACCCAAATTAGACTATCTTATTAGATATAATCAACCCGAGCTAAACCGGAAAGGCTATATCCCAAGCAATTTACCCGGAGCAATATGTCGTATTTAAGTTCAATAGAGCGGGTTGTCGTGTGCATTAATCCCAATACATAAGCCCGATGGGATTTCATGCTATAACCAATTGATAATAGGAGATGATCAGAATGTCCTCAACTTTCGATGTGAGAACTTATTATCTGCAACGATACATCAAAAACACTACACAGGAGAATCACGGTTGCCAAACGTCACCAAAACCGTCGCCATGAATTGAATCACTGACGGTTCCTTGTCCTCGCTCTTCGTCCACTAGACAGTCTATACACGAGAATCACTGCAAAACGTCACCGAAACTGTCGCCATGAACTGAACCACTGCCGGTTTCCTTGTCCTCGCTCTCCGTCCTTCAACGGCGTTGCACCGTGAACCACCGATTCCATGTATGTAGGCATTCAATTGATCATACAAAACAATGAGAAAGCAATTTTGAAAGGATTAGATATCAGATTTCTAGAGACAAATAAGGCAAGCTAAAATTGTTTTGTAAGATTTTTACTTTTGGATTTTATTCCCTATTAGAGGCAAACAATGTATTTTTACAAATAAAACTAAAGAGGCTTATATTTACTCAACAACAAGCATCATTCTCCAATTTGTTAAACCAAAATTAACCAAAATGTAAGAAGAGAAGCCATGTATCTTACTTTATTCCATATATACAATTTAACAGGCAAATACACATTTTTTGTACTTTGCTTCTTAGCAAAAAAACTGAACTCAGGCACACAAAGACACATGTACAAAGAAGAGTAAATAACTACATCACACAACATGAAGCTTATAAATCATCATACATTGTACCCAGGATTGAACTTCTGTTGAACATCACCATAGCTTTCAAGCTCATCAATATCTTCAGGACTTCCCAAGAATAGAGGCAATCTCTGGTGTAGCTTAACCGGCTGCTTCGAAAGAATCCGTCTTGTACCATCAGAACCTTTCCCCCCAGCTTGCTCAGCTAGGAAACTCAAGGGATTTGCTTCGTAGACTAGTCGAAGATGATCCCTCGGATTCATGGCTACTCCTCCATACATTAGAGTCCTGTGAAAATCAGCAACCAAAGAACATATGTAACGAGCAGAGTATTTCTCCGGGTATCTACCCTTGCCCTGTCTCACCGTGTCTATATACCGCCTCAAACCTTCAGGCCAGTCGAAATACCGTGCATCGTTCACTGAATATATTTGTCCTGACATAATATAGCAGCAAAATCTTCAAACACATAGTTTTGCAGTTATAAACTATTTAAAAACAGTATGCCAAACACGCCCTAAATTTGTCAATAATATCATACAATCCTTGTTTAGCCAAAAAGGGAAAACATTGTAGATAACATCCAAGGGTTTGCCCGGATGTCAAGTTTAAGCTTAGAATAAGGGGGCGTTTGGTTATAAGGGTAAAATGAAAGAGAATGGAAACGGTTAAAGGGAAAGAAATGAAATGCAAATTATTATGTTGCTTTCATGTGTTAAAATACCTCTAAACTTCCACTTTAGTTGTTAAACAAACATGATTTTGATTGATTCGGTAATATTCCTTTTCCACAAAAGATTCTTAACAGTCCAAACGGATCATAAGTAAGACGCAAAGATTAACACGGACAATAGTTTAACTAATTTTCCTTAGCTTATTTATATACTTATTATTAGGGTATAGTCTATATTGTTCTAGCATCCTATATAAGGCTTTTTTTAATATCCAAGATAGGAAAAAACTGATATTATCAAAATGAGGCTAGAAGTTAAACCAATAGGGTTTATACGTTAAACCAACGAAGAGGCTCTGTCAAGGACGAGGCTACTTTCATCTAGACTGTCATTCACTTTCACAGTATATTCTAAGAGAGTTTTCTGGAACCAAAATACACTTCTAGTAAAACGTATTATAGACTATACCACTTGTTTTATCAAGAAGTGTAATACATCCAAACAAGAGTTAACTATCCTAGAGCAAACTTATCGTAATACTTTTTGATATAGGCAAAGATAAACTAGCAGCAAAGCTTCTCAGAAGATGAGAAAACGAGTATTACAAGTGAGTATCAGAAAGCTGATAAAAGTGGAGATCATACCTCGGGATGGAATTTTCAGACTTGGTTGTGTGAGAACAAAATCTCCAGTTGAATGATCCAATGTGAAAGAATGAACTCCGGAACCAAAGCTGGCACAAAAAATAGTAGCAGATGAATAAAGAACATATCCAGCTCCAATAAGCCTAGTTCCACTCTGAAGTGAATTCAATTGTGCCTTCTCTTCCTTAGGAAGATCATCTAGCTCTACAAGACGTCTATAGATACCAAATATTGTTCCTGTGGGAATAGAAGCATCAATGTTTCTTGATCCGTCAAGAGGATCAACAACGACAACAAACGGGCCATCATCAGCCAACCAAACCGGAGCATCATCTTCTTCTGATGCCATGACTGCAACTTTTCCTGATTTTTCAAGGGCAGTTAAGATGATTTCATTCTGTAAAACAAGGTCAAGAATAAGAAGCTCAGAATTCATCCATATAGCATCCATGTTTCTGGATTTGCAAATCTGTACATGACTATACAAAATTGCGGAATGACAATGACAAAGATAATGTTCATGACAAAACCTTCAGCAAATTTGTACAACTGCATTTTCCCCACCAAATGAGGCATCATCTTAGAATAAGAAATTGATATCCGGGACTGTTTGTGTGCTTGGGTTAGGGTTACTTTAGCAATTTGGCCACCCAAATTACCCAATTAGAGGATATGGCTAGGAATTATGAAATGGGTTTGTTCAGGGACAGATTCAAACATAACAGGATAAGCAAACAAACACCAGTAAATAGTAATCCAACCCTAGTCCTCATCCTCAAGGCAGTTAAATCACAGCCAAATATCAATATATAGCTACTAGCAGCAAATCAGTAATCCACCTCAATGCATGATCATGTTAACATGAACAACAAACTAATGGATACAAACACTAGCAAATAAATCCTACTCCTCATTCTCAAATCAGTCAAATCACAGCTAATGTTAGGCTCTACTCAGCATAGATTTTTGTAGAGCTTTCGAAAAAATGAAAGCTAATGGGTATTCGTTACAACAACTTATTTGGTAGATTAACTTTTTCATTAGATTTTTCAAAAACTTTTTGGTCCAATTTTGAAAAGCTTCAACTAATAGCTTTCATTAGCTTTTTGTGTAAATTATCTAATTTATTTATAGTTTTACCCCTTAAAGCTAGCTTTGAACTATTTTTAACTCTTTTGTCCTTTTTGGATTTTTGGTAAAACCTGCCCAAAAAGCTAAAGCTCTTAAACTCAAAAATCTACATCACCAAACAAGCCCTTAATATAGCTACTGTCAGTAATCCATCTCAATCCATGATCATGATAACATGAACTGCAAAGTCTTGAAATTAGACTGCAAACGGAATCAAACACCACAGACCAATCTAACTACACAAACCCCAAAAGCAAAAACATAAAAATTAAACAACAACACATCTTGGAAACACAATTCAATAAACAAAAATTTGGGGAATTGAACATACCGAAACAATATCAAGCGCCTTAGGAGCATCCCTATCAGAGCCCACATCACCCACAAACTTCCCAAGAGTGGAACTGTAAGGAGAAGCCACAAGGCTTGAAATCCTCTTGCAAGCATACTGAAGATGATGAATCAGAACAATCAAGTCATCACCCACGTCAATCCCAGATTTACCCACGAAATCAATCAGTGTTGTTGGCCCACTACTGTTGTCAAAAGAGCCGCTCACTTGTGAATTGGCTCTGAACGCGCCACTAAGGCCACCGGAAGTAGCCATTTTCGAGCTGTAAAGCCTATTTAGATGAAGAAATTGGGTGAATTTCGGTGATAAGAAATAGGGTTTTGGTGAGAAGAATGAGCCCTGGCTTATGGGTAAGACTGAAGTTTGCATTTGGAAAGTGTTCTGATTTTTGTGTTAGAAAGTAGAAGTTCATATGATTTGGCTTTGTTGAGTGATGTTCAATTGTTCATCGAGTTTCGAGGATAAGAGTTCCTACTTATCTCAATACTTTATATTTTCTTAAATTGGATAGAAGACTAGGAATTCGATTGACAAACTTTCACCATAGACTAAGACCATAGTGGACGATGTGACAAGAAGCATAAAGTTTCAAGCCATTACATGCTTGATATTTTCGTTTAAAACCTAAGACTTAAATTAGAAAATGTCAAAGACCTAAAGCTCGATTTATTAGACCAGAAGTTGTTATATTAGTCGAAAGCTCGATTAATTCGACTAGAAGTTGTTATATTAGACGAGCTACTCAAAATCGTTTAGCAATGAACTCGACTTGAGTTTGTCAAAACTCAGCTCTTATGACAATTGTAGATATCAACACTCTCACTATGGTCTATTTAATAAGATGAGATTATCATAAATGAAGATAGTGAAAACGATTTTTGATCTTTATTTCCAAACAATGCTTTGTTTTTTTTTTAATTTTTGGTTATCACCTTGGAATTGTGATGATCTTCCCCAACAATAATCGTTCCATCCAACGCGCCAAATTTATAATGAGTTGGTTATAGTTATTGAAATAATATAGGATGAAATTTAGTCAAAAAGTAGACACTCCCTATAATCATGTCCGGCTAGAGGCAAAGACGATAGGAACTTTTGATCCGGGATCATTTTTTTAAGGGATCCGACCCAAATTAAAATTTAGGTATGTATATATTATATATATAGTTGAAATAAAATAGGTCCAAAAAAAACCCAAAAACACAAAAAAAAAAAAAAAAAAA
>BSUD01000003.1:157807973-157851542 GCA_033239045.1 Fagopyrum esculentum | reverse complement strand
ATCTTGAGTTGGTACGGAAATGGGATCCCCAATAGCCGGAGACAAAAGATTCATATGAGAAAACATAAGTAAACGGGCCTCCGCTTGGGCCTCCAAAGATAAAGGTACATGAACGGCCATTTGATCCCCATCAAAATCTGCATTGAATCCTTTACAAACCAATGGGTGTAAACAAATAGCACGCCCTTCCACTAAAGTGGGTTGGAATGCCTGTATGCCTAATCTATGCAGAGTAGGCGCTCTATTTAACAATACAGGATGCCCTCGCATAACTTCCTGAAGTATTTCCCATACAATGGGTTCGTTTTCCCGAATTTTACTCTTAGCAACTCCTATGTTCGAAGCAAGATCTTGTCTAATTAGACCGCGAATTACAAATGTCTGGAAAAGTTCTATTGCAATTTCACGAGGCAATCCACATCGATGTAATGAAAGTGACGGACCTACGACAATGACGGAACGCCCTGAATAATCGACCCGTTTGCCAAGAAGAGTCTCCCGAAACCTCCCCTCTTTGCCTTCAATTACATCTGAAAATGATTTGTAAACCTTATTATGACCATCCCTCATTGGTTGTCCGCGTATTCCATTATCCAGAAGTGTATCTACGGGAGCCGAACTTGAGCATGTTAAAGCTTGGTTTGTTTGGCTCGTATAACACGCCTAACTCTAATCTTTGATTCATTTGAACTCTAGTTGTCAAGTGTCAACTAAGCCAGGCGGTTGTAAAAATTACTCGAGTTCGACTCTTAAGCTCCTACACACGTACTGACGAGATTTTATCCTAAAGTAATTGACAATGGACGAGAACTTATATGTTATACTTAAAATTTTCCCAAACATCCATGTGGAACTTAATTGTACCTAATGTCACATAAGCGAAAGATCCATCCTCTGAATTCTGGATAAACTAGAGAGAGTTCGAGCCTAATATATAAAGTCGGTGGATGGACTAGTCCTCTTATTGTCAACTAATTTTAGACAAACTTTACTAAACTTATGGGTTGACCTTAACTCTAATACATATATGTACTCGTATGTACACAACCCCATCTATAACATAATACATTTTAATATGGTATCATAATCGTTTGTCACTAATTGGCCCATAGATTCTGATCTATGGCTAGCTATACAAAGAATGAGATGCTATATCCGTTTGTCTAAGTGTCAACTAAATATGTACCCTAATTAAACTTGTTGAGAATAGTAGAGATAATAACTTTTCTCTAAAGTTGAGAGAATTGGAGCCTAGTAGCAAGATATGGTCGATATACACACTATACCGATTGAACTTAACCTAGAATAGCGTATGCTCGTATGTACACGATACCGCTTCCACGTAGATTACGTGTACAATTTAAAAACGTTGATAGCGTGCAAATTGATATAATAAGATCTCTCGATGACTGCACTCTAGATTTCCTTCCCAATCTCAACATTATATATCTCTCGATTACTGTACTCTATAGATTTCCTTCCCAATCTCAACACTATAAAAACAACAAACTAACACAGAAGTACCAACACACCAACTGAACTCCAAACAAACCAACAATGGCGAGCTTAGCGACAACAGATCTCAGCGACGCAAACGAGCCTCTCCTAGCAACAAACGAACTCCGAGTTCTGCAACCGGTCTTCAACATCTACGGGCTCAAAAGATCATTCCATGGCAGAGTCGTAACTGTAAGGGTATTCGAAGACAACGGTCTAGTGCATAAATTTCTTGGGAACAGTCCGCCGTACGGCTCCGGCAGTGTATTGGTGATCGACGGTGGAGGGAGCCGTGTCCGCGCGGTTGTCGGCGGGAGGCTAACGGCTAAGGGATGCAAGAATGGATGGGGAGGGATTGTTGTGAATGGATGCATTAGAGATGTTGATGATATCAACGGTTGTCATATCGGAGTTAGGGCTTTGGGAACTATTCCGGTGAGACCATGGAAGACCGGCGCCGGGGAGAGTCGTGTTCCGGTGTTTGTGGCTGGGTATATGATCCACGATGGTGATTGGTTGTATGCCGATGGTGATGGAATTCTTGTTTCCAAGAATCCATTGAATGATGGCTTAGTTGATTGATCGATCTATGGTCATCAATGGCGATTTGTTAGTTTCTTCTTGTTCTTCTTTCTGATGATTTTGTTGACGAGTTTGATTTGCTACTCTTTGCTGGATGAATTATGAAGTTGTGTAACTTTTGTTTCATGAACCGATCGTGTTATAATTATTTTATGTTTTTTTTGGATAACTTGACCTATTACTATTTTTGAAGTAAAAGATCATACATTAAATTTAATAGGTATTTTAAAAGAAAACTTAGCTAAAAAATTAACCGCGTTATTCGTCACACGGTAAGCATAACAAGTTTAGATAATCCAATCTCTTTATGAAAAGTAACGGCACTTAAGTATCAAACTAGCAAAAGGGTGAGGACTGGAAATGTGATTATGCAAAACAGTGATGCAACTACAAATCTGTTTCCATAATAACATTTCGGTATTCACTCTCCCCGCTAACCTTAGATCATGGAACGTCCTCGTAGCTCAGCCATGGAGACCAAACGTAGTCCAATATTGATCCATGACCTTACAACCACTTACCACCATGATCCCTGAGTAAATCACCACCGTCAAAACCATCGTCTCGGCGCGCTCCGTCCGAATTGATTTTGATGCAAGGAGGTGGATCAGAGGCTCCCAACGAACATGCACGACATGAGGCTGCACCAAATTAGTGGGTCCATTATGCAACTTCCAAGCCTTGCGAAAATCAAGCGTATGATCCCGAACACAAGAACTTCAACTTCCTTGCTCCAACTTGTCTTCGTAACTTTCATGTTTTTCCATTTTCAGGTCCACCAAATGGCAACTAAAAAAACCTCACTCCATAAAAAGTTATTATTGAAATACCGAGTAGAAGAAAAATTACCTCGTAAACAGAGGCGGAGATAGGGAGTGGGCTGACTAGGCAGTGGCCCACCCCAGCTCAAAAAATATTTTAATATATGATCCATTTTCAATTAACTAGAAATTAATTAAAAAAAAACTTTAAATACCGGATCTGATATTTACTTCATTGATATCCATCTTTTTGTTTCACGGCAATGATAACGGTAACTAAGTTTTAGATAGTTATTTACGAAGTATTAGTTAATATATTTACATTTTATATATTCACTTAAAATGTAGGTTAGTTTAGTAGAGCTAAACTATACTAAATTATGTACATATGTAGTAAGTGGTAAAATTCCGCCCACCCATCGAAAATTTCTGACTCCGCCCCTAACTATCCTACAAAAGGGGTAGTAAAGAAGTTGTCGAAATACAAATCTACATGTCACTCATTCCACGTTTGTTGAACAATAGGACAATCCCGGAATAAATGATCAAGTGTTTCCGTTGCAGTCAAACAAGACGAACAATTATATGGCGTCAGACAGGCTTAACAACAGATAAGACACCTCCATCCAACAACTTCAACAGTAACAATATTATGGTCGTGATTTAGCAAATGATAAGTTGATGATACTGGCGCGCTGTGAACTCACGCAAAAGGTTGAAGGGAAATGAGTCATGCGATAACAGTAGTAGGCAAACACTTTTGAAGAGCTGTAAGATTCTAACCAATAATGTCGAACTGAAGTATCCGAAGAAAACTGGTAGAAGGGCCACCGACAATCATATCCCGCAAAGGTTGATCAGGAAGCCAAATATCATCCCAAAATCTAATATCGGTTCCATCACTAAGGATCCATAGAGATTCTTGAAACACAATTATAAAAGTTTAATCGAGGGTTTCAAAATCTCTTAGTCGTAGATCCGATTAAAGAACACACATAAATCACACAAGAAATTGTTTACGCAGTTCAAAGTTTCCTCTTATGTTTGCGGGACCTCAAGAAGGGAGATCCGGTTCCAGATTCCACTAAGTTTTCAATCAGACTTTGCAATACAAGACCAGACAATATACTTGCAAAAGCGCTCAAGCTAACAACGAAAGTTAGAGAAATAGATAGGAAGAAAGAGAAGCAAAGATAGAAAAAAAAGCCCCCTCAAAGACACCTAGCGAAATATCTGAGATGGATCTTTCCGCAAACCAGAAGCCAACGATCTGGTGGTGAAACAATTCATTGATTTCAAATCTCAAAGATGTACTTAGCTATGGAACCAAGTCTGAAGGCCCGCTATCAAACTCCGCTGAATCAAATGATCAATGTGGGCTTCGAGTAACTAGATCACAACACCGGCCCAATAACGCAATCCGATGTATACACACCAACTTGCCAAAAAAACCAAAGCTTATATAGAATTAATTAGGGAAATAGGACCCCTTGAAATTCTCTTTTGCAAACTAGGTCTCTATACAAAAGGAAGAAAAAATAGGTATGGAAACTAAAAAATAGGGGTAATAATTTCTCTAATTGAAATGATGGTGATTAGATGTTTACTTTTGATTTAAGTATCTTTTTTACATGGATTGGTTTTGTAGTATATTTCTTGGGTATGGTTTTGGGTATGATTGTGAAAATAGAGGCAATATATTTCTTGACAAATTTATTTTTGGGTATGATTATGACATTATTTGGGTAAACGGGTTTTTGGGTATGCTTTTATATGTGTATTGGCTTTGTAGTATATTTCTTATTATTAAGTATATTTTTAAAATGATATCGTGGGTATGTTTTATGGTTATCCAAACTGTGTTATAATGATCAAATTCAAGCGAATTTTTGGGTAATGATCAAATGTCATTTGATATTGATGTTTGTGTATAATATCGAGTTTTGAAAATTTTGGGTATGACAAATTTAAATTGGGTATGGTTTTTGTATTAAGTGATATTTAAATTGGGTATAAATATAAAATATTATCCAATTTATGGATATGATTTTATTTTGATATTTGATTATTTGGGTATGTTGTTTTCGAGTATGTTTATGTACTTTGACAAATTTATTTTGGATGAGTTGGCTAAGTAGGCAACTTATGTAATAGTGTGTATAAACTAGGCCCATTTTCATTCATGTTAACAAACTAGGCCCCTCTATATTTTACTAAAAAAATTAATCCCATATAATATAGAAGATTCTGTAGATTTGCTAAATATCTCTATCCTAATTAGGCGTATTAATTATCCTAATTAAAAACATTAATAGTTATTGTCAGCCGTTAAACAAGGAAATAAATCGTGGACAATCTCCATTAATTTGGGGATATCAATCAAACGAGCCATTATAGAGAAAATTCGGACGCCATTGTTGCTGCAATCGAGTTTATAATCTTGAGTTTTTCAAAATGGAAGCCATTGTTTCTCCTCTTGATTTCTTCATAATTGTTGAGAGAGCTCGATCAGATACATAAGACGGAGACAATCTGATACATATTGACTGTGTCCTTCAAAGTTTGTTGATATAGATCGATCTGTTACATAATATGGTGGCAATCAACTACATTATTTGCTTTATTTAAATAACTCGTACATAATGTTGATCAGCAAATATTTATCAGCAACTATGTGTGATGCATAACTAGTACATAATATTTATTAGCAACTACATGTGATACATAATGTTTGTTTTGGCAAAATCGGGTACATAATCCTGTAATATGTCGCAAGAAACTTACATCCGAGTTAGAAAATGTACATGTTTTGTAGTCGGAGAAAACGATAACTTGTGAAGAGGTTTCAAGCGGCCTTCAATGGAGATGGATATAACCGACCTTCAATAACCTTAAATGGAGCGGGATAGAAACGATAACTTGCATCGGCTTCAATGGAGAATAAAATAGAGACGAAATGGAAGAGAGAAAGATGATATCTAGAAGGGAGAAAGATGAGACCTTGAATCTTCCTTCAATGGAGATGAAAATGAGAGTAAAGCAGCGGTGATTGTGTTTGTGATTGACGGATGTAACCACTCATATATAGATTATATAGATTGCGAGAATCTCTCCCATTCGGTTTCCTTTTTTTTCAAATCCGTTTCAATATTTAAGGTAGTTTATTATTGTGGATTTATTAAATGCCCAATTATCTCCCTAATTTATCTCCTTAATACTTTTGTTTATCTTTATATTTTTGTTGGATATTACTAGGGGCCTAGTTAATCTACACTAAACAAAAAGGGCCCTATTTCACCAATTATCTCATTTATTTTTGGGTATGATTGTGACATTATTTGGGTAAGCGGATTTTTGGGTAATAGGTGATAAAGTAAGAATGTTAGAAATTCCTTTTTCTGATTGATGTGACATGTGAGATAGTACAACATGTCATATCCGATGGGTTGTCAAACTTTGCCCTCTTTTGTACTCTATTTCCTCTATTCTATTTTATAGGGGGTCAAAATACCAATCCCAAATTGTATGAGTCTTCTTTCTCAATTGATTTGCTTAAAAGGCTAGTTTGCCAATTTTGCCAAGCTTATACTATCTTCCACTATATTATAACATGTATACGTATCACTGTTGAGTAAAAATGTACACAAATTTACAAAACACCTTTTATGTTTTATTCAAATACAAATTTACAAAACACATTTTTTTATTTGAGTTCGACTATCTCTTTTTGACCTTTTGATTCTAAGTTATATAATACCGATATTGAGTTGGTTTTGGTGATTTGGGCTGCACCCGTTTTTAGATGGGCTGTTTACGTTCCTATTTAAAGAAAATCAAGTCTTACGTAGTTCAGTGCATTGTTTTCATACATCAAAGAATCAAAGTCCAAACCCACCTTCTAGGAAGGGTTGCCTAGACGATAACTCAACTATCAGTTGCATGACATTTATATCTCGACCATGCATCAAAGGATTAAATTAAACCCACCTTCTAGGAAGGGTTGCTTAAATTCTCCCCCTATCATATGCACAATCGAGGAAAGTGGTAAGTCATTTATTTTATTGGAAATTTAAAATTTCTGACCGAATTCGGTTCTTAATTTACAAAATTTTCTACCTATCCTTTTAATTGGAATTAAGTCGTACGTAGTTCTTAAAGGGATATTTGGAATTTTATTTTATGACTTTCATTTCATATAAAAGTCAAAAATTTATTTTGCGATTGAATTTAATATGTATCGTTTTGTATTAAATTTCCTACATGTCCGTGAAAATGGAATCAAATCATACGTAGTTCTTTAAAACCATGTTAAATTCGGTTTGAGTATTTGTTTCACTTTATATTTTAAAAGTCAATTTAATTTGTGAGATTGGACTCGATAATTTGTAAGTCGAGTTTCCTACATAGTCTTTTTATTTTTAAACATCAAATCACTCGTAGTTCGGTTAAAAGAAAATTTCAAATTTAATTTGCGACTATACCCGATAGTATATTAGGTTTAAACTCTGGTTACCTACGTAGCTATTTGAGTTGCGTCAAATCCTTAAGTAGTTCTACAAATATGTTTAAGTTGATCGAATTAACCCTCCTTAATAATAAATAGACATTAATTAACTACCAATTAAATGGGCTAATTAACTCCTATTAAAAACGAGTTGAATAGAGTTTTAAATGATTTTTTGTTACAACTATAAAGATGAGATCTCGCTTCTTTCTACATTGTAAAATTCACAAATAAGGAAGCTTATTGATATTGTCCTTAATCATGGGGAGGCATACGTCAAAATCACGAGGCCAACATATGTATATCTCTTAGTCAACCACCATGTTCAAGTTTGTTGTTTTCGAAGAGTTGTTGACATTAAAATCGCACAACAGAAGCTCAAGATCATATATGTCATTGGGAATCGATAAGTCTCTTATATTGGACATAATCATCATTGCCTTCTTTCAATAGCTCTTGGTCTAGATACCTGATTGCTATCATAACCAATCACCAATTAATTAAACCGGAATGTCCAACTCAGAAGCTTGCTTGTCGATTCCCGTATTGCAAACCTAAACTTCAACTTTTATATTCATCTTCAACTGAATGCGATATCTTCATTTCCTTCGTAAAAGTACAATCTTGTTATGAATAAAGAAAGTTATTGATTCCGATCAAATCGATTTTGTAGTGGTAGAATCGATCGATTCGACCAACTACAATATCTTGTGTAGCAGATAAACCCATCGGATTCATCCAGCTACAATGTCTTGTGTATCGGAGAAATCCATCGGTTTCATCCAACTACGGTTTTAACATGAAGAAGATCATCACTTTCGATCGACATGAGTCATGCATCCTTCAAACGTAAAGGGAAATTTTCTTTCTAAATTTATAGTTTGATGCAATGCTCATGACCTTCAAACTTGGTACACTTTGTATGGGCACAAGCAGATCGAAATTGACGATATGGATGATTTGAAAATCGGACTAGTAACCGTGTTTGGTTGAGTTGAGTGGAAAACAACATTTGAAATGTACGTGCTTTTGAGCATATGTATATTTTGGAAGCAAATCAACTTGAAGAGTCGAAAATAGTAAAGTGATGATATCACTTGCTGAATAAGATCAATGTTTGTTGAATTGCTCTTTTGTCTGTGTGGCTCCATTCTCTTCTCTACTCTTATCTTTGTTCTTTTGTAAATGTTGGGAACAAGAAGACAGAGGAGATGAACCCATTTTTTCTTTTTTTGTTTTTTTTTTTATGTATAACAAAGAAGGGAGGTTATATGAGGGTAACGTGAATTTTATTAACTTCCCACTAAACCACATTTAGTATTTTTTATTATTTATTTTTAAAGAAAAATATTATTTTTTTTAATTTTGTGAACTGAACGTTACCTTGATCACCACTATTTCTTTTCTTTTTTAATATTTTTTTTTAAATTTAGTCTTTTATCTAATTTATATAGATAATTAGCATTTTAACTAAATAGGTTATGGCCTTATAGGTAGAAGCCCAAATAATTTTGAGCTTATCTAATGGTTATTAGATTAGTGGGAATCATATTGACAAATATGATTGCTATATTTTTGAAAACCCAATTTCAAATTAGCTTTATGCTAAATTGTAAGAAATTAATCACATATGTAAAATATAACTAATTTCTTGATATTTTATAAAAAGATGATGAACTATCGAAATTCATAAATTTTTACCACAAACATTCTTCTTATACCTCATTATCGTACCTCCTATCTAAGCTACTCAACTTAGTTATAAACTAAGTGTCAACATTAGCTAACATCACATAATAACCTAGTATGACAAATATTGTAACATGTTATAACCTCCTAAATTCTACCAACACTTAAGTCCTACAATTGCAAGTTACAACGTCCAAAGTCCTTGTTACATATAACCCAACAACTCGGTTGCGGTGGCGAGACGGATAGTAGTTGAGCTGAGGAAGAAAGTAATTTTCCGCTCTCTGCATTTAAGCCACTGTTCCCTAATTTTTTTTCCGAACCAAACTATTTCTTCTTGCTCAAGAGCTAATTCTAACTAACCCTTAAGACGACTTTCACGAGCCATGAGCCCACGAGAGTGAGCCAAAGCTAGGTTTTGTCGAATAGTGACAAATTTACTGCTAAAACGTGTTTCTTTCGGAAAAACATTACCAAAAACAAAACGATTCCACGTTAATAATGAAATCTTAAAGTTTACCAAAGATAAGGGGTTCGAAAACAACAAGAACACTCACACCATGACGTTATATATACTTAATAGCATGTCGGGGAAACCAGGGTTTGCCGCTCCAAACACGTTCCAAGACAAACAAATCATTTCAAAATAAAACGAAAGATAGTGAAAGCAATCATTCAACCCCGTCCACAGTAGAAGGATAAGAAATGTGTGATCTGCATATCTTCTACCATATTGGTAAAGAATCAACCGACGCTCAAGATTTTTTTTCTATAAGTGTACTAGACTGACAAAATTATCGATACCGTCCAAATTGATATAATGATATATGTCGACTACTACACTCTAGATTTCCTTCACAATTCCGACACTATATAAATACAACAAAGTTACATAGAAAAAGCAACACACAAACTGAACTCAAAACCTAACCAACGATGACGAGCTTACCGACAACCGATCTCTGCGACGCAAACGAGCCTCTCCTAGCAACCAATGAACTCCGAGCTCTGCAACCGGTCTTCAACATCTACGGGCTCAAGAGATGCTTCCACGGCAGAGTCGTAACTATAAAGGTGTTAGAGTATGACTCTAATATATTGGAGTTTGTTTTGTGTTATATTTTGAACTGCCCGTTTGGAAGCTCTAGGAATCATTCCCGGTAACCAAATGATTCCGAATCAATCAAAAAATACGTTTGGTTCAAGGTCTTTTATCACATGAAAGTAATTCCATCATTTCCATTTCCATTCCTAACCCTTATCCAATTCCATTCCGTTTCCATTCCACCGCTCCAACCAAACGGGCACTTATTCTTTATTTGTTAGTTTATCTTTTTATCTTTTTATATTTATTTATATATATATATATATATATATATATATATATATATATATATATATATATATATATATATATATATATATATAATATTTGATCAATGAAATAAACAAACTTTTGGTTCACAAATCTATTCAAAGGTGTTCGAAGACAACGGTCTAGTGCATAAAATGCTTGGGAACAGTCCGGCGTACGGCTCCGGCAGCGTACTGGTGATCGACGGCGGAGGGAGCCGTGTCCGTGCGGTTCTCGGTGGGAAGCTAGCGGCTAGGGGATGCAAGAATGGATGGGGAGGGATTGTTGTGAATGGATGCATTAGAGATGTTGATGATGTCAACGGTTGTGATATCGGAGTTAGGGCTTTGGGTGCTATTCCGGTGAGGCCACGGAGGACCGGCGCCGGGGAGAGTCGGGTTCCGGTGTATGTGGCTGGGTATGTGATCGACGATGGTGATTGGTTGTATGCCGATGCTGATGGAATTCTTGTTTCCAAGAATCCATTGGATGGTATCTTAGTTGATTGATTAATAGCTCCATATGATTGATCTCTGGTCATCAATGGCGGTTTGTTAGTTTCTTCTTTTTGATGTTTTTGTTGACAAGTTTGATTTGCTACTCTTGTTGGACGAATAATGAAAATTGTGTAACTTGTGTTTCATGGTTTGCTACTCATGTTGTTGGATGATTAATATATTAGACTTGTTTAAAAGGGAATGAGTTTGAGTCGATTTAGAATATCTTAATTATAGAAGGCTCATGACATAAATACATTTTGTAAATGTGTGGTCAATTTTTTTATCGTTCAAAGTTAGGGTTTTGACCCTAATAAGATGTACCTTTTAAAATCCTCTCCTCTTCTTCTCAGTTAAACTGGTATCGGGATTTTTAATCTATCTTCTTCCCCAAAATATGCAACACATGAGACCTATTCCAGTTTCATTCAATTTTATCTCGATGTTCTTCCTCCCAAAATCATTCAATTTTGGTTCTATCATTCGATTTAGCTTCGTTCACTAATTCGATTTTCTTCTTCCCAAAATCATTTTGATTTCGGTTCGCTCTCGATGTTCTCTCTTCTAATCCAATTTCATTAATCCTGACTTGAAACCATAATTCGTATTGTTTGTGTTGCGCTTATTCGACATAGGTTAGAGGCTATTTGTGGTGATTCAGTTTCATTCTTCCCAAAATTCTCTTGTGTTGTTTGTGTCGAATTTGTGCCTTGTATGTCGAATATAGTAGATCAGTGGAACGTCATGGATGAATCTGCAGAGACTATGAATGAATTATAGCAAGAGGAGAGAGAAATTGAGGGTTTAGCTTATGGGGAGACGAAAAACATGAATTCATACCAAAAACTCAACCAGAAACCATACCATAAATTCATACAAAAACTTAACCAGAAACCATAATAGAACCATACCAGAAATTAACATCAGAAACTCATACCATAAACTCAACCAGAAACCATGCAAGAATTTCATATAAGAAATTCATACTAGAAACTCATACTAGAAACCATATCAGCAACTCAACTAGAAATTCATACCAGAGACTCATGCCAGAAACTCAGAAACCATACCAACAACTCAACTAGAAATTCATACCAGATACTCATACCAGAAACTCAACTAAAAACCATACCAGAAGTTCATACTGAAAACTCATACCAGAAACCATACCAGAAACTCTACCAAAAAGCATACCATAAACTCATACAAAAAACTCAACCAAAAACCATACCAAAAACTCAACTAGAAACCATACCAGAAACTCAACGAGAAACCATATTAGAAGTTCATACTAAAAATTCAACTAGAAACCATACCAGAAACTCAACCAAAAACCATACCGGAAATTCATACCAGAAACTCATATCAGACACCATAATTGAAACCATACTAGAAATTCATACCATAAATTCATATAGAAACTCCTACCAAAAACCATTAGAGAAACCATACAAGAAATTCATACTAGAAACTCATACAAAAAACTCAACTACAAACTCAACCAGAAACCGTACTAGAAATTCATACTAGAAACTCATACCAAAAACTCAACCAAAAACCATACCACAAACCATACCAGATGCTCTTGAGCTTCTCCCAAAACGCCTTCGGTGTGGTCTAGTTCAACACACCGTACTTGATCTCAAGAGTCAACGCCAACCAAATTGTATTTACCGTCTTCCTTTGGATGCTTTGCCACTTCTCTGTAAGACCCGAGGTTTTAGGGACGCTGTCCCCGTGCCAACCATGCTCGCACAAAAACTTCCCAAGAGGTCACCCATCATGAAATTTCTCCCGCACGAGCACGCTTAACTCCAGAGTTATTTGTCCTCACTCTACCACTGGAAAAGAAGAATTCTTGTTGACATGAGTAGCATCTCATCCTTATAAGTTAACCAAAAATCCCCATTCATATGATGTGGGATGATAATTTTACGGGTGTTACATTCTCCTCGCTCATCGATCTAGGCTTCTCCTCCTTTTGAGCTTGGTCAAGACCCTGGTGCACCAATAAGTCTTTATTCGTACTCTGCCACAAAGTGAACCTAATCTTCCGTCAAAGAGTGAAATCTCGAACGTCTTTATCGCCTCGGCCACCATCACATCAATACGAGATTCTTTCAGCAAAAAAGTTACTCGATCACCATCACCACAACCTCGGCTCCGATACCAATTGTTAGGAAAATCCGCACTTTTCGGACTCTCACCGAGTATATATAAGCGGGTATTTATTGCACTCACACTCGTAACTACAACCTCACTTGTGCATGGCCTTTTGATCGAATATCACTTTTTTTTTATTACATACGCAAACAACAAGTAGAGAGAGAGCAAATTTCGGTAATTGAGCTCACTAAACCAACAAAGCAACTTAAACAACCGACATACACGTATCACAAAGTGGATACGTATTAACTAATTTTAGACTAATCTAACTTTCATACACGCATACGAATTCTATAAGAGCATCTTCATCCCAAAAAATATTTTTGAGTTTCTTAATTCATTTTTACAATTTTATTTCTCTTCCACCTCATCTAAAGAAACTCAATTCTCCATCCCATATTTAATGATAGTTTCTTAACTTACACCCCTACTTACTTTATGTAGCTTATATTCTTTTATTTATGTGTATGTATCATTTGTTATTGTTATTATTATTATTATTGCTATTATTATTAGTATTTATTATTATTATTATTATTATTATTATTATTACTATTATAATTATAATTATTGTTACTATTATTATAATTATAATTATTATTATTATTATTATTATTATTATTATTATTATTATTACTATTATAATTATTATTGTCATCAATTGATATAACTAATATTATTATTATTTATTTATATATTATCATTTTTAATTAACAATGCAGATTAAAAGACAAGTTTTATTGAAAATTAACTTGCAATAATACAACTTTTTAATACCTTTTATTAGATAAATTTCTTAATTTGTGTTCGTCACTTTAAAGTATTAATATTTTACAATTTTTTTATTAAAATATAATCAATATTAATGTCTATAGATAGATAAAAATATTTTCTAACTAAATATAAATTTTTTATTTTTATTATTTTTACTATATATTTTAAACCCTGAAATTTTATGTCTAATATTTGAATTAAAATTTTAAATAACTCATCTACTTTCCTATTTTATAGCAAAACTTAAAATATATAAAAAAAAACTAATGTAACAATCAAAATATAAAAAAAATATTAAAAACTAAACAAAAATTTTCTCTGATATCATCTCTTGAAGAAGAGTCTCTCCACTTATTGTCTCTAACCCATTTTAAAAATGGGTTATAGATTCTACGGTTTAAATAGATACGGTTTCTACCACATACGGTCTAAAAATATAAATTTAGAAATTTCATGATGACGTCATAAGTAATTAAATAGCAAGTCGGATATCAGACTTGACTGAAAGCAACCATTCAACCTCCTCCAAAGTGAAAGGACAAGAGATGGGTGACCCAATGTAGCATATCTTCTATCATAATAATATCAGTTGGCGGAATAGCTGGACCAACCCTGAAGAACGGACTGCTTGTCGTTGCATGAGCGACAGGTCCGAGGGCAACTATGCGGTAATACTAGCTGGATGCTCAGGAATTTGCTTCGAGCGCCATGCCAACCGACGCTCAACATTTTTTTTGCTTACTATTCCCTCGTGAACATTATGTATCACACTTAGACCTAACGAGCACACATTACGAATTATCTAGTCTAGAACAATGCACACCGAAAATGGACCAAATTATTTGGTCCAGGTCCGGTCCATGATGGACCGAAAAACTTGTGATATTTACAAAATTATTGGTCCGGACCTAAACCGGACCAGAACAGTATCCAAACAAAATATTTCCGGTCTGTTTTATTTTTTTTATTTTAAAAATAGGTCCGAACCGGACCGGACCGAATGTGGACCGAAGACCGGACCTGTTGTTTTCGGTCCTACTCGTACGTGCACTACCCCGCTCTTCGATGGAATCTATAAGTACTAAACGGGCAAACTCTCCCACGCCAATAGGGTGTTATACGAGCCGAATGGACCGAGCCTTACCCAAGCTCGGCTCGTTTATAAAACGAGCCGGATTCTTTTTTCATTCTTACCTACTTGTTTTCCCATTCTTACCTACTTGAAGCAAACAAGATTTCATCGGACTGAGAGTTAGAGGGAGCAATATGAAATACCTCTTCTAGAGATGCTTTCATTTAATGGTTAGGGTTAATGAAGACTTGAAAGTCATGCTCCGCACACGCGCCGTTTACAATACATTGGAAAACAATCGAGACAAAAAAAGAAAACTTTTGGGAAAAGAATACTCTCTCGAATGACTTTTCCTTTTCCACCCAACCCTTCAACAACCACCTCGATTCCCCCCGATAAACCACCAGACCAAAAATCGTATGCTGCTGCTGTTGGAGATCAATCCCCGACGTCCGCACCGCTTTGCTGCGATGCTCTCATCGAGACCAGGCGTATGAGGATCTCCTATCCGGAAGGAACTAACGGGTTAGCAATTGCGGAAATTGATGATGATGTGGTCGCATCACTAGCTGAGAAGTGGAAACAAGCGGTTATTATCAAAGTTCTTGGTCGGAATGTGGCTTTCCGATTGTTGGAGAAACGATTATATCAACTATGGAGACCCTCGGGTTTAATGACTATCCTTGATCTACCCAATGGATTTTACGCCGTTCGGTTTGATAAGGAGGAAGACTTCTTGATTGCACTCACAGGGGGCCCTTGGGAGATATTCGGACACTATATTACGGTTCGACCGTGGGTAGCGGATTTCAACCCATACATTGATAACCTAAGGACCATCTTTGCATGGGCCAGATTATCGGAATTACCTATGCAGTTATACGATGAAGGAGTGTTGTATGGGCTTGCGTCGGCACTCGGCACACCGCTCAAAGTCGACCTCCACACACTATATGCGACCAGAGGAAAGTTTGCTCGAGTGTGTATCGAGATAGAGCTCGATAAACCTCTCATCGGGACAATCATGATCGGCGAAACTCGTGTTCACGTTGAGTACGAAGGGCTGAATATGATATGTCATAAGTGTGGTTTATATGGTCATGGGATAGAAAGATGCCCACAACGGTCTCCCCCGCCTGCACATGAGGATGAACAACAACGTAATGTTGCTGCTAATGGTACTAGTGAGCACGCCGAGACTACATGTAAACCGGCAGACCAAGCGTCGGTTACCCAGGCCACGGGTTCAGAGGCTTACCTCGGACCTTGGATGACGGTTCACAGGAAGCCAAGGAAGACTAATGGGCCTACAACTGGCAACCAGACTAACAGATATCAGACGGCGCCGGCGAATCAATTTCAGGTTCTGAGCGGACATGGAGACGGTTCCGGTGATGCCGGCGACGACAGAGTAAGGGGAGCCGAAGTAAATGCATCGACAGTTACAGAAGAGCCAATAAATGCTCATAATGAGGCAGCAATCAAGGGGAATAATAATCAAGGCACATTAATTTCAAAGACAGAAACTGCCAACGCTTCGGATAACCCTAATGAATCCCAAAAGAAATCAAAACGGGCCAAACTGGTGGGCCCGGAAATAATAACTGATAGCACCACTCCCCATGGACCAACCTCCAGGCACGTATCATCCGTAAAAGCAACTGGCGTTTCTCCATCTAGGGTTAATCAGACTAAATCCAGCATACCTGCGGTCGTCTTGCCCTCCAATCAACCCATTCCTTCTGGAAATAATATTTCGGATGAGTCCCCCCAGATGGATGTTGACTCAGTGGAACCAGCCTTGGGATCTGTACCCATTCCCCCTGATCGTCGCGATGTGCATATGGGCGAAGCTTCTGCACCGACTAGCAACATATTGGTACCAGGGTCTCCTTCCCTTGAAGGTTCCCAATGATTGTATTGTTCTGGAATTGTAGGGGCGCGGGAAATAGGCGATTCCGCAAAGCTCTGAGATACATGGTCAATCGCCATAAAATAGATCTATTATTCCTATTTGAAACGAAAATTTCGGGTAATGTCGCAGAGGACGTCTGTCTTAGATTGATGTTTACGGACTATCAAAGGGTTGACCCTGTTGGATTTGAAGGGGGAATATGGATGCTTTGGAACTCTGCAAATTTATCAATGACTATCAGTTGCAAAGAAGTCAATTTTATCCAGGCCGTTGTTCATATTAACAACCTTAATCTGAATCTGTTCGCGGTTTACAACCCACCGACTGCACAACGCCGAACTAGGTGCTGGACGTCGTTGTTGAATGCTATCAAAGGTTGTTCTGGACCAACTATTGCAGGGGGCGATTTAAATTGCGTCCTTTCTTTGGACGAGGTTGGAGGGATCTCAAGTTCCTTATCCACTGACTCAGGCACCTTTCGGAATTGGGTTGACGAGACTATGCTTATTGATATGGGCTTTAGTGGACCCGGGTTCACTTGGAATAGGGGAGCCAGCCCATCCCAAAGAATATCTAAACGGCTTGATCGTGTTTTTATGTGCGGTTCTTCGCGCATAATCTGGCCTGAGGCGTCTGTCCGCCATCTACCGGCGTTATCATCTGATCATAATCCTCTCTTACTCCAATTATTTCCTCCTAGGCGCTTTAACAAAGCACGTCGTCCCTTTCGGTTTGAATCTGCATGGACTATTCATCCTGAATTTTTAAATGTGGTCTCTGAGGGTTGGACCTCGTCCGATAACAATTTATGCAGGGCTCTTTCTGTACTGAAACTAAAACTTCTGAAATGGAACGAAGAAACGTTTGGCAAGATAGAGACCAGAAAGACGCTACTTATCAATAGACTCGAAGCGGTACAGAAGGAAATCGAAGAGAACTTGGCCCAAGGCCTACTCGACTTACATTCTTCCCTACTGGAGGAATTTGAGTTGGTACTTCAGCAAGAGGAGGCTCTTTGGCAACAAAAGTCTAGGGAGGTCGTTATTTTGGATGGCGATCGAAATACGGCGTTTTTCCATGCAAGTACATTGGTTCGTCGGCGATCTAACCGGGTCGATTGTATCAGAGACACGGAGGGAGTGTGGATTTCGGGTCCAAAGCTTCTTAAACAGAATGCCCGGGATCACTTCATGAAGCTGTTTACCGCGGAGGAATCGCCAGCATCGGATAATGGTATGTTTATTTCAAACTTTCCGGTCCTTTCTGCTGATGACGTTTCCTCTCTTTGTCGTAATTTCACCGACCAGGAGATCAAGAAGTGCCTTTTTGGGATGCCAGCACTTAAAGCACCCGGAAAGGATGGGTTTAGTGTTGTTTTCTTCCAAAAAGCATGGTCTATTGTTGGCTCTTCTGTAATTGAATTCACCAAGCAGTTTTTTGCGACAAGTACTTTCCCACCCGGGTCCAATGAAACGCTAATCTCGCTGATTCCGAAGAAACCAAACCCTGACCGGATGTCTGAGTTTCGTCCAATCGGTTTGTGCAATGTCAAATACAAGCTCATTACCAAGCTGCTCGTCTCCCGCTTACAACCCTTAATGAATCACTTGGTGAGTCCGTTTCAGAGCAGCTTTATTCCCGGTCGTATGATCGAGGATAACGTTATTATTGTTCAAGAAATCATGCACTCTCTTGCCCGCAAAAAGTCAGGAAAGAAATGGATGGTAATAAAAATCGATCTAGAAAAAGCATATGATAGGTTGTCTTGGGAGTTTGTGGAAGATACTTGTAGGACTATCGGGCTCCCGCCTATGTGGATCGAATGGATTTCGGCATGCATTAGATCGCAACAGATGTCGGTATTATGGGACGGCGAAATGACTGATGAGTTCACTCCTTCGAGGGGTGTCCGACAGGGGGACCCCATATCTCCGTATCTTTTTGTACTTTGTCTTGAGAGATTGGGACACTCTATTATGAAGCTTGTTCAAGATAAGATTTGGAAGCCGATTAAGGTTTCGCGTGGAGGTCCGACATTTTCTCATGTTTTTTTTGCCGACGATATTGTTCTCTTTGCTGAAGCTTCGATTGAGAATATAACAGTTATTAATAACTGTCTTAAGGAATTTTGTAATGCCTCTGGCCTCAAGGTTAGTACTACAAAGTCACAGATCTCGGTCTCTCCTAATGTTAATGATTCACTCAGAGCAGCCATACAGAGGCAAGTTAATATTCCGTTTGTATCGGATTTCGGAAAGTACCTCGGATACCCTATTTTGCATAACAGAATGAGAACACATGATTTCCAGCATTTGCTTGAAAAAACAAGAGGAAAATTGGCAGCTTGGAGAGGACGTCTATTGAGCTTCGCTGGAAGGGCAACTTTAATCAGATCGGTTCTGTGCTCTATCCCTTCGTACATAACACGGATAGTCAAGCTTCCAACTACAATGTGCAAATCTCTGGATAGATTGTGTTGCTCCTTCCTATGGGGGGATAGTGAATCAAAAAAACGAACTCACCTGGTCTCATGGAAGAACGTCTGTCGTCCGAAAGATCGCGGGGGCTTGGGACTACGTTCAACTATTGATGCCAATGGATTAGGGTTGGGGAAATTAGCTTGGAGATTTTCCCAATTTCCTACTGCTCCCTGGGTTATACTCCTTGCTCAAAAGTACGATCTTCACGATCTTCGGCAGTTTATGGACAGCGAAACTACTAGGCGTGGCTCGTATATCTTTAAGGGACTAATTTGGGCGAGAGATGAGTTCTTATCCAAGGGGTGCCGGTGGGTGGTTCATAACGGTCGGCAAACTCGTTTCTGGACCGACCATTGGTGCAGCAACACACCTCTCCTTACCGATGCTATTCACCTGCCCAGCGGCTCCTCCGTTTTTGATTCGGTGCGATCGTACTGGATTGCTAGTCAGGGATGGGACTAGTCTCGTTTGAGCTCTTGTATACCAGTTAGCAGGTTGCTTAATATATCACACATCAGGCTTTCTGATGATCACACGCTTTCTGATTGCCTTACATGGATCCATTCTACTAACGGAGGATTTACAGCAACATCTGCATATAAACTCAAGGTATCGAGTGTACCTAGACTAGACAGTAGGGGCAGCATCTTCAAGCGGATTTGGCTACTGCCAGTGCCTGAGCGCATTAGATCATTTGTTTGGATGGTTTGTCATGAATGTTTACTTACAAATGAAGAGAGGGTTCGACGTCATATGGGTACCGATGATAGTTGTAGTTTGTGCGTTGATACACCGGAATCCATACTGCATATACTCCGGGACTGTCCTATCGCCGCTACAATTTGGGGAACTATCTTACCTACCGATGCTGGTAATGGCTTCTTTACAACTGATATCCAGGAGTGGTTACACTTTAATCTCTCATATACTGCTCTGGTTCGAGGTGAGCTGCATTGGAGTACCTGTTTCTGCATTGCCATTTGGTTCTGCTGGAAGTGGAGAAATGAACTAATATTTAGAGGGTCACAAAGACCGATAAACCGAGCACAAGAGATAATCAGTTATGCTCATACTGTGGTACGTGCACAGAGGAAGGCTACAATGCCAGGGACTAAGAGAAATGTGGTCGAGACATTGGTCCAATGGGATGCTCCCAAGGATGATTGGATCAAATTGAACTCAGATGGGTCAGTACAAAGCGAGATTGGGATGGCTACTGCGGGTGGTCTTTTCCGAGATAAGCATGGTCAATGGCTGTGTGGTTTTGTTATGAATATTGGTCCGTGCTCGGTCCCTATGGCGGAGCTTTGGGGTCTTGCTACGGGGCTATATCTCGCATGGGAGAAGGGTTTTCGTAAAGTGATGATTGAACTCGACTCGGAGTTGATTGTTAAACTCGTACAACGCTCCGTACCAAACTATCATCCTCTTTTTAGTCTGGTGTCCCGATGCCAAGGCTTCCTTCGTAGGAATTGGCAAGTCCAAATCCGGCACATCTACCGTGAAGCTAATTGCGCCGCTGACCACTTAGCCTCAATTGCTTCATCATATCCGCCCGGCTATTTTTACATTCAAAATCCACCTGTTAGTTTAATTTCTTGTTTGAAAAACGATGCTCGTGGGGTGGCGACCCGCCGGTTTATCACATGTTAGCCGTTTGCAATGTTTGAATAATATTACGGTATGGCCTCCGGTCACCGTAGTCATTACCAAAAAAAAAACAATCGAGACAAAGAATTATTACATTGAAATCTCTGGTTAAATGTGGAAGTGAGTACATAGTAGTAAATTGTTATCTAATGTATATTTTGTTGTCAATAAAAGCCGCAAATTGATTAAAAGTCTAGTACGGGAAATGATTCGCTTATTAAGCTTGTACATTGTTACAAATGAACTCTAACGGTGAGTAAAATAAATTACATAAGAACTCATTCACATTTGGATAAATAAACGGGCAAACGATTCTCCTAGCTAACGTATTCCTGGTGCAGAAAGAATCAAAGTTCAATTTTTTGTACTGAAAAGGGTAAATCAAACACCGAAAAGGCAACAAAATAACAAAATAAAAGGGGTTAGATTCTAGGTTTATGGTGGGTCAACTTAAACAAAAGCACACATAGTAAGATCAAGGGACATGAAATTTTAATATATTAAAATTTAGAGGGTAAATAAGTTAAAATGGAATGAAGAAGGTAAAATTGAAATTTCCATATTCAATTGAAAATTTCCGACGTTTAGTTTAGTAAGGATTTCATGATCAAAAGTTATACATTAACATCGTGATCAAATCACATCAATATTATTAAATATTTTATTACTGAATTTAAAAATAAAAACAAAACCGTAATTTTATCCGCCCTAAGGAGATGTACAAAATGTCCATCGAGCACATTTCACATGTACAACTTTAAAGTTATCCCCTCCCCGTTACAACGTGCGGAAGCGATCGATTGTGTGATTTGTGAGAAGAGAAGGGAGAAGAGAGAATGCTTTGAATTTGATTAGATTGTAACAGGGGTCCTATTTTTGGGTAATAGGTGATAAAGTAAGAATGTTGGAAATTCAAGGGGTCCTATTTCCCTAATTAATTCTTACGGCAAAATTGGCAAACTAGCCTTTTAAGCAAATCAATTGAGAAAGAAGACTCATACTATTTGGGATTGGTATTTTGACCCCCTATAAAATTGAATAGAGGAAATAGAGTACAAAAGAGAGCAAAGTTTGACAACCCATCGGATGTGACATGTTGTACTATCTCACATGTCACATCAATCAGAAAAAGGAATTTCCAACATTCTTACTTTATCACCTATTACCCAAAAATCCGCTTACCCAAATAATGTCACAATCATACCCAAAAATAAATTTGTCAAAGTACATAAACATACTCGAAAACAACATACCCAAAAAATCAAATATCAAAATAAAATCATATTCATAAATTGGATAATATTTTATATTTATACCCAATTTAAATATCACTTAATACAAAAACCATACCCAATTTAAATTTGTCATACCCAAAATTTTCAAAACTCGATATTATACACAAACATCAATATCAAATGACATTTGATCATTACCCAAAAATTCGCTTGAATTTGATCATTATAACACAATTTGGGTAACCATAAAACATACCCACGATATCACTTTAAAAATATACTTAATAATAAGAAATATACTACAAAGCCAATACACATATAAAAGCATACCCAAAAACCCGTTTACCCAAATAATGTCATAATCATACCCAAAAATAAATTTGTCAAGAAATATATTGCCTCTATTTTCACAATCATACCCAAAACCATACCCAAGAAATATACTACAAAACCAATCCATGTAAAAAAGATACTTAAATCAAAAGTAAACATCTAATCACCATCATTTCAATTAGAGAAATTATTACCCCTATTTTTTAGTTTCCATACCTATTTTTTCTTCCTTTTGTATAGAGACCTAGTTTGCAAAAAAGAATTTCAAGGGGTCCTATTTCCCTAATTAATTCTTACAAAATTGATTAGGTTTTATCTGTTTTTTTTTTCTAGTAATGACTACAGGGAACGTCTTGCGTATCCGTACTTTATTCAACTAAATAAAACCAGCTAACAAATGACATGCCGACGGGTCGCTACTCCGCGAGCGTCATTTTTCAATAACTGAATCAAAGAAGAAGGTGGATTTTGAATGTAAAAGTAACCTAGGGGATAGCTTGAAGCAATGGATGCCATGTGATCGGCAGCGTCATTAGCTTCACGATAAGTGTGTCGAAGTTGGACACGCCAGTTCGTACGAAGGAAGCCTTGATTTCTCGATACTAGACCAGAAAGTGGATGATAACTAGGGATTGACCTAGTGACCAACTTGATAACTTATTCCGAATCAACATCCACAATAATTTGTCGGAACCCTTTTTCCCATGCTTGATAGAGTCCCATGCAAATACCCCAAAGTTCCGCCGTTGGGACCGAACAGGGTCCAATATTCATCAAAAAGCCGCACACAAGATGCATTCTTTGACCTGTATCACAGTCACCCCACAAGAAAGACCTGCACAATCAGCCTAACTCGTTACATACAGAGTTTGGGATTCTAACAACTCTTGAGATATAGGACGTACGGGAATGAATTCAGAACGGATTTAACGAGAGTCATTCTCCCCGCAAAACTCATCACTCATCTCTTGCACGCAGCAAGCTTACTCTTAGTCTTCTCAATTAAAGAATTGAAGTCGGATCTTCTCATCCGTGAATGGATAATCGAGAATCCCAGATATATACTTTCCAAAATCTCCAGCAATCGGAAATCTGGCAGTTTCACTGATGTATTTTTAAGATCTTCATCAACACTTGATTTTGCAAGGCTCACTTTAAGACCGGAAGCAATACAAAAATCCGAGATGCAATTTTTAATAACATTGATGTTATTCTCCGATGCCTCTGCAAAAAGAACAATGTCGTCCGCGAAAAACACATGGAGAAGCCAACACTTCCGCCCTTCACTTTAATTGGCACCCAGTTGTTATTATCCACTAACTGTTGGATAGCTTGTCCGAAGCGTTCCAGACAGAGGACGCATAAATAGGAGAAATAGGGTCTCCTTGACGCACTCCTCTACTTGGAACGAAACTATCCGTCATCTCCACATCCCACAAAACTGACATTGACTGAGATCGAAAACACGAAGATAGCCAACCTTTCTGACTTGCGGGGAATCCAATTCTATCACAAGTATCCTCTATGAATTCCCAAGAAAGCTTGTCATATGCTTTCTCAAGATCAATTTTTATGGTCATCCACTTCTTCCCCGTCCGCTTTCTTTCAATTGAATGAATCAGTTCTTGAACAATGATCACATTATCCTCAATCAACCTTTCACGAATGAAACTGCTTTGTAATGGCTTTGTAATGGGCTGACGAGTTTATTCATAATCGGTTGAAGACGAGAAACTATGAGTTTCGAGATTAACTTGTAGACCCTACACCTTGCCACGTGTCTTCATTCTGTTTCATGAATCCGTTAGAGCGGTTTAGGTTGGAAGATTATGCACTCAACACCCAAGCATACAATAACACTCCCCAATCTCAACATTTTATATACAAACGAGTTGCAGATCTTTGATCCACACAACCCAACAATGGCGAGCTTACCCACAACGGATCTCACCGACGCAAACGAGCCTCTAATGGAAACCGGCGATCTAGTAGCTTTAAAGCCGATCTTCAACATCTACGGCCTCAAAAGAGCATTCCACGGCAGAGTAGTGACGGTGAAGGTGTTCGAAGACAACGGTCTAGTTATAAAAATGCTTACGAGAGCTCCGGCGTATGGACCCGGAAGCGTGCTGGTGATCGACGGCGGAGGGAGCCAAGGTCGGGCGGTGTTGGGTGGTGTTCTAACGGGTAGGAGCTGCAAAAGCGGGTGGGGAGGGATTGTGGTTAATGGATACATCAGAGATGTTGATGAAATTAATGGTCTGGATATCGGAGTTAGGGCATTAGGAACTTTTCCGGTGAGGCCGAGAAAGAACGGCGTCGGAGAGAGTCGTGTGCCGGTGAATGTGGCTGGGCATATGATTCATGACGGCGATTGGTTGTATGCTGACGGCGATGGAGTTCTTGTTTCCAAGAATCTGTTGGATTTGGCTGGCTTGGTTGACGGCGCCGCTTATCTCTTGGCATTTCTTGCTAATCCTCCTTTCTGATGTTTATGTCCAAAAACATCTATTATCTATTATACATATTAAAACAGAGCACAAGTCGATGCCATGGCGCGTTATGGATGCAGTATTTTTGAAATTGATCTCCCACAATTAAAACCAATAAATCTTTATTATTAAGCCAAAAGTCTTTTATTATTAAATTAACAATTTTATAGGAATCAACTCACGTTAGTTCGAACGACTCTATCTGTGTGACAATTTTTTTATAATAAAAATTAAGCCAAAAATCTTTTATTATTAAATTAACAATTTTATACGAACCAAATCACTTTTATTCGAATCTATTATACTACTAAAACAGAGCACAAGTCGATGACGTGGCGCGTTGTGGATGCAATATTTTTGAAATGGATCTCCCACAATTAAAATCAATAAATCTTTATTTTTATGCTCTTAAGTCAATTTAACCTTAACTAAATGTACTATAAATAAATATGCGGTACATAATACATAAAAATAACAATAAAATACTTTTTATTTTAAATAAAACCCGCACAAGGTGCGAGGATTAAACTAGTTGGATGAATAATAAAGTTTACTTTTCAAGCCTTGTTCGATGGGGTTTAATAAATAATCGTTAATACCAACGTAAGCTTACCAAATAAATGAAGGGGATTAAGATTATAGAAATTAAAAAAAAATAAATTGTAATTTCGTTTGGTAAAGGAATTAAGGGCCCGTTTGGTTCCAACTCCAAAAACGGAAACGGAATGAAAACGAATTTAGTCCATATGTATATTCTTATTCATGAAATTTTATGGAATCATTCCGTGTGGTTTGCACTTACCTCCCCACATTTTGTTACCCTATAGGGTATCAAAAGTAATCAAATTCAACTCCAATTACTTCAAACCACAAGGAATGATTCAAAAAACTTTCATGAATAAGGATATACATATGGACTAGATTCGTTTCCATTCCGTTTCCGATTTCAGAGTTCAAACCAAACGGGCCCTAAGAATATTAAAGGGTTTAGACTATGGAGATCAAGAGAGTTAGATTAAGAGATATTTGTAATTCTATAAAATTTAGATTATAGGGATTGTAAGGATTATCGAGGTTAAAATTTCATTTTTACCCCTTTCTTTTTCAACTCTTTCATCTATAAAAAAAATTTTGACACGTACTTTTTCGTAATTTTACCCACAATCATTTTTTTTTTTGAAAAGTTAATTATATTAGAATGTGGAAGGGTTACAGCGATCAGAAGCAACAAACCTAAGCGAGTGGTAACCGAAACAAACACAAACACGAGGGAAAAGAGGGATGAAGTCCCAATTCAGAGAGGAGATATCCTAATTGAGGGCGATGTTGAGAGAGAGGGCCATGTTACGGGAAAGATTCGATCGATCCTTCCAATTATGGGTGAGGTGAGTTTTGACGCTTCGGATAATCAACCCAGCACAATCAATGGGGGAGATGAAGGTATTGGAGTAGAGCAATTTGTTCCTAGCAGTCCAGATGAAGTAGATGTGGGCAACGATGGCAGCAATTCTAGCACAATCGATAGGTTGGGGCTTCATCCTAGACCAGGAAGCCATCCAATTCCACACATCGTCAAGGAAGGGAGCAGGATGTGGGAGATGAAGCCAACGCGAGACAATGTCCATTACCAGGGTGCGATAGCTGCAACGATTCCATAAATGCTTGTCATCTTCAGGGGCTGCGTTACAAAGCTTGCAGGTGACATCAATGGTGGGATTCCACTCCCTGATCTTGGATAGAGTTGGAAGCCGATTAAGGGATGCGAGCCAAGCAATGAAGGATGTTTTGGGGGGATTGGATGAGAGCCAGATTGCTTTGAAAGGGGAAGATTGAGGGGTAACAGGTGGGGGCCGGAGGTAGTCATAGATCTTCTTTCTAGCAAAGGTACCGTCGGAGTTGCTGAGGAGGGTATTCGTTGGTGGTCCACGGGAAAGGTTAGCGAGGTCATCGCGAAGACTAAGGAGGCATTTCCAGAAATGAGAATTGGATGCCCTAGGGGGGCAATTCCATAAGTTCTCGCCACGCTTAATCAAATGTCTGGCTGCCCAGGACTTCCATAAGCTAGGGTTGTCATTCTCAAGATCAAACAAGAGACCAGAAAGGGCGACCTTATTTTTTGTACCAAGATCGGGGAGACTCAGGCCTCCGGCAAGCTTAGGGGAGCAAACAGATCCCCACGCAACCAAAGCTCTTCTACTAGTAGCAATGCCAGACCACAAATAAGCTCTCATGAGACCATCGATGATGCCGATCACCTTAGCAGGGACAGAGAAAAGAGAACACCAATATTGGCTAGCCGAGTAGAGGAAGGTTTTGACAAGCTGTGCACGACCGACATAGGACAAGGATTTGGCACTCCACGAGTTAATGCGATTGGTGATCTTGTGAATCAGGGGAAGGTAGTCCCTGATTTGCAGTCGCTTGCTTCCAATAGGCACCCCAAGGTATAAGAAAGGAAGGGTGCCGACCCTCATGCCAGTAATCTGGATCACTTTATCGATCTCATCTTGGTTCAGACCTCCAGTGAAAATGAAAGATTTATTGGGGTTAATCACAAGTCCAGAGAGGGCACCAAATTCTTCAAGGGTGTTGATGAGGATAGAGATAGAGTTAGGGTCCCCTCGACACAGGATAAGCAAGTCATCCGCAAAGGCAAGGTGGGAGATTGCTGGGGAAGAGCACTTTGATGGAAGTTAAAATCCGGATTGGAGGTTCTTTCGTTGATAAGTCTGGTAAGGAACTCCATTGCGATTGCGAATAGAGGCGGGGAGAGGGGGCAACCCTGTCTCAGCCCTTGGGAGCCAGTGAAGTGTCCCTTGAGTTCACCGTTAACATTGATCGAGTAGGATGCTGTTCCAATGCATTCTCTGATAAGGCAGATGAAGGTTTCAGGAAAGTGCATCTGACGGAGGCAGTGAAGGAGAAATTCGTGATTCAAGGAGTCGAATGCTTTTGAAATATCGACTTTCAGGGCGACACGAGGGGAAAGATGTTGTCTGCCATATTTGTGAAGGAGTTCCTGACAGAGAAGTACATTGTGCTTGATAGACCTTTTCGAGACAAAGGCACTTTGATTGTGGCTAATGATACTTGGAAGTATAAGATTAAGCCTTCTTGCAAGGATCTTAGAGATAGTCTTATAGGTTGTATTGTAGCAAGAGATAGGTCGGAAGTCCGATGGCAGAATGGGATTGTCATGCTTAGCAATCAGTGAAATGGAAGTATGGTTAACTTGCTTTAGCATCCTTTTACCCACGAAGAAGTCTTGAATTGCAAGTATAAAATCCTGTTGAATGATGCTCCAAGATTCCTTGAAGAAGTAGGAGTTGAAACCGTCAGGACCAGGGGTTTTGTTATCAGCAATACTGAAGAGGGCCAATTTGACTTCATCAGGTGTAACAGTCTCGGTCAAGGAGATAGTATCAGCCTGGGTGATAACTGGAAGCATGATAGTGGGGAATGGACTTCTTGGAGCAAGCCTTTGAGGGTTAAGAGCGCGCCTGAAGTGACAAACCAGAGTTTCACCAATGACGTCGGGTTCATATGCCACCTCACCATTAGGCATCTGAATAGCCGAAATGAAATTAGAGCATCGGCGCGCCTTGACACTCTTGAAGAAAAACGACGAGCATTGATCTCCATATTTGATCCATTGTGCCTTAGAGAGTTGAGCCTGCATCATGTGAAGCTTCACGAAGGCATCCTTATGTAAAAGGGAGACTCTTCTTTCCTTCTCAAGCATAACTAGGTTGAGGGGATCAGTCAGCAAAGATGCTTGAATATCCTCGAGTTGTTTGTGACTTTCATCGAGGCAAGCGTGGAGATTCTCCAACTGGATGCTGGGGAACTTCTTGAGGAGAGGTTTGAGCATCTTCAGCTTCTTGGAGAGCCGGAACATGGGATTCCCATGAACAACTGCAGCCCAGGTATCACTAACCGTATCAAGGAATTGCTCATGCTTTGCCCAAGCATTATTGAATCTGAAAGGGAAGAATCTTTTTGGAGCGTTATGTTCAGTGAATAGGAGTGCAGGTGAATGGTCAGAAACATCAGCAACACCAAAATGAGTGTAGGAGTTCGGGAAGGCAGTGATCCATTCTTGATTGGTGATGATGCGATCCAGCTTGCTCCATATTCGATTTCCATCTTGCTTGTTAGTCCAGGTATACTTGCAACCCGAGAATGGGAGATCCGAGAGGCCGTTCAGCTCAAAACATTCTTCAATTTCAGTGGAGGTTTGATTGAAGTTGTGCTGGTTGTTGGAGAGTTTTTCATCAGGTGATAGGGTAACGTTAAAGTCACCCATAAGTGCCCATGGTTTGTTGGTGTTGAGTAACCGAATGGTTGCAATAGAGTTCCATAGGCTAATACAGTCCTCCATTGCATTGTGGGCGTAGATGAAGGAAAATTCAGCCAAGGAAGTTTGATTAGGGTTAGGAAGGGGTTTAGAGATGAGACAGTGTATAAGCTGGTCTGAGATGATAGTGGAGGTAACATTGATTTTTGACGGATCCCACCAAACCCAGATGCGACAGTTGTGAGCCGTAGGTGAGTTAGAGATGCTGTTCCAGGAAGGAAAGAGGGAGGAGAAAATTCTAGATTCATTGTCTGGCCGGAGACGTGTTTCCAAGATGGCAATTAGGTTTAGTTGGAGCTTCTTAGCTAAGGATTGGACTGCTTTTTGCTTCAGGGGGTCGTTGAGGCCCCTGATATTCCAGGAACAAGTTCGTATTAACATAAGACGGGGGGAGAAGAGGCATTTGTTGCACTTGCAACCAATGAGATGGGAGAGCGGTTTGGTAAGGGGGCAGGGCTAGTTAGAGTTTGAGGGAGTGGAGGGGGGAACAAGTGGTAGCAAGAGTCGGCAGGTCCGTCAGGGGGGTACTCGGGGGGGTTTGTGGACTTAGCCGAAGGTATGATGGGGCAGAGTGAGGGGTTTTGGGGAGCCTTGAGAGGGCTCTTGGTGAGGTCGTGAGAGAGAAGAGTGGGATGTTTCAGTGGGAGGTGAATCATCCTGGAAGGGTCAGGGGTGGGAAGGATGGGAGGGAGGTCTGGTTGAGGCTTCAGGATGCTAGGTGGCTTGGTTTTCCAAAGGCCACAAGTGCCAGCTTCGGTGTAGGTAGATTTAGGAGGCAAGCAGCAATGGCCAAACACAAGGCAAGAGTCGCAGCGAGGAGGGAGCCAGTCGTAGGAGACTTTTTGAACGAAATTGGTCCCATCTGGACCAGAGAGGGTGACCTCCCGAAGGAGTGGACGCGATGCGTGGATCTCAACTAGAATACGAGCGTATCCAAGGCGATCGTGATTGATGGAGCAAGCGTCCGTCAGGATGGGGGTACCTAGTGCGGATCCAATTTTGGCTAACATTGTCTTGGACCAGAACCTATAGTTGAGGTTGTGAAGAGAGACCCATATCGGAACAGAGTGAAGGCTAGAGTAGTCCAGCGGGATATCGGTGGTCCATCGCTTCAGCAGGACGGTGGTGGAGCCGTTGACGATCCAGGGACTACCAAGCAATATGGTATTCAGGTCGTCTTCATTAGCAAAGTGAAAGACGAAGATTCCATTCTCGTTTCGTAACATTTTTGGCTTGGAGATCGAGTTCCAGTTAGTTTCCACGAACCTGGACAGTCGCTGGTACGAAATAGGGCTTCCCAGCGGGAATCCGACAAGGGACAGGTTCCATTTCCTCATAGTATCGTCTATGTCATCGTGAGAGAAAGGAATTAGTCCACTCTCGAGTCTAGGTACGAACGAGAGAGGGATATGATCCCAGGCGAGGCTTTTGGTAACGATATCACTGTAGGAATTGGGTGGGCTTACGTACAATTTAGGGTTTTGTGCGCAAGCGTGTGTTTGTGGGACTGATATAGTAGTCGAAGGGTCGGATGGTATAGGTATAATTCCTGCATGGGGGGCAACGTCCTCGGAATCAGCGCCCGAAGCTGATTGGGGAGATGGAGGGCCTGCGACGGTTATTGTGTTTGGGGATTCCAAGGAGGCAGAAGATGGGGGGTCAGGCTCAGTACCGGTGGGGGGAGTTGAAGGGGCAGGAAGCCCTGAAGACTGTTGGTTACGGACGGAGCAGTCCTGGGCAGCAATCTTGGTAATGTGCTGAGCAGGGGCAGGTGGACCAGGGACGGCATTAAGAGAGTTCAAGGCATCTGGGATAGCTGGAGGCGGACACAGTGGTGGAAACGATAGTTCGGAGGATAGGATGGGGGGCTGGTGTTTTTTTGGGAGGAGCCTGGAGTTGTTTGAACGGATAATTTCGTCAGGTAAGGGCTCGGGAGTTTTTTCTTGACTTGAATAGTGACTGGGACAGGTTTTTGCGATATGGGCAATGGGGGATCCCGAAAGTTCTGAGAGTTTGATGTTGCGACGTCGAGCTTTGCGGGAACCAGCCATGGGGGGTTTTGGGGTACGTGGTGGGAGGGTGTTGAGGGAGGGAACAGCCAGGGCTGAGAGAGGGTGGGCAGGGAGGTCACCGGCAGCACCAGGAGAGAGAAGATTCTGTCATCACTATTGATTTGGTTTTACTTACCCACAATCATATTCATTTTACCAAAAACTCATTTCACTTATTTTCATATTCATCCTCTTAAACAACTTCATCTCCTTAATCCTTCATCTAAATAATTCTCTTCATTCTCATCTTTATCTACGTAATTTCATGTTATCAAACTGGCCCATAAATCCATGAATGTAAGCAAAGAAGAAGAAAAATTAACACTTATCAATTGTTTTTGTTTCAAGTAGTTTGAGTTCTGACAAACCGGGTTAATTTTGCCTTGTCAAACCGGGTTTAGCCTATTGGCAAAATTACTTGTATAATTAGTGTTTTGGGTTGAAATAATTAACAATGTTTTCATTAAAAAATGTGATAATGAGAGGAATGTTAGAAAGTAAGAATCGACTGATTAGTTTATTATTTAGTTTGGTAAAATTAGTTGAGATAAAATTTATCATAAAATTTTAATTTTATATATAATAAATATTAATTTTAAATAAATATTTAATAGGAAGAGAATGTGATTGTAATTGAGACATAATTTACTAAAAAAAAGATCATAATCTTACATTAGACAAAATTTTTGTTTAATTTCTACCAAAAAAAATTCATAAAATGAAAAAGTTATGATGTAAAATAGAACAAACGAAAATACATAGTTCATCCTTATATGCTATATCTATTTTGTTCAAAATTCACATGTAAATCACAAATATTACCATTTATAATAATATTATATTTTATATTTAAACACCTAAAATAGAACAAACGGACATACATAATTCAGCCTTATATGTTATATCTAATTTGTTCAGATTATTATTCTTTTTACAAATTCTTGTAAGTGTGTATATATAAGTTATGCATTAAAAATGTTAGGGATGAATTAACAATAACCCTAAACTCTCATGATCAAATAGTTGAACCGCTCAAAATTCATAGTATTTTTTTTAATATAATAATAAATTACCCGATCAAAGTATCAAACCCATTAAAAGAAGCTACTTTAGAGATTTGGAAGTGTCTTTGCACACAACCATTATAGGGATGAGAAAAGTCGGATAACCGATCCGATCCAAACCTTCGGATATTCGATTTGGGAAAATTCTAAATTCACTATCCGAATCCGATCCGATCATGACCAGATATCCGACGCTTTGGATCGGATTAGATATCCGATTCGGGTATCCGACAGTTTGCAATACTTGATATCTGACTACTATCCGACCTAAATAACTATAACAAACCAATCGAAAAGTAAAAAAAAATTATTTTACTTTATATATTTTTTAATATATTTTGACAAATCAATAAATAATTTAATGATGCTACATTATGTTGTGATATAACTTTTAAAAATAGAACTAAATATAATAAGGCAAGCCAATTCAAACTTAAGTTTTTTTGCAAGCCAATTCTAATAACTAACATGATTTATTTTTTCTTGGACAAAAAAATGAATATGATATTTAAATAGGATATAAAGTTATGAAAAAAACATCATTATATACATATATAGATATTCATATATAATGTGTTCTTACGTTTTGTGTTTCTCGTCTCAAATCTTCTTTTATTTGACCAAAATAGCAAAATTTTAATTTTAATCATTCTACATATATGTATACTCTTTATTTTATGGTATAACTGCGTGCCTAGCATGCTGAATGTAAATAACATATAATAAATTCATAATGTTTTGAATATTTGAAAGTGTTGTTAAGTCTTCTTTGTTGTGTACGTTTGTACTATTACCTAATTAACTAATCCATTTATGATTCTGGTGTGGAACATATTCAAATCTTCAACAGCCAAGATTCTGTCGAACGGCCAAGATAGTTAAATCTTCAAACGACCAAGATATGGTTATGTTGATTGAAGATTGCTTGAAGATCCATTGGGGAACATATTCAAATCTTCAACAGCCAAGATTCTGTGGAACGGCCAAGATATATGAATAATTGGTGGAACGTTCAACAACCAAGATCTTGTGAAGATTCGGTGGAACGTTCAATCGCAATGAGATCCATTCCCATAGTAGCACCTGCACCTATAAAAGAAACAAGCAAGCAGTGAAGAAGAGACCAACACATGCATCGAGCTACAAGAAAAACTTTCTTCACTACAATCGACTTTCTTGCTCTTAGTTGTTACAAGTTTCATTCTAGTTGAGAGAGTGAGAAAAACACAAAGAGCGTTACAGGTTTATCATTTGTGTTATACTCAGTGTTCTACTCTACGTTGTAACTAGGCTATTGTTCACTAGGTTCTGAGTTGACTAGATAGTACGGTTGAGAGTGCAAGTTGTGAGAAGAAGGGAAGTTCTTCTACGTTATATCTAGGACTCAAAGGAAGTGATATAATAGATAGTTAAATCCTACGGGTTGGATAACCCTAGGCGGAGAGTAGGCTATTTAGAGTCGAACTTCGTAAACATATCGCGTGTCGATCTTACTTTTATTTCCGCACTTTATTCTAACGTTTGAAATCGTGATTAATAGTTTTACAGGTATAAGTCAAGATCTTGAGATTCGTTTCAAGACCTTGAGTTACATTCAGTTTCACAGATTTCAAGTCAAGATCTTGAGTTCCATCTCAAGACCTTGATATTCATTTCAAGGCCTTGACATTGCGGCTATGAAAATTTCTCATACTCTATTCCCCCTGCGCACACTAGAGTATATTTATCCTTATTCTATCTCACACTTCGTTCTTCAGATACACAAGGGCAATGACGAAGAGAAGGGGGAGAGATGACAACCTTGTCTTAGTTCTCTCGATCCTTTGAAAAAACCCTTCAAGACTATCATTGACATTAACCGAGAAGGTAGTAGAAGTAATGCAAGTTTTGGTCCAATAAATGAAGGTAGTAGGAATCCTACAAGATTCAAGACAGAGAATCTCTATGGTGTCAACAGCTTTGTGGATGTCAACTTTGATAGCATATCGGGGTGAGATGTTTTTCCTTACATAGTTCTTGAAGAATTCCTGGTAGAGAAGAATGTTGTGCTTGATCTACTTTGTACAAAAGCATCTTGGTAAGAACCAACAATTTTCAAAAAAATGCTTTTGAGTCTGTTGGTAATCACTTTGACAATAGTTTTTCGATAACGTGTCAAGTGGTTTTGAAGAAAAGAGAGTTGTATTTGTCTGTGATTTTGTTATCACCAATTAAAAAAGGACATTTTAAATTTCAAATGGAGTGATAGGGAACACTTCTTGTATTAAACTATTTAGCACAAAGGAGAAACAAGAAAAGAGATCAATCCATTTGGTCCTGTGAGCCGAGCTACAAATACAGTTTTACTTGGAACTCCATTCTCAAAGTCAAAAACGACCTTCATGCCTGCCTTAATGGCCGCAATTTCACCACCACCACAAAAAGCCTAACGGGAACTTCTCTACCTCTGCAGCCTATACTTTACTCAAACCTATGATGTCATACCCTCACCCCTATGGACTTGAGATCATTTGGAAGAGTTCTAACAACCCAAACTGTAGCTTCATTTCTTGGGTTGCTAGCCACCAAAGACTCCACACCCTCTCCAAACTCCTCTCTTGGAACATTGTCCAAAATGATACCTGTAAGCTCTATGATTGGCAACCAGATGATGAGGATCACTTGTTCCACAACTGCAGGTTCTCTTCACTCACCCTTGATCTCATTTCAAAATGGACACACACACCAGTACCATATCCCTATAAGACTAACATCTGGACTTGGCTTCGCCTCTCCAAACCTCACAAGCGCGATCTCATTGCACACATTAGGACAACCACCATCACTGCCTTTGTCTACTTCGTTTGGAAGGTTAGAAATGACCTGATCTACAACCACAAAGTCACTGATGAAATCAAACGTGTACACAACATTATTCAGGCTACACGAAGTCACTTTGCACACCACTGGAAGAAAAGATCCCCAAACTCGCTTGCATGGGCCAACAGACTTGGCATTCATCTCTTTTAATTCTGCTCATCTCTCATGTCCCTATGTTTCTGTATGTTATCTAAGATGACTCCCTGCATATCCGGTTCCTTTCATTAATATAACACTCTTTCAAAAAAATAAAAATAAAAATCAATCCACGCGGGAGTTAAAATTCGATATCCCATCAAGCTAACCAATTCTCATATTTAATAAATCCTAATAATAATATACTACTTTAAACCCAATAAATTAACAATTATATCTACTTATCAAATTTGATCTTCTACGTAAGGGTATATTCAATCTATTCTTAAAGATTTTAACTGGCTTTTAATAATCCGTAGAATTTGTTGATTTTGTGAGATATTTTAATTCTTTATAGAGTTAATGCAGATTTTGTCAGTTCTATCGGATTAATACATGGCCAAAATTTCGAAGAAACGAGAAAGACGACCATTGCTAGACGGGTTTTGAGAACAGAGAGACACCGTTGTTGGCTCAATTTCTGCTCGTTCAATTTTGAGCGTATCAATTTTGAATTTATTTTATATCTCTTTCTTTTATGTTTTGACAACCATAGATTATACTCGAGATTGATGAGATCGAAGGTTGAAAGGAGAAAATGGGGGGAAGGGGAAAATTTGGGGAGGGAAGGTAAATCAGTAAACAAACAATCCTAAAGAACAAGCAATGCTAGACATGACACATGAATACATGATGGAAAACAATCAATATGGCACACACGAGCAAGAAAACGATCAACATGACGAAAAACACGAGAAAGAACTAACCTCCGACGATGCACCGAGCCCAAGCACTCAAAAACGCTCGAAAACTTTGATGTGGCCGTTAGGGTTGTGGAAATGTTATGTGTTAGGAGAATACATTTTTAGGGTTTAGGTATTTATAAAAGTAATAAAAAAAAAAAAGTTCTACAAAATCAATGAAATAATAGATTCTTCTAAAATCAACAAACTTTTAAATACCATAGGAATTTAATGAAAAATTTAAAATCTTAATTGAATACCAAAAGATTCATATGGACTTTTAAAAATCTATATTGAATACCCATAGAGTTTTAAATTCCAAAAAAAAAACTGTAAAATCTTAATTGAATACACCCCTAATAATCTCCTTTTAATATTCGTTTCTAAATTATTCACCACGTTATTTCGTCATTCATTTATAGGGTTTGGCATCTAACCATACGGATTGAGGTTGTTTCACGTCTAATCTTGTCTATTATATATGAGATGTGATCAGAATGGAACTTATGTTTTTAACTAAACAATATCGGGTCTTATCTAGGTTGGGACCGGAGTGAGACGGGATAACACCAATCCTGCATGACCTATATATATATATATATATATATATATATATATATATATATATATATATATATTTCGGTTTAAAATTAACAATTTATGCAAGAAAGTATTCATTTATAACATGGTTAAAACGAACGACATCAAAATAGGATGCCGCGAGAGAGTTTACAAAACATAATTAGTTTATCTAAAATCTAAGCATTCGAAATAAAACTTAAATAACAAAATTACACAAATATTTTTGCTTAAAGTGGTATTTTCATGTTATACAATTAAAAATAAAAAATAGTTCGAAAATACAAGATACTTGCTAGTAAATAGAAAAAAAAAAAAACGTTAACATCGAATTCCGTATGCTTAAGTTATTTATTCATTTTCATTCTCCACAACCCTACAAACCACGTAATATTAATACTAACAGCCTATTTCATAATTTACAATATAATTTTATAAATTTGAACTTAATAATTTATTTTATTTTAAAATTGTAATATATATAAAACGAAACAAGCCTAACCAAATGAAGAAGGTAAAACCTATATCCAGCTCTTTCACGTTCAAAAATTACACATTAACATCGTGATCAGATCACATCAATATTATTAAATATTTTATTACTAAAAAAAATTTAAAAAAAATAAAAAGAAAGAAAAACCCATTATCGTAGATCCAGCACATTTTACATGTACAACTTTAAGGTTGTCCTCTCCCCAATCTCAACATTTTATATACAAACGAGTTGCAGATCTTTGATCCACACAACCCAACAATGGCGAGCTTACCCACAACAGATCTCACCGACGCAAACGAGCCTCTGATGCAAACCGGCGATCTAGTAGCTTTAAAGCCGATCTTCAACATCTACGGCCTCAAAAGATCATTCCACGGCAGAGTAGTGACGGTGAAGGTGTTCGAAGACAACGGTCTAGTTATAAAAATGCTCACGAGTGCTCCGGCGTATGGTCCCGGCAGCGTGCTGGTGATCGACGGCGGAGGGAGCCAAGGTCAGGCGCTGTTGGGTAGTCTTCTAACGGGTTGGGGATGCAAAAGCGGGTGGGGAGGAATTGTTGTGAATGGATACATCAGAGATGTTGATGAAATTAACGGTCTGGATATCGGAGTTAGGGCTTTGGGAACTTTTCCGGTTAGGCCGAGAAAGAACGGCGCCGGGGAAAGTCGTGTTCCGGTGAATGTGGCTGGGCATATGATTCATGACGGTGACTGGTTGTATGCTGACGGCGATGGAGTTTGTGTTTCTAAGAATCTGTTAGATTTGGCTGACTTGACTGTCGACCCCGCCGCTGATCTCTTGTCATTTCTTGCTAATCCTCCTTTCTGATGTTTATGTCCAAAAAACATTGGATTAATAATAAAGTTTACTGTTCGAGCATTGTTCGATGCGGGTTAATAAATGTTAAACTCCACCTTCATAAATAAGACATTACTTATGGTTGATGAAAGCCAAAACCTTGGTTTCCAGGTTTTTGTAAGATCTTACAAGTATTGGTAAAGTCTTCACAGTGTCAGGTAAGGCCTTACCATATTACAGAAAACCTTGGTTTCCAGGTTTCAGTAAGGCCTTACATAAACTGGTAAGACCTTACCAAAACTGGACAGAAACTAAAATTGCGCGGCGTACGTACAAGTGGCTTTTCCTTCTTGTTGAGTTATTTAAGGGATTTGATTTTAACAAATCTTTGATTTGTTTTAATTAAATCTTCTTAAGATAAAATTGGAAGATTTCTTTAAACTCAACAAACCGTGCTTGACTTTGACCGCTTGACTTCAACAAACAAGATCTCAACAACCCAAGATCTCAACAACCCAAGATCTCCTAAGATCATGCAGCCAAGATCTTCTTCAACGATAAAAATTGCTGATCTTCTTCTACGATCAAAGATGCCTATTTAAAGAGACAAGGAAGGAGAAACAAAACACACGATTCATTGCCTACTTCGAAAACCGAGAGATAAATTCTACATATCTCACAAAGAGCCGATCTCACATTCGAAGCTTCATCATTATACTTCCCTAAGAAGTGTGAGATCTTTTTCGAGCTGATAGTACAATTCAACAAGGATCATACAAACCGTTTTCATTTCTAGACACGTTGGATACGAGTGTTGTATCTGGAGTACTTTAGTTTTTCTTTTCGAGTGAGTGAGTTGCTAGATAGGAAGTGTAAGACTTCTGAGTTTAGAAGAGGGAAGGTCTTCTGAAGGTTGTATCTGGAACTCATCAAGAAGAAGGAAAATAAAGCTACTTGAATCCTAGGGTTGAATCAATCCTAGGCGGGGACTAGGTCGTGTTGGTGACCGAACCTCGTTAACATATCGCGTGTCCTTTACTGCTCTTTATATTCCTGGTTTGTCTAAATCTTTACACTTAATTCCAATCTTAGAGAAACGTGTAAGGTCTTATAATTACGAGTAAGACTTTATCTCAATTGATAAGGTCTTATCTCTTTCGATAAGGTCTTACCTATCCTAAGATTGCGAAAAGTTTCCATACTCTATTCATCCCCCCCTTCTAGAGTATTGGACAAACTATTTTATCTGCCTATTCCGCATTTCAATTGGTATCAGAGCCTAACTCACGTCTTCTTAGATATTATTATCTGTGAGGCTAACTAATGGCAGGTGAAGGTCAAGGTGGTTTTGGTCAAGGAAGATCAATTTCTCGACCACCTCTCTTTGTAGGAAACAACTTTATGCACTGGAAATCCTTGATGCAGATGTTTATCATCGATCAAGATTTGGAACTGTGGCATATTATCATGAACGGACCTCTCACTCCTACCAAGGAAGATCCCGACGGTAAAACAGTAAACAAGACAGAAGCTGAATTCAACCAGAAGGATCTTGAGAGCGTGGCGAAAAACTACAAGGCTATTAATCTGTTATATTGTGGTTTAAGTACTGACGAATTTAATCGTATATCTTCATGCAGATCCGCTAAAGAAATATGGGATAAATTAGTAGTTACCTATGAAGGAACCAGCCAGGTCAAAGAAACCAAAATCAGTATCTTTCTGAGGCAATACGAATTGTTTAAAATGATCCCAGATGAGTCAGTCAAAGTAATGTTCACCCGTTTTACGGAGATCATTAACAATCTTGACTCATTGGGAAAGACTTTCAACAATGAAGAAAAAGTCAGAAAGATACTTAGATGCTTGCCGAAAGCAAAATGGGGTCCCAAGGTAACCGCTATAGAAGAAGCCCAAAATCTCAATACACTCGCTCTTGATGATTTGCTAGGCAAATTAATCACCCATGAATTGATCCTCAATGAGGACGATGGGGATGTGCCAACAAACATTAAGAATTTAGCACTCAAGGCAAAGAAAGAGGAACCACTGGAAGATTCTGAAAGTGATGATGATGAAGACCCCTTTGCTCTTATCACAAGAGGACTAGCTAGAATATTGAAAATGAAAAAGCAATTTTCAAACAAAGAAAATGTTGGATCTTCTAAATACAGAGGTAAGTCTTCTAACCCCGTGAAGAAGAATCGTGTTCTAAATTGTTATGAATGTGGTGAAACAGATCATCTGGTTAAAGAATGTCCTCAAAAGAAGAAGAACAAATTCAAGAAAAAGGAATTTGGCAAGAAAGCCATGGTAGCAGCTTGGAGCGATTCAGACTCCTCAAGTGATTCAGATTCTGAAGATGATCATGCAAACTTATGTCTTATGGCAAAATCCGACAAAAATCAAGATCAACATTTGGATGGAATGGTAAGAAACCTTATATCTAGTCCTATCGATGTTTTATCAGAAGTACTGAAAAACATGATTTCTAATGAAGAATCTTACAGCAAAGAAATCAACATTTTACAAGAAAAGCTCAATGATCAGGAAACTTGCATAAGAATGCTTTCGCTGAAAGTTCAAGATCTTGACAGCATACAATCAGATCTTGACACTGAGGTTAAGGCCTTACGATTGGAAAATTCCGATCTAAAGGCAAACCTCTCATCTCTTAAGACCAGTAATACTGACTTAGAGATTGAAAAAGTGAAACTTTCTGAAAAATGTCAAGAACAGCAAATAGCTCTTGTGCAATTTACTAAATCTAAAGCTACTCTTGATAAAATGCTTGGAGAACAACAATTATCCTTAAATCGAAGTGGAATAGGATATAACAGGAATTTTCCTGCTAAACCCACTACCACATTCGTTAAAGCAAAAGGAAATTGGAGATCTCCTACGTGTTTCTTTTGTTGTAGAAAGGGTCATGTAAAAGAAACCTGTCCATATAGGAGAACGGATCCATACATCATTAGAAATACCTTTCCTGTACGTCTAAATGAACGGGTAAAACACATATGGGTTCCCAAAGGGACTAGGCCATCTAACATGGTCTACCCTCATAATGGATCTAACTCTGTTTATTGGTCAAGCCGGAAAGGATGATTTTCTGTTTTGCAGGATATCACCAAGACTCAAAAATGGATAATGGACAGTGGTTGTTCAAGACATATGAGTGGGAAAGAATCGCTTTTCGATACTCTAAAGAAGAAAATCACTGGCACTATAACTCTTGGTGACAAAGGAAAATGTGACATTCTTGGTATCGGTAATGTTGGTCTTAATTCAAATAATAATATTAAAGATGTTTATTTGGTGGATGGCTTAAAATATAACCTTCTCAGTGTTTCTCAGCTTTGTGATAAAGGAAATTGTGTTAGCTTTGACAAGAGGAAGTGTGAAGTTCGAGATGAGATGACAGGAAATTTAGTGCTAACAGCTCACAGGGATAATAATATTTATGCTGTTAATACTAACCAAATTGCAGAGACAAATCTAAAATGTCTCAAGGTCTTATCAGATGACTCAAGACTGTGGCACAGACGACTTGGTCATATCAGTCTACATTCTCTTAACAAACTAAAATCAAAAGATCTTGTAAGAGGTCTTCCTGACCTAAAGTTCAAGGTAGATGAATTATGCAATGCTTGCTCAAGAGGTAAACATACTCGTAGTTCTTTCAAAAAGAAGCAAGTGGTAAGTACTACTAGACCTCTTGAACTTCTCCACATGGATCTTTGTGGACCTATGCGCGTCAAATCTCCAAAAGGCAAGCAATATATTCTTGTTATTGTTGATGATTATTCTCGATTTACTTGGGTTTTCTTTCTAAAAATGAAATCTGAAGCACTTTTATACTTCTCAAAACTTTGTAAGGAATTACAGACTTTGAAAAATCTACCAATCGTTTCTATTAGAAGTGATCATGGTAGAGAATTTGATCAATCAGACTTTGATGCATTTTGTGAGAAATATGGTATTTCCCATAATTTCTCAGCTCCTAGAACACCTCAACAAAATGGGGTTGTGGAACGAAAGAACCGCACCCTAGAGGAAATGTCTAGGACAATGCTATTAGAGAATGATCTGCCTAAGTCATACTGGGCAGAAGCTGTTAATACAGCAAATTACATTCTTAATAGATGTTTGATTCGATCAATTTTAAAGAAAACCCCTTATGAACTTTTTAAAGGAAGAAAACCAAGTATATCTTACTTTAAACCATTTGGATGTACGTGTTACGTGCATAATAATGGAAAGGATAATCTTGGAAAATTTGATGCTCGTAGCGACGAAGGTACTTTTCTCGGATACTCGACTCAAAGCAAGGCTTATCGAGTATACAATAAACGTACCAAAGTAGTCGAAGAAAGTATTCATGTTTTGTTTGATGAAAACGATAATGGTATCTTGAGTGAGAGCCTTGCAGATCTTGATCTAAATAAACACGAGGAAGAAGAAGAAGAAGTTGATAAGAACGTCAAAAATATGCAAGAGCCATTTCAAGATCTTACAGAACCATCTCAAGATCTTACAGATAGGTCTCAAGATCTTGAAGCACCTCCTCAAGATCTTACAAATGAAACCAATCATGAAGATACATCACCACCTGAGCAACAAGAGCCATCTTCCCCTCTGCCTATAAATTCTGAACCTGATGCTTATAATCAGAGAAATGTCCGGAGGAAATTCAAACATGCATCATCGCATTCAACTCAGGATATTATTTTTGATCCCTCATCTGGAATACAAACTCGATCTAAATTAAAAGATTTGTGTGCTTTTCATGCGTTTGTTTCTCTTGTAGAACCTAAGAAATATACTGAAGCTCTTCAAGAACCCGACTGGATTATTGCTATGCAAGATGAGCTAAACGAGTTCGAGCGAAACAAAGTATGGACACTTACAGCAAGACCCAAAGGCAAATCAGTTATCGGGACAAGATGGGTTTTCAGAAATAAACTTGATGAAAGTGGTAATGTCATTCGAAATAAAGCTCGTCTTGTAGCTCAAGGTTACAATCAGGAGGAAGGTATTGACTACGAGGAGACTTTTGCTCCCGTAGCCAGGCTTGAAGCCACTCGCATACTTCTTGCTTTTGCATCTTACATGAGTATTAAACTTTTTCAAATGGACGTAAAGTGCGCCTTTTTGAATGGTTATTTAGATGAAGAAGTTTATGTTGCTCAACCTCCTGGCTTTGAAAGTAATGAATTTCCAGATCATGTTTTCAAGCTTGACAAAGCTCTTTATGGCTTAAAGCAAGCCCCAAGAGCTTGGTACGAGCGACTTTCAAAATATCTTCTGGAAAATAACTTCAAAAGAGGGTTGATCGACAAAACTTTATTCATTAAAACTCATGGAAAGAATATTCTTGTTGTTCAAATTTATGTGGATGATATCTTGTTTGGAGCAACTAATGAATCTCTTTGCAAGGAATTTTCTGACATCATGTGCAAGGAATTTGAGATGAGTATGATGGG
>BSUD01000003.1:157697495-157796749 GCA_033239045.1 Fagopyrum esculentum | reverse complement strand
TTTTTTTTTTTTTTTTTTTTTCCTCTTTTCTGAAACGATTTTTTTTTCCGGAAACTAATGAAAATTTATTTGAACTACCATGTTATAATTTATGCACTATTCTCCTATAAACTTTGAACTATTCCTATATAATCCATGAACTATTACTTTTTAATATAATCCATGAACTATTCTATTATAATTTATGAACTATCCCATAATAAGTTTTGAACTATTACTTTCACTCCTCTATAAATTTTGCACTATGAACTATTCTATTATAATTCATGAACTATCCTTTTAGAAGTTATGAACTATTACTTAATAAGTTTTGAACTATTACTTTCAATCCTTTATAAATTTTACACTATGAACTATTCAATTATAATTCATGAACTATCCTTTTATAAGTTATGAACTATTCCATAATAAGTTTTGAACTATTACTTTTACTCGTTTTTTTAAAAAAAAAAAAAAAAAAAAAATTCCCGGGACACGTGTCGGCCGTACAGACGGCCGCACGGCCTTACCGGAATAATGGGCCTTACTTGAACACTTCCCTATATATATATATATATATATATACATTAAATCTCCATTTTACAATTTTTTTCCGATGTAATAAAGATATTTTCATATATCATACAAAGTCTTGACATGAATTTATGGTAATGTCATTGTACTAGAGGTATTATTTTCTTGTAAATCACATTAGGTTTAAAAAGTATTAACACATATAAATGTGTAATAAGTGTGTACAAACAAAACACATACTTTACTCTACACTTTACTGTATAGTAATATAAGATTTTTATAAATCTTATCTAATTGATGCACTATCTACTTGATTTTTTTAGTAACTCGGCTAATATAACAATCTTATTAAATATTGATTCATCTAATCTTTTTTGTTATTCAAGCCAAGTTTTAATTTTTCTAGTTAATCGGGTAATATAAAAATCTTACTAAAAAACAGCTTATCTAATCTACTTGCTATTCAAGTCAAACGAGTCAAGTTTTAATATGTTCATGCTCTGTAGTCAATAATTAATGCTAAATTTTTAATGACGTTTAAAAATACAATAATTGTTGTGTTCAAAAATTAACGAGCTCAATTCAAGCGCATGTAATTCACCAACCCTACTTACCTCCGTATATTATTTATAAAGTTGATAAAAATAACAAATGAGTGGGGAAGAGTCATTTTACTTGTCAAGAGACCCATTTTGTGAAAAACAATTTCATATATATATATATATATATATATATATATATATATATATATATATATATATATATATATATATATATATATATATATATATATATATATAGGGTGGGGTTCTCATAAGAACACCCCCTAACGTGAGAACATGAGAACAATCGTACACCGTTGGATGTGAGTATTAAGGGTTTAGATTTAGAGTCAATATCAAAAATAATAATAACTACGAATAATAATAATTAGGAATCCAACAATAACTACGAATAATTCACTCAACCAACAATAACTACGAATAATACATTATACGATATGACACATTCGTAACAAAACTAATAATAATTACGAATCTGTTCTCATGTTCTCACGTTAGGGGGTGTTCTCATAGGATCTATACTCTATATATATACTATATATATATATATATATAAAAGAAGGGTCAAATCACTTGTCAAGGACCCATTTTATAATTTGTTTTGCCTTGTTTAATACATATATGATCCATCAACCACCTCATAATGTCGTCATTCTATCCCTCGAGGAAACAAATATTGATCAACCCTAGGCAAAGGATTAGGGCACAAATTCAATGGCAGAGTTGTTCTATGAGATGAAAACAAAGCAAGATGAAGAACAATTCTCCATGATAGGATTCTCTTCTCTCTACACATCACCTTTGCACCAAGAATTTGATACTTTCTCCTTCCCAGTCAATAATTATCCTTTGGATTATGTTCTTCATGATCAACCAATCGTGATTCCAGGGTCACAGTCGTCAATTGATTTCCATCAGTTTCCGCCGCCGCTGCCGCCGCTTCCGCCGCTGCCACCGCTGCCTGAGGTACAGGTTGCTGCAGGCACGGTGGAGGATATAAAAAAGAAGAATCATAGTGCTAATGAGAGGATGAGGAGGATGAAGCTCAATCGCCTTTTCGATGCCCTTCGTTCTGTACTTCCCGGCGCCGAACACATGGTACGGATTCCGATTATTAATGTTTATTTTAAGTGTACAAAGTCTTCTTCAATTTACTAGATTAGGCAAAACCCTAATTAGCACGGGTGTTTTTCCAGTACACCGATTCGAGTTTTGATATACTCATATTCAACTCGATAGACAACCCTGATCCGTTCGGCACTTTTTCAAATTATTCTAGGAAATTATTATTTTCAATAATCCCCAATAATTCTTAATTCATGGTTTTAGAGATTGAAATTTTTTAATCAAAATTATCCCAAAATAATCTTGACCGCAATAATCCTTCTGGTAATCCCCTAAAATGGGATCACCGAACGCACCCCTTGAGTCGAATCTAAATGGAGATTTAAAATGTTTTTTTTTTAAAATAATGTATTAATAGTAACCAGAATTTACAAGAAAGTCCTCTTAGACAGGAGCACAAACAGAGAGGCAAGCATAATCGGGGAAGAGGAGGGATACATAAGATTACAGGAGATTTATACCAAGAATGTTAGCCCAGGTTAGGGATCCTTGAGATCTATCATTCCAATTATTGGAAGCAAAGTTTTTGGTGACTCTGATTGCATTGTGAGCACATACAGTAGCATGGGTGATACGGTTGTTGTAAATGAACTCATTCCTGATGTGCCAAATGGAGTAAATGAGGCTGGTGATTGAGGATATGCGGATGTGGGAGATGAAGTCGTGATGCAGAGGTTTTTGGTTGCTGAGTCAGGTCCAAATACAGTTCCCAAAAGGGTGGGGAGTGGGAATTCTGGTCCAACAAGCAATAAGGTCGAATGCAAGTGATGAGAAGCTGCAATGGTTGAGGAGATGATCCTTATCTTCAGGTTGTAAACCACAGAGAGGGCAAGTAACATCCTGAACGAGGTTCCAGGCGTGCAGCTTGGTGAGGGTTGGCAGTCGCTTGTGACTAGCAATCCAGGTAATGAAGGAGCATTTAGGAACGTTAAGTCCCTTCCAGATGATGCCAAGCTTGTAGAGTGGGTTTGGAGAGGGTTGGTTACGCAGAAAATGGTAGGCGGCAGCAGTTGAGAAGGTACCATGAGGGGTGGTAACATGAGAAATGAACTGGGTACCATTGATTCTGGAAAGAATCTGGTCTCTAATTTTTAGTATTGAGTTCCATATGTGGCTGAAGTGAGGCTTGGGTCTGACGAGCCATATGGAATTCCCTTTGAGGATGTTTTTGTGAACCCATTCAAACCAAAGGTTGGGATGGGGGGATCCAAGGTCAATGTTGATGTCGTAGAAGATCTTAACAAGACATGGTTTATTCCAAGAGAGGAGCTCTTTGAACCTCAGATCATCGTCATGTATGGGGGAGCAGACGGTATCCCAGGCGACGAGAGAGTGAGGGCTAGCGTCTTTACCAGACCAAAGGAAGGACCGAAGTAGGCTCCTGATGTTTGTGATAACATATTGTGGGATAGGAATGACAGAACACTAGTAATGATGGAGTGCCATGAGGATGGAAGCAATTACTTGTCTCCGACCGGCGTAGGAGAGGCAACAGAGATAGCGTCCTCCTCGAGGGGAGAGAGCCCACCAAGGAAGATGGAGGACTTGGACATGTTGAGATTGAGGCCGGAGTATCTACCAAAATGTTTCAATCTGTTCATCAAGATGTTAACTGAAGAGAGGTCACCCCTGCAAAACAACATCAAATCGTCAGCAGAACAAAGGTGGGTGATTCGGGGATGGGAGCACTTTGGGTGGGTGTTGAAGTCAGGAGAGGTGGTGTTGACAATAATCATCGAGGAGAGGACTTCCATAGCAATGGTGAAAAGCGGGGGAGAGAGGGGGGCAGCCCTGCCGCAAGCCCCTAGAGCCCTTGAAGTACCCATGGAGAGATCCATTGATGTTGATAGAATAGTGAGGGTGAGAGATGCAAGCATCAATGAACTTGATGAATTTGAGGGGAAAGCCCATCCTAACCAAGGCATTGATAATGAAGTGATGATCAATCGTATCAAAAGCTTTAGAGATGTCAACTTTGATGGCACATCTGGGAGAGGAGTGGCGATGGTTATACCGCTTGAATAGCTTCTGACAGAGTAGAATGTTATGCTTGATGGATCGTCCCCTAACAAACGCACCTTGGTATCTCCCAATAATTGAAGGAAGGATAGAGTTGAGCTTTGACGCAATGATCTTGGCAATGACCTTGTACGTGGTGTTGCAGCAGGCAATTGGCCGGTAGTCGGTGGGTAAAGATGGGTTGGTAGTTTTGGAAATCAGGGTAAGGGCAGTGTGCTTGACATGGGGGCTCATGTATCCAGTATGAAAAAACTCGAGGATAGCGTTCGTGAAGGAAGCACCGGTTGTATTCCAGGAAGTCTTGAAGAAGAACGCATTATAGCCATCAGGGCCCGGAGCTTTGTAATCCTTTATGCTAAAGAGAGCATTCTTAGCATCGTCCGGAGAGATGTCGTTACACATAAGAGTAGCATCTTCAAGCGAGATACTTGGTAGAGGGCAGTCTGGAAAGTGATTGTGAGGGTTAATCGGGGTTAGGGGATTAAGGATAACGGAAAATGTTTTGAAAGGATGGAAGAGATTTTGTTGGGATCATGGGTGGGCCCATCGGAGAGGTTTAGGGGATTGTGGATGGATTTGATAGTGTTGGCGTCTTTCTTTGAGGAGATGGATTTAAAGAAATAACCACTGCATTGATCCCCATGCTAGAACCACACAGCCTTAGAGAGTTGGGCAAGCATGGCACGCAGGCAGTCCATTTTGGAGTGTAGGTTATGCGAGATGGTCCTTTCTTGCTCTAGGAGGATACGGTCCAGAGGAAATGATTGAAGCCTGGTTTGGATGATGGCAAGAGAGTTCTTAAGGCCTTCAATATAGTGTGGAGGGTCTCCAATGATTCATTCGGGAATTTCTTCAGAGTTTATTTGAGCTTTTTGAGATTAGCCGTGAGGGTGGACATGAGAGGGGTATATTGGTTATGTTGTGGAGGGGATGTTGACCAGGCTTGGGAGACGAGGTTTGTGAACTGCGCATGCGAAGCCCAAGAATTATTAAAGCTGAACTGGCGCTTAGAATGACGGGGCGTATCATCCAACGAAAGAATGCTCAGTGAATGGTCTGAAGTGCTAGGGTTGGCGAAGTAAGCGGACGATTTGGGAAACAGTCTGGCCCAAGAGTTATTGACGACGATCCGGTCGAGCTTGCACCAAATCCTATCATCCAATCTTTTGTTATTCCATGTAAGCTTACATCCAGTGTAGGAGAGGTCCGAGAGGGAGAAAGATGAGAAGCAATCCGATAGGTCAAAGCTAGGTTGGGAGATGGAGGTGGGATTCATGGAAAGTTTTTCATCAGGTGATAGAGTGGTGTTGAAGTCGCCAAGCAGGACCCAAGGGTTGTTTGTGTTGAGGTGACTGGTGGTAGTGATATTGTCCCAAAGTGGGCTTCTATCAATAGGGTCATGCATTGTGGGCGTATATGAAGGAGCAGTCAAACGAGGGGGATGGGGTGGGTAAGGATATTTTGGTGTGAATGATTTGGTTGTTGGAAAGAATGGTTGTGATGTTGGTGGTGAGGGGATTCCACCAAAGTCAAATCCGGCATTTGTATTCGGTGGAGAAGTTTGATGTGTGGTTCCAGTTTGGAAGCAAGGAGTGAAGCTTCTTCATTTTATCCTCATTTAGCCTGGTTTCGATGAGGGCAATGATATCAAGGTTGTGCTTCTTAACCATCTCGCGAACCGTCTTATGTTTGTTGGGGTGGTTAAGTCCCCGAACATTCCAGACGATGAGGTTTAGGTTCATTTGGAACTTGTGGTGTTGATGTAGACATCCTTGATGCTTGCTGGCTGGGGGAGCTGGGTTTGATTTGGTATTCCGGGGTTGGGGCATCTGGGGTATTGGCAGAAGAGGCTGGTTTGGTCTGTGAAGGAGGGATGATTTGGTTATGGGTTTGACTTTCAAGAGGATTATGTGGAGGATTTCCAGGTAGATGCGTAGCAGGAGGGATAAGGTGAAGATTTATTGCAGAAGGACATGTAGTCCCAGGAGGAGCCAAAGAATTGGTGAGGGAGAGGGAAACATTTTGGTTTATATCCAGATTCGAAATGAGAATCAGTTAGGGATGTGTGAAGTAACAGTGCCATGCAGACGTAAAGAATCATGGGTTTCGAGTTCAAAGAAGGAGGGGATCGATGCCGATGGGAGGGAGGATTGCCTGGTAGGCCTGAAAGAGTTTTGGTATTACGTCATCTATGACCAAAGAGGAGACAGGGAGGGCAGTGTTCGGGGACCCAATCGTAGGTGATCTTTTGCAGGATGGGTGAACCATCCGGCCCGACGAGGGAGATCTCTCGGAGAAGAGTTTTGGAGGCTAAGACCTCGACAAGGTTGCAAAGCCTAATATGTCTTGGTTAGCAAAGCATGTATCAGTAAGGATAGGAACACCTATGGCTGAACCAATCTTCGCCAACATGCGGGGGGGACCAGAACCTGTAGTCCAGATCGTGAAGGGTGGCCCAAATCGGTATGGAGTCCAAGCTTGAGTAGTCTAACGCCATTCCATGCTTCCAGCGTTTCAGTAAAAGGGAAGTGGCTCCGTTGATTATCCAGGGGCTTCCATGAAGAATAGTGTTGAGGTCCTCCTCGGAAGAGAATTGGAATACAAAAATTCCATTATCATGCCTTAGCACTTTCGGCTGAGCAACCATGTTCCAGGATTTCGAGATTTAAAATGTTATCAGGCTCTTCTTGTACAATCAAGTGAACTAGTGTATTACCCGCACTTTGTGCGGGTTCAATTTTAATAAATATTTAATACTTAGAAATTTATATGTATATTTTTGTAAAATAAAAATCCAAAAAATGAAATTATATTTTTAAATTAATTTAATATATGCTTGTTGGTAAAAAAAATCAATTTAAAAATATTAACATTTAGAAATCACTTTTTAAAATAATTTTTTTAGGTTTCGAGAAACATGACGTTGATACGTGGCAATAGAGGCTTCTACTTAAATAGATATAACATAAGATGAGCCAAACCGATCGAGCTTATAATTTCAAGTTGAGCCGGAGAAGACATCTAGTATCTCGGCTCATATAACAATCCTACCGAAAGATTGACTCAACTAAGTTTAGTATACTCGTGTTCTAAATCATTAATAACCGAGTTTAAATATGTACTCGTACTCTGCTTGTTTAGTCTAGTGAACAAGTTCGAGTTGAGTCGAACTCGAACTCGAGTAACTCGGCTCATTCATATAACAACTATACTCATCATTTATAACCGAGTTCAATGATGAGCCGATATTATTTCGAGTTGAGTATGAGCCAAACTCGATCTAACCGAGACGAGCGTGTAGCAACCCTCGTAACCAATCAGGGCTAAATATATATTGGCCAAATTTACTAACCGGGCATTTTATAAATATTGATCTATTAAGAAAACTCATAACATCAGTAGATTAGAGGTTTATATAAAAAAATAAAATAAAAAAAAGCCTATTACCGAATTCTTTCTTACTACATATTTGACAATGTACAGAAAAAGTTAGGAGCTCCAGCAACTGTTGATAATGTGATCAAATACGTACCAGAACTACGAATGGAAGTGGAAGCCCTTACACACAAGAAGCAACAACTCGTCACTGCAATGACTACTACAAACGACGTCGTTTTCTCTGCAGCACCATCAGCTTGGACTAATGATACTACTGTACCCTCTTCTTCTTCTTCTTTACCGTCTTTCACTTCCTTGTCAGTTCAAGTAACTAAGCTCGGAAACGCCGAGGTTTCGATCCAAATCTCGTCACCCAAATCGCTGATCAACACTTTCATTCCGATCACAGAGGTGTTACGAAAGCTCGAGGAAGAAGATGGTTTACTTGTCGTCGAGTTTTCGTCATCCGATTCGTCCGCTGTAAGAATCTTCTATTACATGCATCTCATCAAGGTAAATAGCTCTAAAATTTTCCATGCAACGAGTTCAAATCTTGTGTAATCTTTCTGTGTAATCTTCTCTAATGGATTTACAATGTGCAGGAGGAAGAAGCAAATGAGATTGACTGTGAGAGGTTGAGGGAGAAGCTCATATTTTCATGTCAACAATGGGAGAAAATGTGTTTCTGGATGATCAGTCAAGGCTAATATTTGTGGCTTCTTATTGTTTACAACCCTAATAGCCTGCAGATTAATCATCACTCAATTAATCACAGTATATGTATGTGTTGTATGTGTTTACATTTTGATGTGCCAGTCCGCCTTCACTCGTAACTTGATATTGTATTGTTCTCTTAACGTCGATGGTCCGTTGATTCTACGTTTTATCGGTCTCTCGAGTCTCAGGTTTACATGTATAAGTGTTCGAGCCCGTACTATGAACGAGCTTTTTCTTGTAGATTTACAGAAAAATTCTATTATTATGTGTTTAATATTAATTCATATTTTTTCAGAATTTTCAAGTGTGTTACATCTAATGTAAATATTTTTTAATAATGTCATTTCTCATCAACAAAAAAATATTATGTTGGAAAACTTGGCGATCCTTGGATTGGAGCGAGTGTGAGGCTCATTGTTGCTGTTTTCTGGACTGAGAAGATAGACAGATGCAGCACAACTGTGTTGTGTTGTGTTGGTTTGTGTTTGTTCTCTCATCATCAGTTCCATCAGTCGTGCAGGGCGTGCAGGCTGATGGGCTTCTGTCTGTATCTCTGTCTTCCAAGTAGAATGTGACAAATTTGACCATTATCCATATTGTTAAATTTGACCATTATCCATATTGTTAGATTCGTTTTCATTCCGTTTTCGGAGTTTAAAACAAACATGCCCTTAATTTATTTGAAACTGTCAAAAGTTTTATTCTGCAGTAATGAAAGTCCTACTTTTCTTAGAAAACATATATACCTAAGTTTGGAGTATATCCGGCACTTAGATCTATGGTTATGAACCTTAGAAGTTGGGTAGAAGAAAACTGTTTTAACATGTTTTCTTATACATTATGGAGAAAACTAACTTTGAGCTCTTATATAGATGGGTTAGATCCAAGTTTATCGGTTCAATTTTTGATAGGTTACTAGCTAACGGTATATTGTACATTGATTTATAGTTGGAATCGTAAACATCCAACGGTTAAATTAAAAGATATATGCTTTGAAAGTTGGGATAAAAAATTGTTTGTTAAATATCCCATCTTTTTTTTTTTTTTTTGAAAAGTTAAGTTGTACATCAAGAAAAGGATTTACAAGGGGGGGGTGTCTACTAGACCGATACAGGTTCAAATGGGGTCATCAAGACCTTTACACGCTTTAGGAGGAGAGAACAGCTAACAGGAGATATGGATGCCTAAGAGATTTGCCCAAATGATGGAATTTGGTGAGCTGTCCTTCCAGTGACTTGAGGCGAAGTTCTTGGTAGCAAGGATGGCGTTTCTCGCACAGGTAGATGGGGAGATGCTGCGGTTGTTGAAGATGAGATCATTTCGGGCCTGCCATACAAAGTAGATGTAGGAAGTGATCGAGGAGATGCGAACATGTGAGATAAGGTCATTTTTTCGGGGACGGAGGACTTTTGTGAGTTTTGCTTGCATGTGGACTTCAAATTTATCTTTACTTGATTTGCATTTAAGAATTAGGTTCAAACTAATTAGTCTTTGTATAGACTTATAATTCACATGCCCTAATATTTCATGTCAAATATGAAAATACTAAACAACATAAGCAATAAAAGTTTTATTCATTATATTAAACTTTCGGTTATAATTTTTGGGATGTTTATCAATACATTCATCTTGATTAGTTCATCCTTTACGTAACATTTGCCTACGTAACTTACTTTCTTAGTGAGAGTCATCTTGTCAGAACCGATGTTTACATTAAACTTGTTCTTGTTTAGCAGGGTTCCACACATAAGGTACTTCCAGATGTTGGGAACGTGCATGACGTTGTTGAGGGTTAACTCTTTCTCGAACGTCATTCTCATTACAATCTTTTTGTGGCCTTCGACTTTGGAGGTGGATGAGCTCTCCATAAACGGAAGCTCGTCGCTTTTGTACTTGACATAAGTAGTGAACATACTTTTGTCAAAACAAATGTGGCGTGTAGCACCAATGTTGTACCACCACTCCACCAGGTTAATTCCAATCATGTTGACTTCAGACGTCACAACACACTAGTCATGTTAAGTTAGGTCGCCTTCAGTCATGTGGACTTGAGTCTTGTTATTGTTCTTGCGTAGGTCACCCTTGCTACGATACTCATCATCTTTGTAACCCATCTTGTCACATTTGTGACATTTCCAACTAAACTTCTTGGCTTGTGGTTTGTATGAATTGTTGCCTTGGGGTTGAAACTTGCGTTTTGTGCCCTTGGTCTTATGCTGAATGATGTTGACTTTTGCAGGTGGATCCCTATCAACATTGTGGTTGCTTGATTCAGCCCGCATCTTGACCATGATGTCTTCAACGGTCATCTCCTTAATCATGTGCATAAGTTAGATCTTGAAGTCTTTCCAAGATTGAGGGAGCTTCCCAATGAAGGTCGCCACTTGCAATGTCTCACATATATGCATCCCTTCTGCCAATATCTCATGAGCTAACAGTTGCATCTCTTCAGCTTGTTCCATGATTGGCCTTGAGTCTATCATTCGATAGTTCATGAACGTATCGACGACGTACTTTTTGGTGCTTGTGTCCTCAGACTTTATTTTTCTCTAGGATAGTCCATAACTCTTTTGTAGTACCGACTTTCCCGTACACTTGGTACATAGAGTTAGTCAAATTGCTCATAATCTAGCCTTTTGCAAAGTCTTCTAGAACCTAAGCCTCAAAGGTGGATTTGGTCCATGTCCTTTTAAGGGAGAATATGGATTTATCCTTCTTCATATACTTTTTCAGTTTTATTGTGATTAGTAAGAATATCACCTTTTGTTGCCACATTTTGAAGCTCGTTCCATCGAACTTCTCAAGCTCGAGTCTTGCACTCAGCAAGTCAAGCATCGTTATTGGTTGTGGGGGTGAGGTTGTTATTTTTCATGAGATCCAAGTTTTTCAGTTTAGTCGGTGACAGACCCCTCCCAAACTCAGAGGTGTTGGTTACCATCACTCCCATCCATGCCGTTTTGAATTTCTAGTTCGGGACTTAAGTCGGTTTCATTAATTATCCTTTGCACGAGGGTATTGTCGTTTGCACTCAATTCATCTATTTTCAAAAATTTTATTACAAAAAATTAAGTGCAAGAGTTAGTGGGTCATCTTTATAATTTCTTTAAGTCGGATAAAATTAAAAATAAAAACCGATTATTAATAGTTTAAAAATCCGTACAAGAACGGATTGTTTTCGATTGTAAAAAAAATTGAATGTTGGGGAGAAAATCATAAAAACGCTTTGATTATTTTTAAAAACAATAAAAGTCGGTGTTTTCTATTTATTTACTTATTCAATAAACCAAAATGAAAGAAAACAATAATCTCGGATGCAACGGTTCCTACACGGAAATAATTAGTTTTCCGAAAAGTTATGTTTCCGACAATAATTTCTTTAAATTATGAATACGCAAAAGTCAAAGAAACGTCAATGCACAACAATTTTACGAAAGAAAGTTTTGTTTTTCAGAATTAAGATTGTAAGTACGTCTTTTGAAGAACTTTTCCGAAAATTGTAAGAAAACCAAAGATAAAGAAAAACCCGCAGGGTGACAATACCGTTAGTATGTGCAAGTCAAAATAGAAGATCTATGTCTTTTATTCTGAAAACGCCCGGAATACGTAGATTTGAATAGCGTTCTGAATCCTAAAATAAAACTGCACTAGATCCAAGTCCCGTAATAGCTTTGGAAATCTGGAGAACCGCTATTATAGATGAGCTCAAAAAACAAAGGAGATCAACATTTTTAATCCGATAATTTAAATCCGGATATTCCATTAAATCAGAATTTTCAAATTAAATTTGAATTTAAATTCTTGATTATTTTTTTTCATTTATGTAGTTGATACTTGATTTGACCAATTTTTGGGCCCAGACATTTACCTCTGCAGCCCATTACTAGATAGCATGAGCCTATGTTTGCGGTTGGCGGTTCGCGTTTAGCTATACCCGCTTCCCATTGAAAATGGGTAGTCACACAAAGGTCACGACCTTTAAGCGTTTTTCCTCCTTATATACTATAATGATTCTACTTCTTTTAGTTGATGTGGGATAACCACATTTTTGTTCTTTTTGTCAAGTTTTGTACGTGTTTCGTACACGTAACCTTGGACATCATTATCTCATTCTCTCTTAATCGAGTTTTAGCAGATAAGTATATCACGACTCAATGCTAGCAAAGACGAAGTCAATACTTCCGTTTTCCGGTGTTGACTATAGCTGGAGCCCACCGTAAATTTGTCAAAAAACCCAACGCGCTACTTATTTAAAATTTTGGATCGAATAGTAACTTACCTATAATCATTCCATTATAATACTCATGTTAATGCTAACATAGATTCGTGAAGATAAACAAAAAAAAAAAAAAGTTTTAAAACCACTTACTATTTGTTTTTATTTCAAGTAGTTGGAATTTTGACAACCCAGATTGATTTTTGCCTTCTCAAACCGGGTTTGGCCTATGGGCTAATTATTTATATTATAATTTGTGTTTTGGGCAGAAACAATCAAATAAAGACAATTTTATGTATCAATGATAATGAGAGGAATGTTAGAAAGTAACAATCAAATAATTAGTCATTTATTTAGTTTGGTAAATAAACTATTATATGTTAGTTTTTCCTAATTGCAAGTTCACAATTTATTTTTGTTTAATTTCTACCCAAATAAAACTAAAAATTTGGTTGATTTCACACTTTCTATAATTGTAATCCTAAAATGAAAAAGTTATGATGTAAAATAGAACAAACATATTTTAGTAATAATAATCCTATATTTTATATATAGAACATTTGAGTTTTTTTAACATGGTCCAAATTTTCGGTCCGATCTAATACGAACACCTAAAAATAAAATTACATTTGTAGTTTAAATGTAAAATAAATGTTTAGATTATTATTCTTTTTACAAACTATTCTAGTGTAGTTATGAATTAATAATTTTAAGCATGAATTAACAATTCTCAACTCTTAGTCCTAAATTTAATATATTTAGAGAGTTGAATTGCTCAAGATTGATGGGTTTTTTTCTTTAATATAATAACTAATGAATTACTCAATCAAACCCATTAAAGGAAGCTATTGCATAGATTTAGAAGTGGTATTTACTCTTATCAAAAAAAAAAAAGAAGTGGTCTTTACACTCAAGCATTCTACATATCTATAATCAAACCCAATATACATATCACATTGTTTTGACAATTTCTCCACAACTTTCTATATAAACAAACTCTTTCACTTCTCAATTCTCATCAACAAACATCTTCAACCATCAAATCCATCACCCTACAAAACACATCCAAATTTCACCTCCTACTCAAAGAAAAAGCTTTCCAAAATGGGTTCTTTCGAAAGGTTCTTAATCTACTTCACCGCTTTGATCATGATCGTCACCCTTGCAATGGCTGGCGACGAATACTCTCCTTATTCATCCTCCTCGCCTCCAAACTACTACTATTCACCTCCTACATATTACTACTCTCCACCCTCTTACTCACCCCCAAAATCTTACTCTCCTCCTTCGTACTACTCACCTCCTACGTACTCGCCACCTAAATATTACTCTCCTCCATTATATTACTATTCACCTCCTACATATTCACCTCCAAAATATTACTCACCACCACCTCCAAAGTATTACTCACCGCCTTCCTACTCGCCCCCTTCGTATTACTACTCTCCTCCATCTTACTCTCCTCCCTCGTATTACTATTCTCCTCCTGCATACTCACCCCCTATATATTATTCTCCACCGCAATACTACTATTCTCCCCCTACATACTCACCTCCTAAATATTATTCTCCACCGCAATACTACTATTCTCCCCCAACATACTCGACTCCTAAGTATTACTCACCACCACAATACTATTATTCTCCTCCCGCATATTCCCCTCCTAAGTATTACTCTCCACCACAATACTACTATTCTCCTTCTACATATTCACCACCTAAATATTACTCTCCACCACAATACTATTACTCTCCTCCGACATATTCTCCTCCTAAATATTACTCACCGCCTTCATATGATTACTCTCCCCCAACCTATTCGCCCCCTAAATATTCTTCACCACCCTCCTACTATTATTCTCCTCCAACATATTCACCTCCTAAATATTACTCACCACCTTCATACTACAACTCACCGCCTTACTATAAAAAGTAACCGACAATGTTTACATTTAGGTAATAAACCTATGTCTCTACCTTGAACCCTACAAGTAAACATTGACAAAAAGTCATTGTAAGTGTGTTATAAGTATTCGTGGTACAAAGAAGTGATTGTTTTATCCATTGTGTAGTGGTATATTGAATTTGTTATGCATTGTATACATAAATGATTTACTCATTTCATTTGTGTTTGTTCATTCCTTGAATTGTCTCAATGTTCTCTTATTTAGGAGGAAAAAAAAGCAAATATTGTGAATCAAATCGCCAACTCACACTCATTCAACCTGAATCTAATCAAAATACCTTCAAGTAAAGAAAAAAAAAAAAATTATGTGATACAAGTGAACATTAAACACAAACACCATTTCATGAATTGAAAAATCTCTTCTTAGTATCAACTTCTACATCACTTGCACCAATCTAATAGGTGTTAACCATCCATAAATTTCGAGACATTTTGTGCATTTCAAGTTTGGTATCATCAAATCAAGAAACAAGTTCAAACATCCTTGAAAATAATAAGGTTATTTATTTACTATGAGGGCATATTTTATAGTACGAGCCATAACTAGGTTTGTAATATGAAACAAGTTACTCGGATTCAACTCGTGTTTGACTCGTCCAAACCTTGGCTCGAGCTTGTTCATTGTCTAAACGAGTCGAATATGAACACATTTTAAAGCTTGTATAAAATTTAAGTTCGGCTTGTTTATAAACTAACTGAGTTTGAGCATGTCAATGCGCAAGTCGTTGAGATAAAATAACATTAGAGGAGCATTCTTTTAGCCGAGCAACTCGGACTCCGCTTAGGATCAACTCAATAAAAGCTCGGCTTGAGTTCGTTCAGTTTCTAAACAAGCCGAATATGAACACATTTTAAAGCTCGTGTAAAATTTATTTTGTAGAAGAATCATTTGGTTGCTTCTAGTCCAAACATACCTAAATTTTGAAAGATTTTTTAATGTTTTTAATATATGTTGTATTTTATCAACTTAAAAGTGGTAAATGAATAATCGATATATATAATTTCAGTAGATTGATTTTAGGGAGAAAAATACAATTATTATCTAATTAGTTGCACCAAATATAAGAATGTACATGCAATGCAATGTGTCACGGTGGTAGGAAAGAAAGGATTGAATTTGGTTTACTAGACTTTTTCTAGTTTTTTTTTTAGTAAATGTACCCTTGAGAGAAGAGTGTGTAGAGTTTGAGAATAAATACAAAAGGTTGGGGTATATTTACTTAATTGAAACATTAAAAAGCTTACTTACTACTATAGTTTTCCAAAAAGGCCTAGTTATCAAAATTGTCCGGTAGAAAAGCCTTTAAAATTCAAATGAATAATGACAACCCGAATTGATTTTGCCTTGTCAAACCGGGTTTGGCCTATTGGCTAATTACTTCTATTATAAATAGTGTTTTGGGCTGAAATAATCAACAAACTTATATTTGTAGCTTAATTATAAAATAAAATTTCAGATTATCATTCTTTTTACAAATTCTTTTAGTGTATATTTAAGTTACAGGAATTTAAACAAACTTATATTTTTCCTTTAACTATCACCCTAATTTTACACTTGAAGTGAAAAACTAATATTTAATTGATTCCTCGTTGTCACCCTCTTTCTAGTCTGGTTAGAATATGTCATGACTTCATCAAAAGGGACTGGGAGATCCAGTACCGACATGCCTACCGTGAGACGAATAATGTTGCGGACTTTCTACCTATCATTCGTTTTTATTTCCCTATTGGACTGAGTGTTTTGTTTGACCCTCCCGAGGGTGTAGTTGATCTTTTACGTTCCGATGTAAGGGGTCAGGCTATCCCCCGAGTGATTACTACTTAGCCCTCTTCTCATTTATCCGGAGACCTCTGAATCGCCTTCACACCAAAAAAAATATTTAATTGATTCCGTACATTGATTATGGAAGCGAAATTGAATTTAATTATTTTTTACATTTAACGGTGCGAACCGGAATTGGGTTTAGTTAATATGTATTTAGGGTGTGAAACCAAAATTGACTTAGTTAATGCTGGTTTTGGGTCCGAAATCGATTTTTTTTTAAAAAAAATATTGAGCTAATTAATTTCAGGTGAAAAAATATGTATTTTATAAATATATATATTTTGGGTAAAAATTAATGTTAACCTTTTATATAAATAGTTTTAGGTAAGAATTATCAATTTCATGACTCTTACCCTAAAATTCTCATATTCATAGTTGAATTGCTCAAGATTCATACGATTTTTTTCTTTAATATAATAACTACTTTAATAACTAATGAATTGCTCGATCAAACTCATCAAAGGAAGCATTTGTATAGACTTGGAAGTTTTCTTTGCACTCAAGTTTTCTACATATCCATAACCAAACTCAATAATCGCATACGACATCGTTTTGACATTTTCTCACAACATTAAGTCTCAACTTCCTATATAAACTCCTTCACTCCTCATCAAAAAGACAACATATTCAATCATTAAACCATCACCCTACTAAATACATCTAAATTTCTCCTCCTACTCGAGAAAAAGCTTTCCAAATGGGTTCCTTCGAAAGGGTCGTAGTCTACTTCATCGCTTTGAGCGTGATCGCCACCCTTGCAATGGCCGGCGACGAGTACTCTCCTCCTTACTCATCCTCCTCACCTCCAAATTATTACTATTCACCTCCTAAATCTTATTCAACACCTCCGTATTATTATTCTCCGCCTGCGTATTCACCACCTAAATATTACTCTCCTCCTTACTATTCACCTCCTACATATGACTACTCTCCACCCTCTTACTCACCCCCGAAATCTTATTCCCCTCCTTCATACAACTCACCTTATGTGTACTCACCGCCTAACTATTACTCACCACCCACGTACTCCCCGCCTAAATATTACTCTTCACCACCGAATTATTATTCCCCTCCTACATATTCACCTCCTAAATATTACTCACCACCTTCGTACTATTACTCACCGCCACCTCCGAAATATTATTCACCACCTTCTTACTCGCCCCCTTCATATTACTACTCTCCTCCGTCTTACTCACCTCCCTCGTATTATTACTCTCCCCCAACCTACTCACCCCCTAAATATCATTCTCCGCCGCAATACTACTATTCTCCCCCTGCATACTCACCTCCTAAGTATTACTCACCACCACAATACTACTATTCTCCTCCCACTCCATCTCAATACTACTATTCTCCTCCCGTATATTCACCACCTAAGTATTACTCTCCACCTCAATACTATTACTCTCCTCCTACGTATTCTTCTCCTAAATACTACTCACCGCCTTCATATGATTACTCTCCCCCTACCTATTCACCTCCAAAATATACTTCGCCACCCTCATACTATTATTCTCCTCCAACATATTCACCTCCTAAATATTATTCATCACCTCCATACTACTACTCTCCTCCTTCGTACTACAACTCACCGCCTTACTATAAAAAGTAACCGGCAATGTTCACATTTAGGTGATGAACCTTTGCCTCTGAACATTAAGTTTAAACAACTATAAAAAGCCATGTAAATGTGTTATATGTATTCACTGCACAACAAAATGTATTGCTTATAGAATGTTATACAGTGTGTAGTAGTGTATTGAAGTATTAAATTTGATTTCCCTAAGACATTGTATACATAAATATTTTACTCATGTCATTTGTATTTGTTCATTCCCTGCCTCAATGTTCTCTTGTTTAGGAGAAAGAAAACAAACAAATATCATGTATCAAATTGTCAACTGACACTATTTCAATTTGCCACCTCACACTCTTTCAGTCTGAATCTAATCGATCAAATAAATCATTAATAAAATAATATCAGACAAAATTAATAACATCAATCATGAGGGGATAAATGAAATTTTTCAGAAAATTAAAGATATAATTGGACAAATGAAGTTCACATGTCTTGCTACTATTTGGTGGGGTATTTGGTTCTCTAGAAACAAATTTAATTTCAATGATGAGTCTTTTGACTGATTTAATAGCACGGTTGTTTTATTAAGAACCAAATTCCCGAATGGCAAAAAATTGTCAAAGACGACTATGACATTAGGCTCCCACCAAAAACAACAACACCATCAAAAGGGAAAAAAATAACATCAAATGGGAAAAATCAAAGTCTGGATTGCACAAACTTAATTTGAATGGCTCAAAATTTTAATTTAGGGACTACCTCCATTAGTTTTGCTATCCAGGACTACAATGGAGAGGCTATTAGTCTTGGTACAAATAAATCATTATACTTCGGCACTAAATCATTATACCTCCATTGGTTTTTTCACGCTTCATAGTCTACTGCATGGACTATGAAGCGTAAAAATGAACCCGTTTTGTCTTCTCCTCAAGCAATGAAGATGGTCTTTGACACACACGAGTCGATATTCGATGTGTTTAATAGGAGCTTATGGATCGCTTGTTAGCTTATGTGTAGATGGAGTTTATTACTTTTGATGGATATCACAAGGGTTTGTACAGGGTGTGACACTTACCTATTGGAGATGGTCAAGACAACAACATCTACACTTGGGTTTAATTATGTAGAAATATAATACATTGAAATATAACTTTCAAAGGTTGAATTTGTTTTCCCTTTCAAAAACTGATCTAGTATTTTTTTTTTATTATAGTTTGAGAAATCAATAAATAATTCCGTGATGTTACATTATGTTGTGATATCACTTTCAAAAATAGAACAAAATATAACAAGACATGCCAATTCAAACTAAAGTTTATTTTGCAAGCCAATTCGAAAAACCAATATGAATTTTTTTAAACTTGGACAAAATAATGAATGGTATTTAGATAAAATATAAACTTATGGGGAAAAATCATTAGAGATTCATATGTAATTTGTTCGTGCTTTTAAAATACACAATCACATATCGTGGCTTGTGTTTCTCATCTAACAGCCTTAGAACTTAGGGCATGTTTGGTATCAGTTGGTAGGAGATTCATTTAGATTCTTTTTCGTTGTATTCTTGGGGATGGAAAAATTGTCACCGTTTGATATCGGTTTCAGCTTATGTATTGTATTCTTTTACGAGATTTTTTTGGCAAAAGAATCTCGTAAAAAGAAGCTTCACCCCCCAAGCTTCTTCGAGATTCTTTAAGTTAGATTCTTTATTCTTCCACCCATACCATTTCATTCGTTTCTTCTTTGCCTTCCCAAATAGCGAACTTCCGCCTTCTGCATATCTTCAACCACTCACCTCTCAACTCTCCTCTCTTCCTTCGTTTCCTTTGTAACCGCCTCTTCCCTATGTCTTCTGCTCAACATCTTCCCCTCCGTATAGAAAACATACAAGTCTTCCCCTTTCTGCTCGCCGTCTTCCTCCTCTGTCCCTCAATCTCAAGAACAGGAGCAAGAGCTCTTTCACTGATAGAGACAAGGCTGCAATGGCTGATTCGAATGCTCCTATTTTTGGTTTCAACAAGAGGAGTGTTGGATAAAGTGAATTTTTATTTGAGTTCTTGCTTCTTGCCGTTTTCATTTTGCAATTTTCTAGCAATATCTTCCCCCTTCTGGTCTGTGTTGTTTAAGGGGAATTCAGAGGTTTTAGCCCTTTGATTAACGGTTGCTTATTTGGTTCTGATTTTGCAATATTTCTTCTCGGAAGACAGTTAAATGTGTTGCCCCCCCCCAAATTGATGTTGAAGGATCAACGGATGAAGAGTCTCCAACCAGTACAACAAATGCTCGAGTATCCACAGACCAGGCTGAGATAGACCATACTCCTTGCCGTGATTTGCAGAATGCTGGTGGTGAGAAGAAATATTGCAAGTAGTCTCCAAGCAATACACCAAATATTGCAAGTTAGGATCAACAGATGAGGAGTTGCTTACTTGGTGGGTTGTGTACATGATGAATATCTATGTTGCAGTTATTTGGTTTGCACTTTACGCATTTAAATTAAACTTGGGTTTGATGGTTGTAACCTGCTGAATTGTTTGGCATGCCTATATATGTACTTGTCTATTTCATTATATGCTTTAGATTGCAGGGATGGATGCAAGTTAAACATGTTAATTTAGGGGTATTTTGGTAATCTATCAATAAACAATCTATCACACTAATCTGATACCAAACACTATAATTTACAAATTTTAACAATCGCCAACAATCTTCATCTCCAACAATCTCAACAATCTCCATCCCCAACAATCTAAAAAAAGAATATCCATACAATACCAAACAGGCCCTTAATATAACCATTCCATTGTCATAAATATTTGTAATACTAATATAGACCCGTGAAGATAAACAAAGAAGGATAAAAAAAAAACATATATAGTTTAAAAACTACTTATCATTTGTTTCTATTTCAAGTAGTTTGAGCCCCGTTTGATTGTAATACTGGAACAGAAATATTGTGGAAATGAATTTAGTTCACATTTTGTACCCATGTTTATGAAATTTTTTGGAATCATTTATTGTGTTTTATAAATATGCATTTTTTTCTTGTTTTGTTTCCCTATAGATATCAAAACTAATTAAATTCTACTACAATTACTTTAGATCACAACGAATGATTTCAAAAATTTCCATGAACAAGGGTATACATATAAACTAGATTCGTTTTCATTATGTTTTCGGAGTTAAAACCAAACGGAACCCTAAATTCTGACAAACCGGATTGATTTTGCCTTGTCAACCCGGGTTTGATTACTTCTCTATATAATTAGAGTATGTTTTGGTGAAATCAATTATAGATATTTGTATCAACGATAATGAGAGGAATGTTAGGAAGTAGCAATCAAACGATTAGTCAATTAATTTATATATAATGAGGAATGTTTTGTTTCCCTATGATAATGAGAGGAATGTTATGAAATGATAATTTTAGACATGAATTATCAATTTCTCGACTCTAACCCTAAAACTCTCATACTCAAAGATCTTATATGTATTAAAGGAGAGACCTTCTTTGCCACGTGTCAACGCCACAATTCACGCAGCTCCCAAAAATATTTTTAAAAAGTTATTATTTTGGTTATTTTTGATAAAAAAATAAAAATCAAATCCCCAATTTTATAATTAATTTTTTAAAACCTTACTAATTTTTAGAAATCCAGTAAATCTTCTAATCAAATTCTAAACATATTATTTTTCATCAAAACTAATATATAATTATTAAAAAAAACTCATATTATAAATCACAAATTAAAATAATAATCACAATTATAATTTCATTCTCCGGATTTTTATATTTTAAAAGTATACAAATAAATTTTTAAGTACAAAGTATTTATTAAAACTCAACCCGCACAAGGTGCGGGTAATACACTAGTTTGAATTGTTCAAGATTCATAAGATTTTTTTCCTTTAATATAATAACTAATGAATTACACGTTCAAACCCGTCAAATGAAGCCATTGCAAAGATTTGGAAGAGGTCTTTTTGCACTCGAGCACTCTACATATCCAAATTCAACCCCAATAATATGCATACGACATCGTTTTGACAAATTCTCCACAATTCCATGTTCCAACTTCCTATATAAACAAACTCTTTCACTTCTCAATTCTCATCAACAAGCCAACATCTCCAACCATCAAATTCATCACCCTACTAAACACATTCAAATTTCACCTCCTACTCCTACTCGAGAAAAAGCTTTCTGAAATGGGTTCCCTCGAAAGGTTCTTAGTCTACTGCATCGCTTTGAGCATGATTGCCGCCCTTGCAATGGCCGGCGACGAGTACTCTCCTCCTTATTCATCCTCCTCGCCTCCGAATTATTACTATTCACCTCCTAAGTCTTATTCAACGCCTCCGTATTACTACTCTCCACCTGCGTATTCACCACCTAAATATTACTCTCCTCCTTCGTACTATTCACCTCCTACGTATTACTATTCTCCCTCTTACTCACCTCCAAAATCTTATTCTCCTTCATACTACTCACCTCCTACATACTCGCCCCCTAACTATTACTCACCGCCTAAATATTACTCTCCTCCTTCATACTACGCACCTCCTACATATTCACCTCCCAAATATTACTCACCACCTTCGTACTATTACTCACCACCACCTCCTAAATACTATTCACCGCCTTCCTACTCACCCCCTTCGTATTACTACTCTCCTCCATCTTACTCGCCTCCCTCGTATTACTACTCTCCTCCAACCTACTCACCCCCTAAATACTATTCTCCACCGCAATACTACTATTCTCCATCTGCATACTCACCTCCTAAGTATTACTCACCACCACAATACTATTATTCTCCTCCCGCATATTCCCCTCCTAAATATTACTCTCCACCTCAATACTACTACTCACCTCCCGCATATTCACCTCCTAAATACTATTATTCTCCTCCCGCAAATTCCCCTCCTAAGTATTACTCTCCACCTCAATACTACTACTCACCTCCTGCATATTCACCACCTAAGTATTACTCTCCACCTCAATACTACTATTCTCCTCCCGCATATTCACCCCCGAAGTATTACTCTCCACCACAATACTATTACTCACCACCTTCGTATGATTACTCACCTCCAACCTATTCACCCCCAAAATATTCCTCGCCACCCTCTTACTATTACTCTCCTCCAACATATTCACCTCCTAAATATTACTCATCACCTCCGTACTACTACTCTCCTCCTTCGTACTACAACTCACCACCTTACTATAAAAGGTAACCGACAATGTTCAAATTTAGGTGATGAACATTTTGCCTCTTACCTTGAACACTAAGTGTAAACATTGACAAAAAGTCGTGCAAGTGTGTTATATCTATTCAGTGTACAAAGAAGTGTATTACTCTAGGATGGTCTATCCATTGTGTAGTGGTGTATTGAAGTTTGAAAGATTATGTTCCTAAGACATTGTTTTCATATATGCATTGTATACATAAATATTCTACTCATTTCATCTGTGTTCGTTAATTCCTTGCCTCAAAGTTCTCTTGTTTATGAGAAATAAAGCAAACAAATATCATGAATCATATTGTCAACTCAAACTCTTTCGACCCGAATCTAATCAAAATACCTTCAAAGCATAGAGAAAAATAATTAAGTGATCAAACTAAACACTAAATGCAAACATGAAACACCATATCGTGAAGAGAACAAAAATTATCTTCTTTCTCCCTAGTATGCCCTCCCTGTTCATTCTCTTCTTAGTATTGCTCCAATATAATAGGTGCTAACCATCCCCAAGTTTGAAGACAATTTGTGCATTCCATGTTCACTATCCTCAAATCAAGAAACGAGTTCAAACATACTCGAAACACAAGAAAAAATAAAAGCTGATAACCCAAGATCAGGCACACACACAAAGTAATAAATGGGTATTGTGGGTGCAGGACATTCCAAGAAGTCAAAACATTCAAAAATTTAAACAAGAAAAATATCCATGAGAAATATGAATGTATAGATGATGAGAAATGGCCTACCAGATCAGCAATCAAGTCTGGGAACAGGATATAGCATCATAAAAACTCGTACTCATTCATCTAGAAGATTTAAGGTTATTTATTTACTGTTAGAGCAGGCATTACACGCTAATATGGGCCATAACGCATTGGCATCCTGAATCTTGGAACCTTCCTGCAGTGTGGGATGAAGAATGAATGTAATCAAATTTATTTTACAAATATTATTGAGACATGAGAGACATACTAAAGATCACATACCCGTATCCATAAGGAGGGTAGAAGTAAGGTTGTGGATAACCCCCCCTGAAACGTCCACCCATGTAGGGATTGGAAGAACGCCGAGAAAAGAACTGTTTCATCCCTGGGACATTGGTTCTTTTGGCCGATACCTTTGACAGTATGAAAATAGGTTCACATGTGGAAGGTTGAAAACAACAAAAGGCGAAGATTTTAGTATAGTATGCTCAAACCTTCAACTGGCGTCCATGAAGTTCAGATTCGTTGAGTTGGAGAGCCTCCTGTACAGCCTCAGTCTCGAGAAACTCCACATATGCATAGCCCTTTGGCTGACCATACTTGTTGGACCGAATAGTCACTCTGTTTACTGTTCCACATGACTGAAAATGTTGCTGCACCTCTTCAGGTGTGCATGTATAATCCACCTGCAAAATAAACAAATTAAACATACAATTTCAATACTAGCTACTCCATCAAAACATACCATCAGTTTTGACTAGGCCAAACGAACATAAGATGCTGCCCATATATTGCAGAAACTTAACAGCTCCATTTCTCATTAATTTCCATAATAGAAACTAAAAACCTTGTTTTGAATCAAAGATGATCAAATTGTTGAAATAGATAAAAGGATCATGAAACAATTGAGCAATTTGGTGGTTGTAATTAGTATCACTGTCCCTTTTTTGTTTATTTTGCATGTTATAAGCTAGTAAAAAGGTTAAGTACTTAAGTCCACTTCAGAACTTATTATGCTGTCCACAGACACTATTTGTTGAAGAAATGTGTAGTCACAAGTAGTGAAAAATGTTATAACAGCAATAGAAATATGTACTTTTAGAAGTATGAATCCACTGAAAGTGAGGTCAGGTGATAATACCAACACATCATAGCCAAATTTAGTTAAAAATTATGAAAAAGATGGGCTACACATATTTTGCAAATGTTATATATTATATAACAGCAAGAGAGGGATTTTAAAACCTCAGTAGCACCGTGTACGATGTGCCAATAAAATCACTTCAATGTTAAATTACAAAGCAAACTGATTACAGAGATCAAAAGATTTTATTTACTCTGTAGATGTGTAGAACTCACTCACTTTTTTGTTTGACTTTCTGTTAAACTAACTGACAACTTTTTAGACCAAAGTTACCAAACAATATGCTCTAGTTCTAGTTCATATCTTAAGTTATAATATCAATAGGGGCACCCATGCAAAAAGATGAAAATTGATTCCTTAACTACTGAGAGAAGAATTCAATCAAAAAACTTACATTGCCAACAAATATTGAACGAGAATCTACTTCCTCCTTGTTTGCTTGATCAGCAGCTACAGTAGCAGGATCTGGCAAGCAAAACCAAACCAAGACATAAAAACAATGCTAAATTATCAAGCAACAACAAACTGATTACAGAGATCAAAAGATTTTATTTTGTGCATTATACAGTATATTAAGAAGGAAATGACCCTCAAGAAAATCAGTCAAGGAGTCATAACAAAAGTTCCACTGATTCTTCTCTTCACTTCCTCGTCCTCTATTCAAATACAACAAGAAAGACGTACTATAAGACCCTTCTACCATCTACCAATTAGCACATGCACTTGTATCATATGACTGTAAACGCCTTAAAAAACAATTCAAGCTACAAAGATGACTGATCCGCTAATCAAAGGCATTCAAAATTTTGCAATGCAATCCGAATCCAAAAGAAACGCCTATTGAATATAATCAAATGACATTGGCAAAAAGCCCTTAGTAGTGACAAAATATAAACTTGAAATCAGTAGACAACCAGAGATCAGTGTCTAAGCACTAAACTGAAGAATTGCAAAGTGACAAAGCAATGTGGAGAGAAAGAGAGCGAAAACCTTGAACGGAGCCCATTTCTTTCTCGACCTTAGCCTGCATTTCACGGAGAGCGGCAGCCTCATCCTCCATTTCCTTCAACCGCTTCTTCATATCCTCCATTTCCTGAACCAAAACCCCCAAAAGAAGAAATTCGTTGTTAATGGTCAATTGCAAACAACTAGGGTTCAAGCGAAGCATAAGTTGGGGAACAGAAGGTGAAAGGAGAATGGAAATCAACCGCAGAGGTGCGATTGTCATTGACGTCCGAACCGGCGGCCATGTCTACGTCGTCTTGCTCCATCGTCACTTTCACTTTATGGCTCTTCTTTCACTATTCGTCGGGATGTCTTCTGACAAATTACTGGGGAAAGAAACCCCGTCATCAGGTAGCCAGACAGGATTATGGGCCCTACTGACTGTAATTCTTGTATCTCTACGAGGGTAAACTTGGAATTGTTGGACTAGCCTTTTGTATTACGTGGCCTAAAATATTAGGTTTAATCCGAGATTGTTGTTCGTAACACATGAAACAAACATGTTATTCATACCCCGACTACGCGTACGCAATGCGTAGCCGTAGCAAAAAAACTCATTTCGTTCAAAAAAGAAAGGAAAAATGAAGGAAAATGAAGGAAAACTTACTACGTCCACGCAAAAAAAATAAAAAAAAAAAAATGACTACACCTACGTCATGTGTAGGCGTAGATGTGGTATGTATAGCATGGTTAAGGTGGTACGAATAGCAGGAACCGGTTTAATCTCCTATAAACTAAGGTGTATAAACTAAGTACATGTTTGGTATAAGATGAGAATTTTGTTTTAAATTGAGGTAAACGGAGATTGTTAAGATTTTTAAACCCCATTTAATACCAAACAGTAGTTTAAACATAATGTCCAACGATCCCAACCTAAACAATCAAATTTCAGTAAAACTACATAAATTTTATAATCTAACTCTCTTAATCTCCTTAATTTAATCTCCTTTATTTTTTACCAAACGAGAATAAGGGAATTGTTTCAGTAGTTTAAGCATAATGTCCAACGAGTTCGTCTAGTTTGTAAACGAGCCGAGCTTGAACATGCTAAGGCTCGGCTCGTTCGGCTCATATAACACCCTTAAGCATGGGAGAGCAATTTTCACATCAGGTCTCTAAGTGAAAATCATGTTTACATACTAGGTACTAACGTGTAAAATGATCTTCCACATTGAGATCTAAAGTAGAAACAAAAATTTTACATAGACTCTTAATGTGAAACATGTTATTTCCCATTAATTCCGAACACACGTAGTAAACCAAACTAGTCTAATACCCGCACCATGTGCGGGATTAGCTTTAATAAATTGTAAAACAAATCTAATTATTAATTAAATTGAGTTGGAAGATAATATTATAAGGGAAAGTAAAAGATAATAAAAACAGAAAGGTATATTTTTAAATAAATGATAGTTTACATGTTCTTGATAAAAAAAAAAGTCTTAAATGAAACTGAACGTTAAAACGGCCCGTAATATAAAAATATATGGAACCATCGTTTATGTAATTAAGGTTTTTTTTTTAATATTAGTGTGTGTATATATATATATATATATATATATATATATATATATATATATATATATATATATATATAGGGTCCAGTTCTGGTGAGGAGGACCCTTGCAGATAGGAATGAGGAGAGCCCTGCTGGTAACATGTGGCATGCCACATCACCATTTTTTTTTTCCAGATTTTCTTTTTGTAAATAAAAATTGGTGTTCATATTTTTATAAGTATGTGTTCATTTTTAAAAGAGTCATTGTTCATATTTTATCAATAAATGTTCATTTTTTTCTCAACACTAACTATTCATTTTTTAACATTAATTTTTCATTTTTGTATTTCTTTTAAAACATTTTTTCGGATTTTGTTTGAAAATTATGCTATTCTTTCAAATCGTGTTAATAAAATATGATGTTTATTTTTTTACGAGTATGTATTCATTTTTTTTACAGTTATGATGTTTATAATATGATGTTCTTTTTTTTTTTGAAAATTATACCTTTCTTTATAATCGTGTTTATAATATTCAGAGATCGATTACATAAAAATTGTGAAATCAAAGAGAATACAAGACGATTCAGGTTTTTTTCTTCGAATTTCTACTCTCACTGTTTAAATTTTCATTCTTAAGGTTTAGGTTTCATTATGATTGATGTTTGTGTTCGAAATCAAATTTGTTTGAATCATTTTGTGCTTGATAAGTTTGATTGAGAAAATACATGTATATACATATGTTGAGTTGGTTTAATAGCTCCAATTGAATAATCTATATGTTCCTTTTAGTGTGCACACAAACTGTTCGGCAAAATGCCTTATAGAAAAATAGTTTATAATATTTACAGGAACAATGACATAAAAAAGTATGAACACTGACGAATAAAAACATGAACAATGACGTATAAAAGTATGAACACCGATGAGTTATCTATAACTTTGACACATACATAACATATTATGATCATCTTTTAACGTTTTGTGATGAGTTTTTTTATTTTTTGTGGTTATACACTGTAAATGAACATCTATGCATTATAAAATGAACACAAAAGAATAAATGGACATGACACTTTGATGAATAAAAATACTATGAACATCGATGTATAAAAACATGAACAATGACATATAAAAGTATGAACACCGATGACTATTTTGAACGTAAGGGTATTTTTTCAGATTTTAAGTCAATTTACAAAAATGTCATTAATGATGAGCGTGTGGGAGCCCTTGATTTAAATTAATCAAATGACTTACAGCCCTCCTAACTCCTATCTACAAGCTCTCTCCTCACTTGAACTAAAAAAATATATATATATATATATATAGATCGTTAGTTTATATAATTTTTTGATTAAATTTTTAAAATGAGAGTGCGTTTTAAATTGCATTGACAAAAAGAACGGAAAAAAAAACATATGGCATTAAAGGCTTATACTTTATTAGTAGTATATAGATATATATTTTAACACTAATAGTATATATACATATATGTTTGGTAAGTAGATAAATATAAGTTCTATAATAGGATAATTAAAATATGGTAACTATATATTATTTAAAAAAAAACTAAAGTTATAAGAAAATGACATGTGGCATATTTTTTGTTAGGATGAACCACGTTGAAGTAAACGTTTCTACTTTAATATATGTATATAGATTTACAACAACCACGAAAAAAAATTATTGCTCCCAAAACCATATGTGGATTGTTTTTTTCCAATTTTTATTGTCAAATAACACTAGTGCGTGTATTTTTAACATGATTCAATCTTTCATTCATCGAAATAACACAAAACTTAATTCCAAAGATAAATCTTATTCCTAATTTTAAAATTGTAAATTCACAAGAAAATTTTGATTTTAATCTTTTAAGAAATTGTATATTCAAACATGTAGGTTGTTCGATGTATATGTTTTTAAGTCCTCAAATACTGAATTTCACCAATATTTGAGTCCTAAATTTCATGTAAAAAATTGAGAGACATTTGGGAGAAAAAAAGGAGATGAGAGAGTAGAAAAAGTATGGATGGAAATGGAGAAGTTTGTTTTGTAATTATGATAAAAAAAAAATGTAGTACATGACTTTCGTTTTTGATGAATTACGACTCTTTTTGTTGTGAATCGAACAATATTTACACAAACTTTTATCGATTTTTTTGAACAATCAATGTTCGTTTAGGTATAGCATTGTCTTCCAACTCATCACTTGTTTAATACGTCATACATTACTTGGGTAATTTGATGAATCGGGCAAAATATGTGAACTATTTTTTTATTTCTAGAAAATATATATATTTGATCATCAACGTAAGATGCTCGACTACACCGAACAAACTTGGTGTATCGAGAGGCCGAAAACCGACAAACGGACAAACCGTCATGCAAATAGCTACGTAAACAATAGAAAAACACTACAAGCAAAAGACGGAAGTAAAAAAAAGATCCAAAAAAGTCAGAACAGTGGAGAGATAAGCGACCGAAGAGACAAGGCAAAATTGAGAAAATTGATGCAATATTATTCAAAGAATATACTTGATTGCTCGATAATATATATATATATATATATATATATATATATATATATATATATATATATATATATATATATATATATATATATAGTATAGATTCTATGAGAACACCCCCTAACGTGAGAACATGAGAACATATTCGTAATTATTATTAGTTTTGTAACGAATGTGTCATATCGTTTAATGTATTATTCGTAGTTATTGTTGGTTGAGTGGATTATTCGTAGTTATTGTTGGATTCCTAATTATTATTATTCGTAGTTATTATTATTTTTGATATCTACTCTAAATCTCAACCCTTAATACTCACATACAACGGTGTACGATTGTTCTCATGTTCTCACGTTAGTTATTATTATTTTTGATATCTACTCTAAATCTCAACCCTTAATACTCACATACAACGGTGTACGATTGTTCTCATGTTCTCACGTTAGGGGATGTTCTCATGGGAACCACACCCTATATATATATATATATATATATATATATATATATATATATATGTATGTATATTATCATTCTCGAATTATGTGACTAACATTAATACATAACACAAGTGTTCTCCAAGTACCATAAAGGTTGAAGTATTACCTATCAACATAGGCAAATCCAAATTGGCAAAATGTTAGGCTTGTCGTATCACAATCTTTGATGGATACATAATCAATACGCTAGTCCAAACACATAGTTTTGTTAGTCCAATAAAGAATATTTCTAGTCTCGACTTGTACCTGAAGAACCACGAAGTTGACTAAGAACACTCGACACATACAACTTCTTCCACGCATCAGACGGACAACTATAGAAGGCATAGATCTCACCTGAGGATCTCGAAAGAACCCTAGTAGCATCAATAACATCACGATTAGACACTCCATCTAACATAGCAATCTCCGAAAGCAACATTTTTCTTAGTTGCACCAATTCATCTTCAAGATCTTGACTCTTCATCATACTACTCGCTATGCTCCCCAAATGATCTTTGATTTCATCAATGGCAAGAATAAGTTTATCATTGACATCGCCATTGTTGGGTCTGAAAAGACTTTTACCTATCCTTCGCCTCTTTGAAGGTAGTTTCCTTGATAAGTCATCCAAAGACTCATTTGCTCGATCTAGACCAAAGAAAGCTCCAACCTGTTATACAAAGGGGAAATCAGTCTTTGATTGAATATTTAGCAAACAGCAAAGAAATTATGCTTGCAATCAGGCTACACTGTCAAGCAAGAAGTTACCTCACAAAAGATTATTTTCACATTTGATCATATCAGTTTTCTCATTCCATGTGAACCCAGATGAAAATTGAAGAGAGTAATTCAACCAAAAAACTTACATTGCCTACAAATTTTGAATAAGAATCCACTTCCTCCTTGAATGGTTGATCATATCAGTTTTCTTATTCCATGTGAATCCAGATGAAAATTGAAGAGAGCTATTCAACCAAAAAACTTACATTGCCTACAAATGTTGAACAAGAATCCACTTCCTCCTTGTTTGGTTGATCTGCAGCTACAGTAGCAGCATCTGGCATGCAAAATCAAAGCAACCATGTAAGAACAATGCTAAGTTTTAAAGGAAACAAGTCCCTGTCCTGTACAAAATGGATATTTTGTGCATTATACAGAATACATTGAAGGAATTGCCCTTCAACAAATTCAGTCAAGCAGTCAGAACTACAGTTCTACTGTCCTTCTCTTCACTTCCTCTATCCAAATGTAACATGATAGACGTAGCATGAAGACCTTCTATTAATCAGCACATGTGCACTTGATTCATATGATTATAAACACCTTCAATAACAATTCAAGCAAGATGACAGTTCCTCTAATCAAAGGCATTCACAGATTTGGAAGATACTACTTATATAGTGCAAATAAATTGAGGAATCGGTAGACTAAACATCCAGCGATCAGTACATAACCACTAAATTGAGGAATTGGAAAGTGAAAAGGCAATGTGGAGAGAAAGGGAGCAAAAACCTTGAACGCAGATTTCTTTCTTGACCTTATCCTGCACTTCAGCGAGAGCAACGGCCTTATCCTCCATTTTCTTCAACTGCTTATTCGTATCATCCAATTCCTGAACCAAAACCACAAAAGAAGAAACTCACGGTTATTGCTCCATTGCAAACAACTAGGGTTCAAGCGAAGGATAAGTTGAGGAGAAAAGGTGAACGGAAGATAACCGCCGAGCTCCGATTGCCGTTAAGGTTCGAACCGTCGGCCAGGTCTACGTCGTATTGCGCCATCGTTGCTTTCGCTTCCGCTTTCATTCTATCGATCTTCTTTCCCTAACTTGCTGCTACTTTTCATTATGTATCAGAAATCGAAAATAATTACACAATTTTCACCGACTTTTAAAAAAATGAAAATTATGGACTGTGTTATACTGTTATGTGGTATTTCATTTTTCGGAATTTGCCCGACAGGTTTTTTTCAGTTTGGATGATATACTTATGTTTCATCGTTTCAGAATTTTATCCAATTCCGATAAGTTTTTCGAGAGAACGTCAATACCCGTTTGATGTTTTTTTACAATTTTTATTTCTTTTTTTTTTGGGTAAGTAGATATTAAGTATAATTACATTTATAAAATTTTTAAAAAATCAATAAAAATATAAGGACACCGTTCAAACTGAAAAGTTGTTGGACAAATTTTAAAAATTCTCAAATTACAAGGACACCATTCGAAATTTTCATAAGAAATGAATGTCAATTTCGGTGTTGTACAACAGTACAAGATTAGAAGAATTTTTATCGATCATAATTGTAAATAAGTAATTGTTTGGTATAGAAAAGAAATAATGAATATGTAAGTATTTGAGAGCTTGCCTAAAAAATCTCCCTCCAAAAGTTGTAAACATCAACAAAATTACAATGACAAAAAAATGGATGTATCCCAAACCGAACCCGAAACCGATTAAAAAAAATGGGTTGTCACCAAAATGCAGCTTGAATCTTGAAATCAAAGAGGAGCAACTTAACAGCAGCTTCAATGCTTTCTTGTTCATGTCTCTAGATGATAGTGTGATCAACTTGATGATCTTCAACTTCGAAAAGCTCGAAAATGTCTTCCTCATAGTAACTTAGTTTATTTGGTCTCTTCATTTTTTGTCAAACTTACTTCAATCTCTTCGATCTTCAAAACCTTATCCGGGATCTCATGAGATTCAATTGTTTCGAATATTTCGGGTTTCTCATCATTGGATTGCTCAATGCTATCTTCAACTTCAACTTCAAGATTACTCAATCTTCAAGATTACTCAATCTTGCCTTGCTCTCAAAAACATGAGAGTTTGTCAACTCTTTTGGATCAGCTTCTGCAATTTCTACATTTTCGTTGATCAATGAGCCATCATGGCCAGATTTTTTCATATTCTCGACATAACTCGAATCAGCCTCTACAACTTCAAACCCGATAACTTCCTCAATCTTCTCCTGTAGATTACGTATATAGCAACGGTCACTTGAGGATTTATCTTAAAATCAATTGACAATAAGAAGAGTAAAACTAACCTGGTCGTCTTTAATCAATGCAGGTTCGGCTAATTCCTCCAACATATCCTCAATCTTCTCGACATTTTTGACATAAGATGTCTCAATCTTCTCGGCAACAACAACAAACAACTCCGGTCAGGTGATATTCATCTTAAAATCAATTGGTAATAAGAAGAGTTAAACCAACCTGGTCGTCTTTAAGAGGACATGCTTCATCTTCTACGGAATTTACCTTCTCCTCGACGTTCCTAGGCACATCAACGAGGTTCTCCGGACAAAAACCCGATTCCTCGGACAAAATAGCATCTTCATTAACCAATTCAGGTTCAGCAAACTCCTCCAACATATCCTCGGACGAAACCGACACATGGATCTTCGAACCCCGTGGACTCGAATCATAAACCGGTTCTTGCTCCATCGGAACATCAGAATCATTATCTAGAACTTCATCATGTTTAACACTCTCTGTATCGTTGTGATCTTCCGAAACTACCGACGAACTCGAGCTACTACTAATATGCTCTTCTTCAATTGTCTGCAACATCACATTACTGTCATGATCAACTAGCATTTCAAGTTGATCATCATCCTCTTCTTCATCTACGTCCCTATCTTCAAACATCCAAGTATCAATATTCGGATCATTTCCGCTAACCCGAGTTTCGGATTCCCCAAGCTGAATTTCGGGCAAATGAAGATCAAAATCACTCTTTCCATATTGATCATCATGGACAGAGCCAAGATCCATCTCAGAGCTCAGCATTACTCCTTCACTTCCTTTCGACTCGCTCACATCACTCGATTGTCTCCGATACGACAAAGATTCATCACTAACACCACTCTCTTGTCTTTGAAATGATGAAGAATCACTAATCTCACTAGATTGTCTCATAAAACCATCATCAACCAAACGATCCGCGACAAAATAAGGCCGGAATCTACTACCGCGAGTAGCTTCTAGCCGATCTTTCCTCGGATACTCGAAGATCGATGATCCGATGTTGAAACTCTCATGCCTCCGAAAAACCGGATCCTTATGGTTCAGCTCCATGAACTCTTGCTGAAATCCGTCGCCACTAAGATCCGGCTTCTCTTCACTCGAATCGTAAGGAAGATCAAAGGGATTCCTTCTAGGTAACAATATAGAAGGAGCTGAACCCGGAATAGGAGGCAAACCCATGTCATCATAAGTCACATTCGGAAACTCGAATGGATTTGGCCTCGCGGTAGATATGTTCGGAACTTGATAAGGTAGATCAAAGCCATCTAAGTCTATAAGATTCTTTTCTTTCATTATCTTCATACTTCTTCTTGCTCTTCTTCTTGCTATTAGGCTTTCTAATCTTTGGTTTCTTTCTAGCTCAGAGCTTCCTAAATCCATTAAGTTCTTCTGATCATCTTCTGTCCATATGATTGCGGGTTTCTCTTCTTCTTCTTTGTTTTCTTGATTTTCTTCTTCGTCTTCGGCTTCTTGATGATCGGTTTCCTCATTTGAATCATGAGATCTTCTGCTAAGAAGATCAGAATTCTCACATTCAATAAGAGGATCAATCTCATCAAGTAAAGGGATGATATCCGCCATTGACTGCTCAATCGAAGAACTCTCATCTCCATCCGACCCAGAATCTTCATCTTCATCTTCATCTTCATCTTCATCTTCATTCTCGTCATCGTTCATTCGAGTCCACGGCATTGAGCTAGACTCGAAATGATCATCGAACGATTCCTCGTGATTTCTATTAGTAACTACAATCTCTCGACTCGAATACTCATCGACCTTATCTTCATCTTCATCTTCATTCTCGTCATCGTTCATTCGAGTCCACGTCATTGAGCTGGACTCGAAATGATCATCAACCGATTCCTCATGATTTCTGTTAGTAACTACAATCTCTCGACTAGAATACTCATCAACCTTAGAGAAAGTAGTAACAGTATGATTCTGCAAACGAATTGATCTCTCAATGCTGACATTTTCAATCTCAGGGAGCTGTGGATCAGCAAAGGTCAAAAGGGTACCAAGCAAAACAACAGTACAAACAAGAACAGGAGAAACAGACAGCAAAAGCGAAAACAAGAATGGAGATAATTTATACAAGAATGCAACAATCAAGAATGCAATCACAATAAAGGGATGATTCAAAACTGATCTTGTACTTGTTCTGATTCGTCTGAAGATCATTTTCAGATTTGCAACAGAAAATCAATTTAGTTGCTGGCTGTTCAAACTACAACACCAAAAACAAAAGAAAAGAACATCAGTGAAAAATCAAAGAGTTTTTGACATTGCAAATAAGGAGAGATGAACTGTGAATTTTTACCTTGGAGCTTTGTATCAATGGCGGAAGCAATTTGGAATTGGTTTCTATGTGGGCTGACTAAATGAAGCTTGTTCTCTGCACAACTCTTTGTCAAAAATTGTATTTTAATTTAATAATGTGTGGTTAATTGGTGGGATTAAACAAAGGTTTAAGATTACTTGTTAAGAATTTGTTTAAGTTGAAGAACAAGATGAGATTTGATCGACATACGGGCCAAAAAGTCCATCATGCATCGGCAAAGGATCCATGTTTTGGGGATCTCTTCTACATTATTTTATATTTCATAAGGATGTATGAGATTGGCATAATTGCAAAATAAAGTCAACTAGCAAGTCGATTGTTCAAATCTAGCCAAAAAAAAACTATCATTTTGGTTAGTTTAAATCTTATTTTCTAAGATTATACTATGGGCAAGCAAAAGTAGCCGATCTAGATGAAGTTGATCGTTTATTTGAATATCCGATTTGGAAAAAATCCGAAATAATATGTTAATTGATGATTCAAATCAGATCCGGTGGTTTTTCAGGATAGAATTCGGAATGGATTTAGAAAAATCATAGTGGATATCCAACTATCTGGATCGAATATATCGATTGATCTGGTTAATATTTACTAGAATCGGTATCCTATAATAAAGGTTAAATTTAGGAATTCACATAACTCATACATCCGGCTTGGATCCGATCCGGCTATAGGGTGTCAGATAGGGCTTTCAGAATGCAGAGAGCTTTTAGAAGATCAAATTTCAACGATTGATGTCTGGTTATGGCTTCGCCACTTTTAGCCGAGTTTCCTCACTTATGGACTAGCCGAGCTTCATCACTCAATGTGAAAAACGAGATACACACCAAAGTACATCATAATAATCCGACAAAAAAGAGACGTCAAGGAAATGGAGAACGAACAAGTCAAGAGAAGTGGTAAGCAAAAATCTGCTCAATACATGTATCTATTACATCAAAAATATACGACCAATACTTAAATCTGAACTCTAATTTTAAAATGAAATGCAACAAAACAATGATCAAGCTTGAAACCTACAGTTGATACTCCCAAACACGATCAAAACCAAAACGTTTTGAATAAAACACAAGGAATCACAAATAAATGATCACCAACAGAAATTCAACAAAGGAATGTAGCTTCCTTTCATGAAAGCAAGCCACTCGAACCCAGACAAATGCTAAGACGAAATTTACAAACCGTGCTATCAAAGACAAACATCATTTCATTTCGAAATGCTAAATGAGAATCGCGAGGCATGGTGTGGTGCAAGAGGGTGTCCTTACCCATTAAAAATGCAGTGATCAATCTCAACTCGTGTACTTCCATGAAAGCTTTGAATGACTCTTAGGATGCCGTAAGTTTAGCCTTCTTTTCCTCTAGGAGCTTCAATTCTTCACGCCAGTCATCTAATTTTCTTATTTTTTCCAGCTGTTCAGGTTTCAGATCTTGTTCGTTAGTTTTCTGCTGTTGTGCTTCTGTTAGACGGATCTGCAGCATATAAACAATTAATCATCTCACAATCACAAGTAAACAGCATTGATGACTTGAGCAGATAACATCCAGCAGTACTATGATGCTTGAAGTAAACGGAATGACAAACACGAAATTTACAGAACATCATCCATTTTTCTCTCCCTTTAAAAAATCGATTTGGCTGAAACAAACCGCCCTTAACAATAGGAATATGAGTAGCAAACAGTGCAATGGGCCAATGTTTAAACTAATTTTCACATGGCCATTCAAAGATAACAAGAAGAAATTTTTCTTACAAGAAAATATATTAATGCATGTCTAAGGCAATTAAGATCTACTTCAACTCTTATTCAAAAGAGAAATAATACTCACTTAAGTTTCTTGAGTCAAACTTTGAGGAGCAAAACACAAAGTCGAAGTTAACATATATAAGGCCTAAAGAAGCTATAACATTTCTGTTTTGAAATGAAAAGCTTGGGGATTTTCTTAAACTTGTTTGTTATATTTTAGCTAATGTTCAATTCATAATCAAGATTTCTTCTTCTACTGGCAAATTTGCTGCATTGTCAACCCAAAGGAATGATTTATCCTTCCAAATTTCTGCTGAGTGCTGACTAACAGAATTCCTTAAGAATATATAAAAACAAAAGAGTTCTTCCAAATTTTGTCGTAGAACATCATGTTGTAGACATGGCTTCAAAGAATATTATCAAGGATGAGAATCTAGATTTCCAGAATCACAGGCTCTTGATAATATGATAGCAATATATCAATACAGTAAAAAAAACTTATAGTTGAAGTAAAATCACAATTTAATTCTCCCCTCTACTCTAAAGTAAAAAAAATTAATTCCGGATTCCATAACTATTGCCAATCCCAACACATAAAGTTGCATAGTCTACAGCATAATTTGCAACAGCTATTTCAAAAATCCTAAGGTAGCAAATCAAACAAAATATTTCCTTACAATGGTCCAATTGCATATACTATTCTTGACTCTATTGTGAATTTGTGATCCTACACAGACCCGGCCCTTAGGTGGTCCATAAGGTCTTAGCAAACAAGGAACCCAAATTTTAGGGGCCTAGTATATAGCAAGATTTAAAATATAAGACAGACGAAGCGGTTTGCTCAGATGGTGGAGTAGTTCACTTTGTATTATCTGTGTTTAAGCCTCATCCCCTCCCCGGTTCTCCCATTTTTCTTGTTTCTGTTTTCTTTCCATCAACATCATTATTCTTCTTTTTTATTAGGCCACTGCCATCACCATGATTCTACAAATATGCAATCTCAGTCATTCAATGATATGAATCATAAAATATCTCCATTTTAATAATCATGGTAAGCAACACAGAGACCAAATTTGAACAGGATTAACCCTAAAAACAACTTCATTCCAACAGCTGCCAAAAAATGAAATCATAATGAAAGGGGTAAAATTCCAAGGGACAAATTCTTGATTCTTAGGGGACTAAGTGAACACCTAATTAGGAAACAAAATAATATCTCGACTTAATAGTAAAAAAAATCAAACTCTAAAAGTTTCTAAATATGAACTGAATGTTGAAGCCTTAATCTAATAGAATCCTCACTCATCCGTTTATCCTTCAAAGATAGGCCTTTTAATGACCTCATCAAGATAGCAATAACTACAATAGTATGTAAGAAGATACCTTCTTTTTCAAAGCACGAATCTTTTTGTCAACATCTTGGACAGGATCAGCAGAAGCTGATGCTGAAGATGGTACGTTGATATTTATCTGGCTCACACCAGCTGCAATAGACTCCAAAGATTCTGTCTCTTGGATTGGATCATTGACCTGTCCATTCTCACCTTCTGTTTCCACTGAGTCTTTACAAGCCTTAAACATTGTTGCAAGTGATAATGTGCATATGATGGAAATTAGAAGATAGAATAAGAAAATGGAGTATGAAAATACTTCCATGATAATGAGACTATGCAAGCTGACACCATTCTAGCCATTTTAAAGATGAAGCTATAAAATGATCAATTCTTCAAAAACTATATAATCACCTGAAGTCTTTTTTCCTTTTTTTTCTCATTCCTTTTGGCTGACTTGCTCTTTGGCTTCACCTCCATTGAAGGATCATACCCAGGAGGTCCAGCATTCGACTCCATCTCCTTTCTCCACTAAATTCCCACAACACCAAGAAGCAACATTAGCCCTCTTAACAAATAATCACATAAAAACCATTAAAACATGAGCAATAAATTCAAATAATCATCATATCAAAATACATTGCTGCAGTGATTGTTGAATTATTACCAGAGTTCCCTTAGATTGATAAATAGCAACCTCATCCTGAGGTACATAACCGGCCCTGATCTTAATAGGCTTCCGAAGCGTACCATCAGGTCTACGAGTAGGTCCCAATATTCTCTCACCTTCCTTTAGGGTTTTCCCTAGCTGTGCCGCTAATCTTTCTGCTTCCTCGCTACTCAAATTACCGGCCATTTACACCTAATCGTACAAGAAAAATTCCCAAAAATAACAACAGAAGATGGGATCAGGTTGTCATATAAAAAAAGTTGGAAGATCAAAAATTTGATGCGAGAACAAATCCGAATGGCCAAAGCAGAGCAATTTATCATCGAAATCAGCCGCAAAAATAAGTAAAAAAAAAATCAGAAGAAAACAACTGAAAAGCATGGTCATCGTCGTCGTATTTCATACTTGAGTTGTAGGAGAGATGCTGTCGACGGAGAGGCGGAGCCGAAAACGCCGGCAAGAGAAGGCTGGCGGGAAGCGGGCGGCGGCGGGAACCCTATTTGACGCAAATTGGGGAATTTTGGAGGGGTGCAGGGAGGAATCGAAGGTGGTTCAGTTGGGGTTTAGGCATTAGCAGTTTGGACTTTCGACAATGGCACACGTGAACCAGATTGTTGTTTATATTGACTATATATTTTTGGATAATTTATTAAAAAATCTAAGATTTTTATGAAATTTTTTTTTTAAAAAAACTTTATAATAGAAGTGATATAATACAAAATAATATTATAATTATTTGAGGTTTTTTTAGATTAAAAAATCTAAGATTTTTAAGAATTTTTTTTTAAAAAAAACAGTTTATAGTAGAAGTGATATAATACAAAATAATATTATAATTATAATTATAATGATTATTGGTACAATTAGTTTTTAAAATCTCCTTAAACACCTAATTATAATGATTATTCGTACCATTAGTTTTTCAACAAAAATACTCTAAAACTCTACCCACGGGCCTTTCTCTACCAAACGGCAAACACTGAGGTTGTATTCGGTCTGTATTATTACATAGCTTTTTGTGCATATTTTTCATACGTTGAAAATTTGTGGCGTTTGACATATAGAGATTATTTACGAAATTAGATTTTTGGGGAAGTTATTTAGATTATTTGTCTAAAATTTTGAGTGATAATTTTTACGAGATTTTTGAGTGGATTACCAAATTTATTTATAATTTTGCGCCCAAAACATGATTAATTATTTATGCATAATTTGTCCTTTTTATTTTTCGATAAAATTATCCAAAAAACTATTCAAAAATCTAATTTTACCAAACACCAATTAAATTTACATACTTTACAAATCCTTTTAAAAAACTACACAAAAAATTTCAATTATTCAAAAAAAAATTATACTATACAAACCCTAAATGAATTTTTAATAAACTCTGTGATCTAACTGTCCAAAAAAGTTAAATTCATGAAAAAGCTTATGTTATTGAACACGTCATAAATCTTGGTTGCAATATTTTAGTGTATTTAAATGGAATAATTATTAGAAAATAAATAGGTGTATGATAGTTGGATATTCTCACAAAAATATAAATAAATAATTAATTTACAGATAGATATTAATAGAGGATCGTTGATTAAAACTTCTAGAAAGTGACAGGTTTTAAATATTGATTACATATATTAGGACTTTTTTTATTGGAATATACATTAGGTCATAAATTATTAAGATTGATACAGACATAAATTATTAAATTATGTATAAAAATTTTAATAGAGGGTTATTGATTATAATTTTGGAAAATGACATTAAAATTTTAATTTATATTCTAGGCTTCAACTGCGAATTAATATCCACAAGTGTGTCTGTTAAATTATTGAGATTTTAATTTATTCATATAGTTTTCTATATAAGATTTTTTATATTACTAATTCATATATACCATACTATTAGTTTATATTTTTGTATTACTTTCTTTATTTTAAGCCACTTAAAACATTTTTAGAAAGCTACCAAATAAATCATTATACCTTAATTATTATTATACTATTTTACTTGATTGAAAAACAACTTTTTGTAATATAATATATGGTTATATTATTGTTCTACAATTTTACTTTATCATTTGAATAACGTAAATAAATAATTATAAATATTATTATATCCTTAATTACTACTATACTTAATTTTAATTAACAAGAAAACGACTTATCGTCTACTTTATGCAGGTAAATCATAAACTAATGAATAACATATACTTTTTGTTTTACAATATTTATCTTAAGAACTATTACATATTTTTTTTAAATAATTATTATCCAATCTTAATACTTTTTTTTCTTTTGCTTTCTTGAAAACCGTAATCAACAATCCATAATAAGATATAGATGGCAAAAAAATCTAAAATGACATTATAAAACCGAATTCGGTCTAAGAGTACCCGAATATCCGACATTTTAGCCAAATTGGATATCCAATCCGAATAGATTGAACATCCGATCCGAATAATTATTAACGGATCAGCCGGATATATCCGATCCAAATTTATTCTCAATATCACAATCCGTATCCGATAATCCAAAAATCCTCCCATGCCGGATTCAGATCATCAATTAACAGATTTTTTCGGATGTCTTCGGATTAGTGGATCGGATATTTTTGCTCACTCCTACCAGATATGCTGTCTACATCAATGTATAAGTCTCAAGAATAGTATTTTTCAGTTCATCAAGAAGACTCAAAAATACTCTGCAAATTGCAAGTCAAAGCAGTATAATTTTATCAGGAACTACTGCAATGTTTAAGATTCTTGACATATCTGTAAAAACTCTTCCATGGCTCCTTTGGTAAACAAGAAATATTACTGCAGCAAAAAGATAAACACATCAAGATGAACAAGACTGTTCTAAACACTCCCTGAGTACAAGGCTGTTCTTTCCATTTTTCATTTTAGATGTACAAAACTAATGCAATTTTACTCAATTACCTTAAACTTCTTGAAGCTGATACAAAACTTTGATTCATGAGGTTTGCTCTGACGATTCAGTGCTGCCATTTGCACCTTCTGGTTCTGTCAAAGGCTCTGATGTTTCGGTCTTAGCTGGGCCTGGACCAGACGATACTTTCACCATAGCTGGTCGGAGAAGCCTGTCACCGAGTTTAAAACCTTTGCGATATTCCTCTATTATGATACCTTCTTCGTATTCCGTGGATTCCTCTTGCATGATGGCTTCATGAAGCTGTTTCAAGTGTTGGATATAGTTATTCACAAGTAAAACACAAAGATTCATACAAATAAGGACATGTAGGATTTATATAGTTAATTCAACTAATCAACTGTGGCAGGAAAGCGCGTTAGTACAGACCCGATGGTATTGGTTGGTGCTTACCAAGTTGGCTTGAATCAGTTAGTTCTTTGGTCGAGTTAGAATATTTCCCAGATCTTTGTAAAACCTGAAAAAGGCTTTATTCACCGAACGCACTGATTTGCCAAGCAACTGACTGAGGTTCAAGCCAACTTGGTTATCCACCTGCATTAAGCCAAAGCAAATGTGCCAAATCACTATGAAGTGTAGCCAAGCTGTTCTAAGTAGTGTGCCTAGAGTACTTTGATAGTCCAACTGAGAAGAAACCAGATCAAATCAACTCGGGAATTTTTTTCCACACATCATAACTAGGCAAGAAGACACTGTTACGGCTGTATAAGGGGAATAAAATATGCAGCTATGGTGGAGAGCTTTTCGACCATTTGTTCAACAGTGTAGCATTCATTAGCTGAACAACGAACCAACTTCTCATCTGTGCAGGAAAAAATGCTCCAGAAAAACTAGGAATAAGGACGGTGAATTTCTCTTCAAATATTAAGGTCTATTCAAGACCTGGAAGACTTGAACAGTGTCGAGTATTCCATCTTGGATAGACAAAATTACTGATAGAAGTAAACCAACAGTGCATTTGAACTATTTAGTTGTGTGTAGACATGGGTCGCAATTACACCAGCACATTGAAGAAGCGGGCCAAAAGAATTTGTTGAAAAGAAATTCATTTAGGAGGTTAATGGAAAAGTCTATAGATGTGGTGCTAGCAGATGACCCTTAAAACAGGGATGCTCAAGTTACAGAATTATCTGATCTGGAGACGTGCGTGAGCAGCTCAAAACAGTATAAGTTAAAATATCAGATTGGTTTAGCTTATTCGCTGCTCAGCAGGAAAGGGACCAAAGTGGAAGAAATATAACATTTTTCAAGATGAGAGAGTTAGTCTAGCAAAACAATTCTTCAAGGTTAGCAGCTCCATAGAAGATCAGAACCCACATAAAATCAGAAGTATATGATCAAATTGTGGCTACGCCAGTTTGATACCCACAGGATGAATAAATCTAAGATTTTCAAGATAAGAGTGTTGGTCTAGCAGCAAAACTCCATGTTAGAAGGGGAGGGATCAGATTGCTTTGAGTGGGCCAACAGGCCCAACATAGGTCCTCAATCTACAGTAAGGACTCCTTGTTCTAGCCTACTCACAGAAGTTTCTGCAACCGACTGGTGATTACAAGGAAGGTAACATGTCTTGCGGTAAGCAAAGTCCGTAAGGATTTTCTAGGTATGGCCCATTACATGTGTAACTGAGGTCCCAAATAAGGAAAAGAAAAAGAGTATCACCATCACTTCACAAAAAGACTAGGCAAGTTAATATAATGCTTTTAATCTACAGAAGTGTTTAGTGCTTACCAATGGATCAAATGAACTCCCCACTGTTTGTACTGTGACAACACCAACAGAAGCCAAGATCTCCACAAACTGTTTATATATACTCTGATAGCTGTTATTTATCTTCTCCTCCCCCTCAGTTTCCACCTTGATCTGTGCTTTAGCTCTCTCAAAATTATCCAAAACACCCAACAGATTCTCGAGAACCTCCCCTTGTGCATTGGCCACCAGAGAAAGGCGCTCTCTTTCTGTTCTTTTCCGGAAATTGTCAAAGTCTGCACTGATTCTGAGAACACGATCCCTTTCTACTGTCATTTCCTCAGATAAGGACACCACCTTCTTCTCGAGATCATTTTTCTCATCTTCAATGGACTTAAGATATGCCTCTATTTCAGCAAGTTTTGACTCATCATTATTTCTCACAGCTTCTTTGTATATTTGTAATGAAGAAATGATGGCTGAAGTTGGCAATTCATCAGCATCGGCTTTACCGTCATCAATGGTACCTGCCTCACTCGCTTCTGCACCAACATCACTATCAGGAACATCCTGCTGACAAATTAAAAGCAAAACATCTTATAGTCATACATGATAGGCAATACATTTACAGCACTATCTTCTACTTAATTTAAAACAAGGATGTTGAAATGATGCAAAGCTTTGACACTTCATTTAGAATTAATCTAATTTCCCATCTTCTACAAAATACCCACTAGATAAAGCTAGCAGTCTAAGTTCCTTGCAGATTGCAATACCATTACATGTAGGATACAATCTGTGGTGGCAAACTTGCCACAAGAGGATTGCACTTCTCCTTAGTAGATAGCGCATATGTGGTGGCGAACTTCTCAACAACTAAAGGATTGTCTTAACTCTTGCAGCAAGTAAATGGAGGAGATTCAGTTTACAAGGATTCATATTGCTAAGTCAGATTTCCTTTATCACTATACTATATTCAAGCAAGTCACTTTTTCAAAGCTTCATTTCGATAATCACACAAAACTGAGAAGTGAATGTATGGAATAAAGCTCAAATCACGTAACCACCAGATTTTCTATATCCAGAATCACAAGAGAATGCAACCTGAATCTCGGCTCCCTGTGGTGCTGTTTCAGTAGCTTCTCCAGGCGAAGAGAAACTCACGGTGTGACAAAACCTAGATTTCCGGGATAAATTCGGGTGGAGAAACTGAGCGTAGAGGCAAATTTGTTTGGATTTGTGACTTTTTTTCAAATTCACAACAAAAGAAGTGGAGTTGGTAGAACTCGAAGGGACGGTGGTCAGGAACGGCGAACTTGCTCGAAAGGATGGAGTTCGAAGAAGCAACGCCATTGAGTTTGGACAGATTGCAGCTTGGAAGGTCTGTCAATGGCGGATTAGAGAGAGAAGTGGATGAGGAGCCAAAGTGAAGGATTTGATTTCTCTGCGAGGTGGTTGGGGTTGAGGGTTTGGCGTGGTGAATGTGATAGAATAGGGTGCCCGTGGGTCCCGCTTTGGCAAATTACATCAATTCACCCTTTATACATAAATTTACACAAAACTATCCCTAAGTTGGATAGGGGTTCGGTTTGGGCTAAACCGTCAAACTGGCGGGCGGTGGTTTAGGTTTGCAGATTTGATCAAACCGCGGGTCGGCGGTTTAAACAACCGCCGGATTGGGTTTTTTTATATTTTTTTTAATAAAAAAAGTGTCAAACCGCCGGTTTGGTGGTTTGGTTAAAAGTCGGTTCCAAGTTCGCAAACCTAAATCGGCGGTTTAGGTTTGAGACTCATGTCTACCTTAAGGTTGAGACGAGCTACTCGGCTTTAGCTTGTTCACCTTTTAGCAAACCGAATATGAATACATTGTAAATCTCAGTTCAATTTAAGCTTGGAATCGGCTCGTTTATAAACAAGACTAATTTGAGCATGTCAAAACTCAACACATTTAAAGCTTGAATTATTTCCATTGATTAACCATGTAGGAATGTTATATTAGTCGAGATATTTGAGCTCATGTCGGAAAACGCTTGACTCGGACTCATTCACTTTCTAAATGAGCAGATTATGAATCACATTTTAAAGTTCAATTAAAATTTAGGTTCGTTTCAAACTCGACTCGTTTATAACAATACTAGGTTTAACAAAATTGTTGTCTCGTTCACCTCATATAACAATCATATTTATCGATGATTACTGTTGTGGTAAATTGAATACATCAACCCTTGATCGATGATTTTACACAAGTGTACTCCATAGTCTATATTAGAGTTGGGTCCGGTTTGAACCAAACCGCCAAACCGGCGGTTTGTGAACCGGCCCAAACCGGCGGTTTGGACAAACTGTGGGTTTACGGTTTGGACAAACTGTGGGTTTAGCCGGCGGTTAGGCTTTACCCACCGCCGGTTTGGTTATTTTTTTTTTTAATTTTTTTTTTTTATAAACCGGCTAAACCGCCGACCAAACCGGCGGTTTAGGTTTGCGACCCACCACTGGTCTATATCCCTATTTTTTCCAGATTTATGCATTTTTAACCTTACAAAATAATAAATTAAGTTACCTACCTACCTTACAGCTCGTTTGTTGCGCATGCAGGGATCAGAATTTGAAAATTTTATACTTCAACATACATATATTTAAAAAAAATTCTTGCAAAAACTAGAAAGAAGTTGCTTATTACTAAATTTTTTTTTTTATAATACTTGTTGTTCACGTAAGGCACATTATCTCGGTAGGGTAGTGCGGCTGTATGTGCGGTTGACACGTGTCTCAAATTTTTTTGAAACAATTTGGTTTACTAGGCTTTTTCTAGTTTTGTGTTTAGTAAATGTACCCCTTGCGTGTGTAAAATTTGAAAATAAATACAAAAGGTTGGGGTACATTTACTTAATTGAAACATTAAAAAGATTGGTCACTACTCTAATTTTTCAAAAAGGCCTAGTTACCAAAGTTGTCCAATTTTTTTTTATTTATTTTTTCCTAGAAACGAATGAAAACGATGGTTCAAACCTTATAAATGGATAATTTATAACTTATAAAATGATAATTCATGATAATAGAATAGTTCATATGAACGATTAATTTATAAATAATTTGATATAATGTATTAAAAAGTAATAGTTCATGAATTATATGAGAATAGTTCAAAATTTATAAGAGAATAATGTAAAACTTATAACATGGTAGTTCAAAAAAAAATTCAAACGTTAAAAAAAAAAGAAATTTGTTGGGCACGCGTCAACCGCACACGTAGCCGCACAACTATATCGCAAAAAGTGAACCGTATATGAACATTTCCCACTAAAATTGGGGTTTTTTAAAAAATAGTATTCAAAACAGTATTTATTTTATTTTATTTTTTTCAACAAACAATATTAAATTGTTTACGTGTAGGAGTTGGAATTTTAAATTAGATCTGAGAGGTCAAAAAGAGAGATATGGGAGGGGGAGAACGAGGAGTCGTAGATGGGAGAAGAACGAGGAGTCGTAGATGGGGAGAAGAACGAGGAGTCCAACTTTTCTTTTATAAAACCCTAAATCACGATCCACATAAGTATATTGTGTCTCTAAGTTTAGGTTTCCGGCGATAAAGAAGCAACAAGCTCCGACGATGGGGAAGAATGATAAAATTGCAGCCGAGAGCACTTTGTCGCCGGAGTCGTCGATTTCAAAAAGAGAGTTAATAGGTCACAAACAATACCAAGCTGGTGGTGGACGAAGTTGCTAAATCGGAGGTCTCTCAAAGATATGAGCAATGATGATGAAATCACCTTATTGTAAGGTAATATTGTTTTTGGAAAATGTTTGAATCCCTCTCTCCTGTCGATCTTTACAATTATATCATCAACTTGTTGAAGCTGTTTGATACTGATATGAGATATGTTTACAATGAAATTCATTAATTGTCTCATATCGTCATTGAAAACTTCCAAGGATTGGTTGATAAAGTTGTACTGTAAAAAAGGAGAAGGATTCATACTTTGTTCAAAACATAGTAAAAATTTGTGACAAGGTGATCTCGTCTTTGTTGCTCCATATCTTTGACAAATCTCCGGTGCACAAAACCCAAGATCATGGAGGAGAGATCATTCTGTTGTAGCACCTCAGTCGACAATGCATCTTCCTTTTCCGGCCCGGAGAAATTGCAAGCTTGTTCAAAATAATGTATTCAAAAATATGCCAAAGAAATTACGGGCTTGTTGAAGATAATGTCATTAGTCGAATTTCTTGAGCATCAAAAGTTAATTTGACAGATTTCTAACCTTGCGGGTAACCTTCGCTGATTTTGTGTAACCGTTTACATGTGAATGGGTTTTTATTTGAACGAGTTTATTTGGGTTTTTAAACCCGTAAAAAATAACCTTCTCAAGATGAGGTTATTTTTATTTGTGTTTTTAAACCCGTATAAATCCATTAGTTTATAAACCCGAATAAACTCAAACCCTTACTAAACAGGCCCTAAGGCCGTGTTTTTTCAGGTTTATAAACTAAATGAGTTTATAGTTTATAGTTTATTTTCGGGTTTATAAAACAGTGAAGTTTATATATATTATTCTGATAAGGATGTTTAGAGGTTTTTTTTGGGTTTATTTTAATGCAAAATACATTTTTAATGCTAAAAGATTATTGAATAATCCAATCTAGATATGAATCGGAGAGTAATCGAAGAATCCAATCTCGAAGGTATAGTTGGGGACGACAATGATGCGATTGTTTTGAAGTAGAGAATATGTGTGAATGTTATGGTCAAATTTGTAAAGATGCAAAAACGATGGCAATTTTGCATATCTGGCCATGAGCTTTTAAGATTTGATCACAATACAATGTAGACATTCCATACCATGAAACCACCTTTGTTGTCCAAACAATTTAGCAAATTTGTCATTACTCTGGCCACAATCATTCTTCTTCCACAGGATCATGATCACAAACAATAGAAATGAATAACCTTTACAAAGCTCAAGAAAAGTAATTACAAAGCAAATAAACCTAGAATCACTAGGATTATGTACATTGCGCCACTCCCTATTGAATGCTATGCCATCTGCATTTATGTTACATGTTTGAACAATGTAAGAACTTGGTAGCAAGGAGAGACTCACTTGAACTACAATTGCAGTTCACTTCCTGGCTAACGAAACGTAAAATGTATGGTAGATACACAGGGCTCCGAATTAGAGCAACATATAGTTATTTACAAAAATTATAAAGAAATCGGTCCGATAAGGACGCAAAGGAGAAGAATTTTTGGGTAGTTATATTGGAAAGTTTTGTGTTAATAGGAATAACTGAATGTGCAAGAAAGTAACTCATGGAGGTTTCAAAATATCTTATAGTTTCTTTCACCCTTGGAAGAATTCTAGGGAATACTCATACTGCCACTGGGCAGAGCTCTGCTTCAATGGCAGAGAGCCTCACCGAACGTGACCCATCTGGCAAAGCTGTCGGAGGAGTCATCTTCAGTTTCATTGTAGGACGACGCAGTTTTCGTCTGCTGATCCCCCTGAAACAAGATTGGAATCATGTGGAAATAAGTATGAAGTTTCACACAAAGCACAACACTTCATTTAGCTTATGCTTCTTGGTATGAAAAGTGTGCATAGGCAATGTAGCTTATGCATGATGCACCTATCACAAAAGTATGTTGTGGAAAATACTCCCTTGATCAAGTATATAAAGCATTTTAGCCTTTGAATTTTGATCAAGTATATAGGGCATTTCACATTTGTAGACGTTGAGTTACAAGAATTGTCAATAATTTATGTTATTTGACCTTTTTATTTTCCATTCATTTTATAATAAAAAAAAACAGAAAGGAATCAGGATGAATTTATCACGAGAAGTAGTTCATCCTAAGGCATCCTTACGGATGAGAGCATTAAGTTGGAGATCTACATAAATGTCAACAGGTGGAGGAAAGTGTCCAGGTTGAGTCAGCCTTAAAAGCTACACCGTTGATTTCTTTGAGGATATGCTTGATATGAACTGAGTTGAATTTTTTAAGTTCAACAAGGAGATCTGTTATAAGCATCTCAATCTCTCAAGGGCATTGCCACAATCCATTGATGGCATTTATAAAATTGATGAAAAATTAAGTAAAAAATTAGCCGTTTATTTTCCGTTCCTTGGTTGTGAAGGTTGATGAAAAATTAAGTAAAAAATTAATATATTTTAGTTATTTCATGCTTTATCAAAAACAGTTTAAAGGTAGTGTATAGCAGTTGCACATAACTCGTCCTGATGTGAAAAACTCATCAAGGTAAAATGAGAGATATTTTAATCAATCTCGGGTCATGCTTCCTCCAATTAACATAAGGTCAATATGGTTACTTGTAGATGAGGGAAAGAAATTGAAATATTCAGAGTAACTACTGACCTTCATGCCCAATCCGTACTCGCTGGTGGATGGTGTTGCTTCTCCCACTTCTTCATTCACAACATTGTCGAAAGACAGGCCAGTAAGTGATGAGTTCATGAGCATTGACCTGCAGCGACTTTAAAACAAGAACATGAGGAATTAACCATCTTGAAAAAGACGTGACAGTTTGGGAATGATATTCTGATTACTTGTCAATACGAGAAAAGAAATCAGCCATCTTGAACACTGTTAGTCTGTTATTGCTAAAACCCTATTTGTACATGATGTAACATTATTGCTAAGAATAGCTTGGAGCTCCTGCTTGTACTTCCAAGTGACAATATGACATTAAGACATTGACATTTGGCCTAGAAGTTTAGAAATAATTCATAGGTAGTGTTATTTATATGCCAGTGGTCAGGAAAATAATATAAAGGTGTATCAAAATGGTTAAAGAACCAAAGGTGCAATAAGAACAGACAAGAAGTTGTCAATGACCACGAACAGATTCTGATACCGACTAGACCATTTGTGCATCAGCTAAAAATGAATATTAGAATGCAACTGCAGTAAACAGGAGTCCACTTAATTTTTATTTTCGAAAAGCAGATTATCTTAACATAGTAGTATGTAAGTGTAACAGGAATTACCTGTCAATTAGATCCTCACATGAATTTCCTACAGAAGAAAGCGAATCCAGATCAAGGAAATTTGAGCAGTCAGATGATTCCATTCTATCGATACAATTGTCAGGGGTCTGTTCCATTTGATCATCCCCAAAAAGCTGTTTGCTTGTCACGGAGGAAGAAGACCTGTACAAGCAAGTTGAGAAAACAAGAGGTAAACAAGGCTGAATTGGTGACCCCCCAAAGAGTTCATATCATTTTTATAACCAAAGGTAAATATATTGATAAGGACGAGGATATACAAAAGATATTCAACGAGTTTTGAATGCATGAAAACAATTCCTAGTCAATGATTATGAACTTCCTCTGGCCAAATATTCCTGCCCCAATAATACAAATTAAGCAATCAGAGCAAGTAGAATAATCTTTTGAAAAGTAAATAGTTTTGGCAGGCATCTCTAATTAATTCTTCAGTCAAACCATGTAAATAGAAAAAAATTTAGTGTTGTCCATCAAGTAGAGGTAACCCGATACTACAATGTCCATAACGACATCAGTGAATCAGACCTTGAATATGATATATCGCTTTCAGATGCAGAGACATCAGGAGATGACTCCAACAGAATCTTGGTGGAAAACTTCTGTTGTCTGGCCTCTGTGGCAGCTGAAGGGGAATTGCTTTTCCGAAGAATGTTCCCATCTGACCAACATCTCTTAAATAGAGTTCTGTTACAAATATGATTCAAAATTATTTCAGAATCATGATTATTATCTAAATAAAGATGATACAACAAAGAATAGAAATATATATTCGTTTCTTCCGTCATTAATGAGTACAGAGCTTTGAGAGTATGAAGCCACTCACTCACTTGTTTTTCTAGAATTTGCAAATTACCTTCCATCATATCCCAAATGAGCATTCCATCCGGATTTATACTCCTGATCTGAGCCCAGCTCCCATATAGCAGCCTTTCCCTGTTGAGGCTGAAAGTGCCCAAGAAACCTGCACAAGTTATTCAATTTTGGTCAATCTGAGGCTAAAGTATATCAGTAAAAAGGAAATTGACGGAAGCATTAGTAACCCATGTATAGCCAATAAAAGCATGATGCAGTCATTGGGAAGAATTAATAATGCAGTTAAGCTGTTATATATAGTTTCAAGAGAGACGCTTCAGGCACCAAAACTTACAAATTAATGGCATTTTGCTTTTCTGCATCGATGTAGGCATTGCTATAATAGCGCTGGAGAGTTCTGAAGAATTCCTGTGACTGAGTTGCTGCTCTCCACTGACCCCGTCGCTCCGAGAATATCTAAATCAAGTATAGATGAGTCAAATTGTGGTATCAATCCAAGACATATAGAATCAAGATAAGTAACAATGTCCAAAGTAAAAACAGCTAGGGGAAAAACTTGGGGAACCTTCTAGCAAAAGGTATAGGGTGCATGTTTGATACACAAGCAACAATAATATAGTTAAAGTCTAGAGGTTAAAAAGCATAACTAGGATGACATGAGATCTACGGTAAACAGTACTAAGCAAATGTGCATTATAAAAATTTACAAGTGATCACATAGTTTGAGAGAACAAAAAATTAACTTAAAAGGATTCAACTTGTTTTGAATCTAAGAAAAAAAATGAACTCTTCTAATCCAAAACTTCTTGAGATCAGACGAGTCCAGTACCCTGTAGATGCACCTAGGAAGCTTATATCACTGATTCACTGCTTCCCAAGCCTCCTGCAATATCACTTCTACCTCACTTAGAGGGTCTTTTTGGTTCAGCTAAGCAGTAGGTGAAATAAGGAGATATTTGCCTTCGCTGGTGAAAGTGTACCAGGGGCCACGTAGGGACAATCTCTCTACTGGATTGTTCTTCTCTTGCTTTTTTAGTGAAGATGAGATCAGTCAAGTTCCCCATTCTCCCCTAAGTATCAACTTTTCCTCGCTGTATCTCTATTTTTGCACCTAACTCTATCAGTCCTCTGTAAGTTATAGTGTCACTCTTGCTAGTAGTGACTAGTGACTAATCTTTATTTGCAAGGCAGCAATATGCATTTCCAGAATCTTGCCACTGATTTACACATCTGGGTAAATGTACAAATCAGTAGCCGGAATTCTTCCTCTCTCCATATTTTTTTTTATTATAATTTACTTGTTTAGGATTCATCCCTTTGTGTAGGGTTTTCTAAACTTCACCGGTGGATTGGAAGTAAACTTCAGAGGATCCAAACTCGAGTAATTCCCCAAATGGAACAGGGTATATTGTTGGTTCTTCCCTGGACAAGCTTAGGTTCTTCACTTTCCAATCTAGTTTCAGAACCTGAGTTACAGCCTAAGTGCATAACACCTGTGAACAGGGAGGTGTAGCCAAAATGCAACGAAATAAACTGATAGAGGTCAAGAAATTTATAAGGAAGGCCGAAAAGGTGTGAAAACTAGCAACGATCGCATGCTAGAAACAGAAGTAATCAGCAATATCAGTTACACCCACAGCGGTTCCAATGTGGATTCTTTACAACAAAAGTTGCCAAATTATTATAAGGTGTAGCAAAAAGAAAACAGATAGCATAGTTAAGCATGTAGAGCGCACTTTAACATTCACATGTACTCTGGTTTAAGAAGCTGGAAAATACCTTGTTATGAGCAGCTGAGCCCCCATACTGGTGTGCAAGAGTATCTCCCATTTTTTCATAAAGAGCCATTAAATCATCAGCCAAGGGAGCACCTAGGTCTATCTTTGGCGAATTTATGACTCCTAGCACATGAAGCTGGTGCCCTAAGGCAGCTAGTCCATAAGCATATTGTGCAACATTTGTCCGATCTAGACAATCTATGCAATTCGTTCTTAGAACACCCTTTTGCAAAGTTGAAGTATCAGAAGAATTAACATTAGCTGTATTGTTCCTAGCATCACATGCAACATCATTGGCATCGTCATTGACAATTTGAATCTCACAAGAATCATCACTTAGACGGAGATTCCTACATGAAAGCTTAAAACATTAGTTGTTCTTATAGAAAGGCTGACAGACAAAGACAAAATATTGTTCAAAATTAATTATTTTAACCATAGAAGCCATAAATTTCATCAAACATGCCTACAGGACACGGGTAGATATCACCTGATCAAATAATTCAAATTCAAGATTCTTTAATTTGTCACGTTGTGATTTTTTCATGTTCCAAATTCCAAAGGAAAGAAAGGTGAGCATAAACGGTCAAACTTAACCCAGCACTAAAAGAAGAATACATTAGCATGAGAAAGATATGAACCTAAAAGAACTACTTCTAGGGTACCTTCCTCGAGAAAGGCCGAGATAATGGCAGGTTTCCAAGAAAAAAAATATAGGTTTTGTCTTCACAAACCTCCAAGTCAAGGCAAGGAGATTAAAGTATTACACAAGAACTTATAGGTTGTATATTTGAAACCTATCCACAATCTCAGTCATCTATAATGCACCATGGGCAAATATTTCTACTCAACAACAGAGTATAGTGGAGATAAGATGTTCAGTACTTTGCAATTAGAGTTAGTTTGATGGGGTTGTAAGTTTAGAAGAAGATAACTAAATCTTATTCAATAATAATCTGAAATTTAAGGAAGCAGCATAATTTTTGTTTCTTATTTTTCTCAAAAAGTGTAACACGTAATGATAACTGTTCTGCCATCAATAGAACATGTTAAATGAGATAATGAAGTCTTTGATATATTCAATGCAATAGATCTGAGCATAAAACTTAACCAGCTGTGCCACTTAAGCACAGGAAACATTGAGCATGTCAATGAAACAAATTACTCATCAAACTATAAAACGCTAGGGTCTAGAGAAAGTAGAAACCTAAATATGGCCAAAAAGTTTCTAGTTATTTATATAAGTTCTAACATTGAAAAAGGAATAAAAAAAAAGCTTAGCATTCACTTAAAGAAATATGGAAGTACGCCCGTTCTACATATTTAATCACTTACTCGGACAATGGGCTACTCGAAGAATCTCCAGGCACAGATGATGGATGAAGTTGGCAGTGAAAAGACCCTGTCAGAGTCAATGCGTAAGCAGCCACTCTCCCCAGAAGGACCAAAACATTTGTAGCTTTGCTGTACAAAATCAAAACCATGGAAACGGAAAATATGAGTGGTCTTATTCATGTCTTAACGAAATTTCAATCTTCATGAGAACGTTTAAAAAAAAGAATGGCAATAACAGCAATATTTCAAAGAAAGAAAAAACCTTCTTGAATGCTTGTTCAGATCCAAGTGAAGAAACTTGAGGCGGTTTTCTTCTGCCAAGTCCTTATTAATTACTTCAATTGCATTTGCAAACTCTCCGCGGAGAATGGACTCTCGGGGCTTCTTTTCATTTGTCTATATGTAGTACAGTTTATTTAAACAAAAAATGAGAAATTTGAAGATTTGGTGCATCAAATTGTGCTTCTAGGCATATGGGATTTAAATACCCTTACCCTTAATTAAAAATGATATCCATTAGCAGGCAATACGTGATATAATAATGCTGTAAACAATTATATAATAAAGTCTGTGATGTCTAAGGAGTCTGAAGTACTTGGTCTCGACCCTGAAATACTTAAAAGGTACATTCCCTGCCCTAAATCACGGAGACACAAAGGTACCTTGATCAAATTTAAGATGATGATTGGACTTCCATATCTCTTAACTAAATTATCAAAATGAAGTCTAGTAGCTTCATAGTTCTGGTCTTTCTTTGACACTACAAAAGAAAAAACAAGAAACAACATAAGAACCACGAGTTTCCAGTGCAAATTAGCTTAAGCGTCCCAAAATAGGGAGAACATACATGTAATATCAGGCTTAAGATTTAGGCGTGATGTTTCCTGAGACCAGAAAAGAGGAATGGAGCCACGGTTCTGGACAACAGAGCTAATGCGAGCAGGAGATCCTTCAGGAACATCTTCAAACACAATCTGCTCAGTTTCAACATCATTTGCTACACGCCCCTTCTCGTTTACACCTCGTTTTAGATACCTTAATCCCAAGGATCAGAAAAGTCAGCACATTAGATTTGGGCGTGAAGAACTCAAATCATAGAATTGTCTTATAAAGATTAAACATGTAATATAAGAAACTGTAATAAACCTAAATTCACATAATCAGATAATGGAAATGGAAATTATGTCAATTTATAGATGTCATCTTTTCCAAATGTCCTATGCTTCTTTCGTACAGCAGAAAGTGTACAAAGGTCCTGGAATACAGCCTCTCGGTACTTGTAACTGCAGGAGATGACATCCCAATGCCACACCTGACATTCCGGAATCCCCATGGCAAAATGAAGCTTACGTATAGAGAAGTTTTGGTTTGTTTTGTCCATTAATCAGAGATAAAAGTCCACATAGTAATACTGATGACAGTAACAAACTTACTAACTTTCGGAAACTACCTCTGCCACCCCCATCCAATTACCCACGAATGCACGTATAAACAAGAGAGGGAAGAAAATGCAACTCTAACCGTCTAAAATAAAGATGAATACATTCATCTCAAAGATGGATCTTACATATTGAAAAAAAAGTGAAGTATGTCAGAGAGACCAGAGAAGAACCAAACAACCAACCTGGTACCAGCATAATGACGTGATCGTCGAGCAATTAGAGTCAGTCTAAAGTCCTGTCCAGAAGCAGAAAGTGTAGACTGCATTGCGTAAGCATATGGGATTAGTGAACAGATGAACTTTTGGTGACCGCAAAAGTGTACACAGTTAACCATTACAATAATATTGAAGGTCAACAAGAAAAAAGAAGCTTTCCATTAAGAAGGAAAACAAGCAGACAACAGCAGCAGCATCGAAATCGGTTCCTCCCATGGAAGGGAAAAGGTGTAATCACCCATACAACAACAAATGATACTGAACAAGTGAAGGCAGTTACCAATAATAGATGCCTTTTGTTATCATTAATCTCTTGATGGCAGAAACAACTAATACATCACCGCAAAGAGACCAGAAGTTATCACTTTGAATTCATGACAAAGCAAAGTTTACTTTATTGAGAAGTAACTAATGGCCTGCATGTTCAGACTTCAGAGAGGGTAAAACATAAAGTTACACAATCCTGCAGTCTACAGCACACAAAGAGTCAAAGTTATCACCAGTACTACATCTTCCCTTGTTGACACGACGCAGTATTTCTAGAGGAACAACCTGTACAAGTGTACAATAGCTTTTGCTCTATCTTCTATATTATTATGGTTATAGATCTGCAAGATCCTCTAATTGCATCCATCACTTCCCAGGAAAGTACAACTTCAATGCCATAATACACATTCAAGAACTCAAAAGGCGCTAAATGAATGGAAATCTCTTAATTCATTCACAAAAGAGAACGTTGAAACTTCTATGTAAGACCAAATAACAAATATTACATGATTGTTGTAAGGGAGAAAATTGCTGACCTGTTTAAAAAAACCATAGACCAGTGCAACTGTCCATACTGTATTCTGAAGTTGGGTTCGAATTCCTCGTGTTAAAAATTCATTCCAAATGCACATTGTTTCATACACAACCTGCCCTGACTGTTTATCATGCAAGTTTTTCTGCAATGCGCGCATGACATGATAGGAATAACTGAAGAAAAAATCCTTTGTGAGGTCCAGCATGTAAAGAATCTTTTTATACCTGCAATATCAACGGTGGACTATCTGCCATCAGTTCTAAAGGATTTTTTTATTTATTTCTGCTTCCGCTTAATAAAATGAAGTATGGGTGGTGTTTTATGCACCAATTTTATAATATTTTAAAAACATATGAACTTTGGGGATTGTAGACTTGTAGTTGTTATCCATTTATTCTATTAACGGCATGCGTGCTAGTGACAGTGACTTAGTCAGTCAATATATTCAAGTGTCTCGTTTAGATCTTCCATCTCTCATCAACCTGATTACCTGGCATATTATCGAAATGGATTTATTGGCTAAACTATAGAATAGAATGCTGCCATCTCTGAAGTTTGTTTATCTAGTGCAATTTTTCCATCAAATGAATGCCAAAGTATAACAGAACCACAAAATGGAAGACACACAAACCACATACAATTACTAGAGTAGAAGATCAGGATTAGAATATAGTCCATCCAAACGAACTAGTTTCATCAGGATCAGCAATTTATTAAAAAAATAAGTTGAATTTATTAGAACCTCGCAGAAAATGCTTAAAGACCAGGTAAAATAGCTACCAGATGCGCAGGAGTACCTATTTTCATCTTTGTTAATCGCCATACTGGACTGGACCAAAGAATTTGTAATGGGAATCATCTCACTTTTCGATATAGCATATACTGTGTGCCCACAAATTGTACCAATCTGTCTTCTTTTGGTAATCAGCAGCATATAATATGGCCCCAGAAACTTGATGAAACCTAAAGCACAGATAATAGTTCTAAGCATCTGACAATAATTTGAATTTATTAGTAGCAGTGAGCCATCAAGATGGCTTCATCTTACCAACAATTCCATAGCAAGTGGTGATAAATTTAAGTCCGCCGGTGGACTTATTTCCTTCGTGAATTCGTCTTAGCAACTCAGAGCATTCACTTTCTGAATATGTAGTAGCATCTTCACGAATATTAAGCTCATTGGGCTCTGACCTATCAATTATAAGCACTCGCCAATATGTTCTATTTTTGTCCCTACCTACCAAGTAGAATTTCTGCAAAAGAATAAATTAAAAAACTATGAGAATGCTGACAAACAATTAGGAATTGTTCAACCAGGATACTCCACATAATTTCTCCGTGTTTAACCACATCTACTCAATGAACCAGTATATGAATGGTTCTTTTACACAAGGTGAGCATAAGAGGCAATAACAATCCTAGATTCCTAAGGGCTTATACAAGTGCACAGTAATGTGTTCCACCATCCCAAAAAAAAAGTCCAGAAGAAAGTTGACCAAACTCTATCAGACCTTATTGCCAGCTTCGTTTTATGTTTCAAAATCGAGGCTATACATAAACAAAGGTGCATGATCATAAACTTCAACTGATTAATTTGGGATTTAACCCTTATAAAAAGGAAGTCAACAGAAGACGTCTTTGTTAACATTTGTCAATCATGGAATGTGCACTAAAAGATACCAAACTTAAGTTTTGAGGGACTGAAATTGTTGATAAATCAGCACAAATCAACATTCACAATTAATACTCCGTATCAAGAATCTTTTTATTGCCAAAAATGCTGTTGTTTCTTTATAACGGTAAGATATTTGATTTATCAGGCAAAGCAAATGAAAACCAAAGCAAGTTAAGACCGATAACAGGATGAACCGGTATAGAGGTACATCCTTCATAAGAAACAACCTTACAAACTTAAGAAAATAAGTCAAGATATCATGATTTTCCTCTATAGCACAGAATTTTATTCAACAATGAATATCCTTCATAACAGGATGAACCGGTAAAGTAAATGACATGAAAACCAAAGCGAGTTAAAACCGATAACAGGATGAACCGGTGAAGAGCTACATCCTTCATAAGAAACAACCTTACAAACTTAAGAAAATAAGTCAAAATATCATGATTTTCCTCTATATCACAGAATTTTATTCTATGATGAATATCCCTCCTTTTCCAACCCTAACTAAAATAACCAGTTCAGGTAGAGAACAATCAAATACCAGATGCATGAGGATGAATGAGCTTGCATCTCACATTCTCATCAGTCAATAAATTTGCACCAAAAGATCATAAGCAAAGTAAAATGCCTAGAGCGGCATTACGCTAACAAGAGGCCTAAATCCAATAGAGAAGATAGAGCAACCATGCACGACCTTAAAACCAAACAAACTGTAATAAACAGGGAGAAAGAAGATTACCAGTTGCGTCTCATAGAGCCTGAAGTTCTGTAAATAAGGTTGGGGAGTAGATAGAGAAGCTTGAACCTTGGGTTCTTCATTCTCAATCTCATTTTCCATTTTGTAATGCTGCTTTTCAATTATCTTTCTAATCTTCCTTATTCCTAAATTCCCCCAACTTTATTCTGGGGGCCAAAAAGAATTCCTCAAACTCGCATTCGAATATCCTCCTGCACTTTACAACCAATCATAAACAACTTTCATTCAATCCCATTCCTAATTCTATAAAATTCGGCTGCTTCAGGTAAAGCATTTGTCTATTCTTCTCCGTCTTCTTCCTTTCCAAACCGAAATTCCCAACACAAACTCTTGTCAAATTGAACCACACGTTTTGTTCAAACTTTGCAAGAATATGCTTCCCCGTTGATCCGAAAACAATCTCCAATCCTCCAAAAAAGCACAAACCTGAAAATTCAAGCCAAACGGAATGGAAGAAATGGGAGAGAAATGTCGAATTCGAAACTCCTGTGCTATAATATGAATCCTCCAACTTCCTCTTGACGGCGGAATTGCGTCAGGTGGAAGAAAACATCAAAAAATTGTTTAGCTGATGATTGATGAAGAAGATGGTAATGACGTTTGAGAGAGAGAGGAGAGGAGAGAAGGGCAATGGAAGACCACAACTTTTAGGTTGAATGCAATTAACCATTCTTATCGATTCAACGTGTACATGATCAAAATATCTAATCCAACCTCATTTTGTAATTAAATGTTGTACTAAAAAAGGATTAAAATTAGATTATTTGATTCATCGATTTTGGTAAGTTATCAAAGTGACATATTCTTGATTCATCTTATTTGGTATTTGCCTATTTGGTGTTATAGTTTGATGTTATTGGAATTCGGGTGTGAAATAACGTTCGAATATGGTTCGGAAAGGTAATATTGTTGCTTTAACGTTCGAATTTTGGCGAATTCGTATTCACACCGTGCAATCGTGCATGTAGGGCGCGTTCTCATTGAATGCAAGAGACGCGTTTGTGGTGTGTCTGAAACCAAATTCAGTGATTGAATCCAACGGCTGGAATTATATGATCATGAGAGCAATGCACGAGTATTGCAAGAAGCTAGCATGTGCATACTCTCCCTATGTCTATAGGGCACACTTGTGGGAATAGGAGGCGTACTAAGAGTGTGTATGAGGCTTATGTTCCTACCGCGAGTAAATTGTATTATTTTGTCTGACCAAGTAGCATTCTCGTACATATATTATATTTTTTTTATTAAAGGAGATTTATCGAAATTACTAGGGCGCGTTCTCATTGAATGCAAGAGACGTATTTGTGGTAGTTTGAAACCAAATTCAATGATTGAATCCAACGGCTAGAATTATATGATCATGGGAGCAATGCTCGAGTTTTACAAGAAGCTACCATGTGCACACTCTCCCTACGTCTATAGGGCACACTCAAAATGGGAATAGGAGGCGCACTAAGAGTGTGTCTGAGACTCTTGTTCCTATCGCGAGTAAATTGTATTATTTTGTCTGACCAAGTAGCATTCCCGTTCATATATTATATTTTTTTTTATTAAAAGAGATTTTATCATGTATATTAAAATGAATAAAAATAACGGTCAAGAGTTCATTTTATAGTCAATAGCTTACCGAAACTAATTATTTGTAATTGAACTGGTAGTTGATTGAATCAATTTTTTTAAAAATAATAGAGATTATAAAAATTATTAAAAACTTGATGGCTATGATTGAATTTTATTTATGTTATCCCTTTATTCAAATATATTTATAAATTAATGAAGAAAAAACTTGATGGCTATGATTGAAAATCTAAAAACTTAAAAAAAAATTATTTTGAGCCCCTTAATTATAAAAATTATTAAATTATTAATTATACTATCATCAACTATATCCATCGACTATACTATCATCAACTATATTATCACTAGTTATGTTATCATCAATTATATTATTATTCATTATGCTATCACTAACCTATTTACCACGTTATAAACAATTAAAAAGTATAAAAGATTTTCTTTTTAAAAAAAAGTTGCTTAGAAATAGATATAAATAATAAAGAAGTTAGATTTTATAAAAATATTTCGTTTCTAATTTTTTTAAAAAAAGATTAAATGAAATTTTAAATGATAAACAATAGACCAAGAAACACATAAAATAAAAGTAATAATTGAAGATGACATTATTGTCATATTGGAGCAACATGTACATATAAGCACGTGAATCAGGCAAAAGTGGTCCAATTCCATAATTTTCAGATGAGATCTAATTATAAAATCAACCTCTTATCTTATAGTTAATTACCAATTGGATCTACTTGGCTAATCAAGTAATGAGTTTTGCACTTTTCAGGTAAGTGATTGAATATGTTAATATTGTAAATAGAGGATGTCCTATGTAATTATGTAAATACGTTTGGTTATCAATATGATCCATCAGTTGATGGAAACCCTAAGCAAAGTGTATTCAAATCTCACAGTAAGCATGTTGGTAGATGAGAATGAGAAGAGAGATGGGATCGAACGTCCTTTATGTGAGGACGAGAATAAATACCGATTTTTTATCACCTATATGATAAAAAAACGTAAGGATGAAAAAGTGACTTTGTCTGGTAAGATTGGGTTCAACATGTTTCTTCACGGGATGAGTTAGGGTTAGTTTCTGACACATGTGTCAACCTGGTCTATAAGAGTCTCTCCTTACTCCATCCCGCTTGTTTGTGATGCACGGATAGTGTGATTATAATTTACTTGTCGAATGAACGTTGATTTATCTCGATTTACCCAATGTTACTCGTTTTATCGAAATTACTAGATTTACCCAAGGTTACTCGATATGCCCAACTTACTTGATATACCCAAGTTACTCGATCTGCCCAATGTTACTCGATTTGTCCAATATTCTAGATCTATCCAAGTTACTCGATATGCCCAATTACTATATCTACCCAAGATAGTCGATTTACCCAAGTTACACAATCTAACCAATGTTACTGTTGTACCTCTTCTTCCTTGGATTCCATTAGTCCGTTATTGTTCTAAGATGCATACAAGTTCCGATCAACACCGAATCAAAAAAGTGTTTTGTCTATGGTATAGGTCGAAGCGATTTAATGTAAGGGGCACGAATCTGGAGGCGGATTGAAGAAAGCTTTAGAGATGAACAAATTATTGATCAAAGAAGATTGATGAAGGGAATTTGAGCAAGATCCCTATTTTCGCCTATAAGTCTATAACGGACCTTCAAATTTCAATAAAGATTTTTAATTTTTTTTTTTGTGGGGCCTAGTTTGCATCGCGATACAAAAAGCTCTATTACACCAATTTGTTCGAAAATTTTCCATGATACATTAATATGGGTACTATTTGGGCTTGTGCTTAATATGTACGGTTTGGTTTCGATAGAGTTTTTTTTGGAAACTTCTAGTAATTATATCCTAATACACATTAAGAGCAAAATCCTTACATTTTGTACTATACAATTGCCATCTCCAAGCAAATAGAACTTACACCAAATCACCCACACTTGTATTTACTCTTTTGCCATTTTTCAATACAACAATGAATGTTTGATATGCTTGTCACAATAAGTACATGTACAAGAGAGAAACTTATGAATAAGCAACCCAAACCCAAATCAACATTACCATAACAAAGAAAAATGAATGTTGTGCAAAAGCAAATCCAAACAACCATAGCAAATGTCTACATTCTTGTTTGTCGAATCCGACTCCTCAAATAAAAACTCGGAGGAATCAAATGCAACACGAAATCAATCAAACTAAAACCTTTTTGTTGGGTTTCTAGCGTAAGATGTAGAGAATTATAGATCAACGCAAGAATTGGGATCTTCTCCGACCTCCGGATGAGTCTCAATGCACTTGAGAAGATACTTAAACGTCTCGGTCTCACAAGGGATTGTCAAGGCCCCGGCATGATCAAATCCGTATTCTTCCTCAACTTTCTCAAGTAGTATCTTGAATAGATTGTGACTAAGGTAAGTTGTTGGGATAATGAACCTACGGTTTTCCTGCCCAACGTAAACGGCTAAGTACCCTTTGGGAACATCTGGTGGTGGTTCGGGTGTTTGACAACTTTCTTCTTCTGGATCATACGCAATGTTTTTCAACCCTATGCCCATATCCGGAGATAAAGGTAAACTATTCCCATTGTTGTTGTTGAGGTTGTTGCGTTTCGACATAAGTGTTACCGATTGCCACTTGTTTAGGAGCTCTTTCAACCTAACGATCTGTCTTATTCTCGTCACTCTACCGCCAACGTGTTCGTCCATGGTTAGAAGTCGATCCAAACTAGCTTGAGCTATGGTTGTCTTGCCTGAGCAGAAGGATTCTTGTGGTCACTACTAGTTTACACAACACAAACACCATAAGCAAGAGCATAAATACCACACACAAATACACACATACATATATATAAAACCCGAAACCTCAAAATTTCATTGTTACATGTAGATCTATAAAAAATTATATATATATATATATATATATATATATATATATATCAAGAAAACCCGAAAACTCGAAACTCATTGCTACATGTAAATCTATCATAATTTTCGACGACGACAATAACAACAAGAAACATTATACTACTTATCTATGATAAGTTTGTAAAGGCTAAACATCTTAAAATTCTTGAAAACACAGATTAAATTTTTGATCTTACAAGAATGAATCTTTTCAAAAAAACTACAGTAATCAAATCATCAATTTCGATCAATATCATCACCATACCTACGCTATGAACAAATCTGAAAATAATTACGAGCATAAATTCGTAATAAAATCTGATAAATAAGCATAAATTCATAAATATTTTTACATTATTCCAAGAAAAAACCGAAAACTCGAAGAATTATTCACGTATATACAGCTCATACATGCAGATCTATCATCGTCAACAACAACAAACATAAACTGTCGAACAAAATCATAACCCAACAAGATCTTAGGGTTCATGAGAAAAACTATTGAAACTCAAGATCTTGCAAGAATCAATCTTTTTAAAAACTACAATAAACAACTCATCAATCGACAATCATATCATCACCATACCCACGTTATAAACAAATCTGAAAACAAAGCATAAAATCTGAAAATAAACATCAAATCATGAAGAGGAAGAAGAATCAAGAACAAACAAATGATACCCATGATTGAAAGAAACGAAGAGAGCAATAAAAACCTGGGGATTGAAAGGAACGCATCTGCTGTCAACCAAAGTGATAGAAAAAGCCATGAGGAAGAAGAAAGAACAGAAGAATATATATATATATATATATATGTATATTAGTGTATATGGCAACGCTTCTTGAATCGAGAAGAACCCCAGAAAAAAGGGCCAAATTCTCTTAATGGGATTACACAATCGAAACAAATTTCGATAGGGTGAAAAAGAATTTGGATTTGTAACCCGAAATGGGTTTTATAATTTAAATTATGAATCTGGAAAATAAGGGAAATCTTTCCAATGGAGATTCCGTTGATTTTGGATCTTGATTTGGGGCAAAAAAGGAAAATAAAGATATTGTTTTTTTTAATTATAATTTTGTGGGTTGGTTCTTGAATCTATTTTCCTTTCCCAACAAAGGAGAAGGAGGAAAAAGAGGAAGAGACCAAAAATGTGTATAGGGTTTCAAGAATGAGTAGAGGACAAGGAAGATGAAAAAGATGTGTTTTGGAAGCAATGGACTCTTTCTTTCTTTTTTTTTGACTTTTTCGATTTGATCGGTCAATATCGTTTTATATCTGAATCGGGTATGTTGTGATCCATTTTTAAAAGACCCGTTTAATATCAATTTCTCTATAAATGTTGTCATTAATAAAGTAACATGATTCTGATATTGAATTTGTGTATCGAGATTTTTGTTCTATTCATATCGTAAGAAATGTTGTAACATCGATATTTCTTTGTTATAATCTTGAGTTGGTAAATTGTTTATACACTTTATTGGCCATAAATGAGATAAGGCTTTATTTGAAACATGAATGTTATATCAAAGTTTTCTATTTTAGTATAAGTATATTAATATATCGATAATATATAGATACATATACAGAAGATAAATTCCGTATTTGATTATGTGTATATATGGATTGGAAAATCACATATATAATTGTCATATAAACTACAATTAGTAACATTCTTTCAAATCTCTATTTACTTTTAAAATATATTTTCCTTCCTTTTTAAAAAGAAATTTCAAAGATATTGGTCTTGTGAGGCTTGATGTAAAATTACTTTTGAAAGAAAATGTAATAAATGGGATCTTGAAATTCAAAGATAGCTAAAAAAAGTTTGATATATAGAACAAGACAATCTCCATCACATTAAATTATGATTCAATATTCAAGAATTTTATCAAGTAAATTCAATGGTAGAGTATTGATTCAACTTATCAAAAATTTATAACAATCTAACTTTAGAAACTCCAAAATAAATTCTGAGATTTATTCTATATGTATAAAATTTGGGCGAAAGTATCCATCATGTTTTTCCTCATCCCGTAAAGAGAATGATGTTAAACCTCATACTTCCGAATCAAAGTTTGAGAATCGCTATACGTTACGATAAATCCACACTTCATTAATACTCATACTTAAAACTATGATTATTTTTTCCTATTTTACGAATCGTAAATCACACAACTATTGATTTAGGACAACGATATACCATTTAGGGCTTGTTCATTTCTCATATTATGAGTATATCAGATATCGATATTGACATGAATATAAGAAGGGTACTCGTTTTGTCCAAAAATGCCTGTGAGATTCCGTTTTTTGATAAGTTCGGCGCGGAATAGCGCATTTATGGGGCATCTGGATCGACTTCAAGATGAGGTCAATAACCTTGAGAGCGATTGATCTGATATCTGATAGTTGTATTTGACAAGATGGGTAAGTAAATCAAAAGAAAGATACTCGATAGGGAAAGTTGATATTCATATCTCATATCAGAATTTGGGAAAGGAACAAACCCTTAACCTATAAAATCGTCATTTTAATAGGTTTACGTATTGCAGATAATACCATTATGTTCTATTTATGTATACAAGTTAGGTACGTAAGTATATTGCCTTAATAGTCAAGCCTACAACTTACATATCAAATGTTAAGAGTTAGCCAAATGGTCACTATTGTTATTATGTATAAATAATAGTATTTGGTACGTATTTTATAATGAAAAGGGGATAAATCAAGCAATAAACATTAATATAATGACTACAAACGATACTGAAATTTGCCCCAAAAATAAGGTTATTTCCTTTTTCTAGCTATTAACATACAAAAACATCTTAAAAATAAGGTTAGTTATATCATATTCAAAAAAAAATCACTTAAAATGTACAACTTTTTGGATAATTATGGACTATATTCTGAATTATTTACATGTCATAAAATATTTAAATATTTATGTTTTATTTAGTTTAATTTTTATAGAATTTTATTTGGAAATTGATTTATTTTTTTACGAGTTTATTTGTATTTATAAACCACTCAAATATAAATTTCTCACTCCAAGACTATTTTCACTTTGATGATTTATTTTTATTTAATGTCCGAATTTGGACTTATACTTTTCAATCCGATATTTTCGGTTCATCCCTGGATATTCAATGTTATTTTTCGATTTTTTAAGAACAAAAATGTATTTTGAAATAAAATAAACCCAAAAAATAAACTCCAGGTAAACAGTCTCACATGATTTATTGATATAAACTCGTTCATAAATAAACTATAACCTGTCAACCCGGAAAAAAAATTGCAAGTTAACAAGCTCTTAATATTTTTTTTCCTATTACTTTTATTAATTAAATAATAAATATGACATAATGAATGTGATATTTGTTCGTACATTAGTTTTGAACTCAACGTAGGATTGTTTATCAATACAAGATTGAAAATGGATCAACCCGAACCAAAAAACAAACTCGTGTATAGACCTCTACCTATTATTCACGTATGGTTCAATCCGAACCGATTGATTAAATTTATCAAACTAGTATGGATTGATTTGGGCCGGTTTTAAAACATTATAAAATTTGGAGTAAACATTATAGACCGAATCTAAAAGTGTGTTTGATAAGAAATTATTTTAGATTATATCAAAAAGATTATATTTAAGAAATGGAGATTATATTTGAGATTATTAAAATGGTTTATATGAGGGTAAATAATATTTTATAATCCTATAAATCCTATGTCTCTTAACAGATGTACCCAGTGGCGTAGTTAGGGGAGTTTTGGAGGGGGTCATGGACCCTGCTGAATTGTATTAAAGTTCATTTAGATGACATAATATTTACATTACTTCAGTTGCCAAGTTGGTACATGGAGTAGAAATCCAGGGACAGCAAAAATCTAACATTTTTTTTAAATACCCATGAATTGCCCCGCTTAATGAAATCTTCTCACTACGCCACCGGATGTACCCTAAATCAACGGTCAAGTTACATGATCAAACAAAAAAGGATTTTTCTAGCTAATATTTAAATTAGCCTTATCGAAAATACCGGTTTGAACCCGAAAAATAAACACCTTATCTGAAGTCAAGGTATATTAATGAATTCATAGTGAATGCTTGTGTGTTGCCTTGTGTCATGTGCAATGGTGCACTTTTGACGGTAGTTTGGTATAGACTTTTAGTGTGTGGTTAGGTTAGGTTTGGTCTAAGGTGTGTAATGTGAATGAACGCTTTTAGGCGTAGTTCACGGATGTCCTAAGACTAGGTTGTTTTACTTGCAAAGTAAGGGATAAGAGGCGCCGCTCGCCCATGTGCATCATCACAACAACATTCATTTCATCAAGCATTCAAGGAGAGTTTAAGGTGTAAGTAATTGATGATTAGTTGACCTTGAAATGTACACCATTTCGGTTTGAACTTAGCTCGTCTTTAAAGTGATTTTGCCGTTATATAAGACGCGAGGGTTCATCGTACGTCTGAGCGTATATGTGCGTTGGGTTCAAGTCTAACACATAATCCCAACAGGGTTCCGTAGGAGAAGTAGTTCTTCAACCTTATATACTTGACTCGTTATCCGATTATTATAGATGTGGGAGCATAATCCTCCACACGCTCCATCAAGTACAACCGTCTAACTCGGTTGACACTTGACGACATGCCTTAAGGTCGGCTAGCACAAGCGGACGGACTATCATTGTCCATGTCCGCAATTAGAGTCTTAAGACCTATAAGCCCAATAAGCCAGGACTCGAGAGATCGAACTGCTTTGATACCATGAAAGATTTCGTTGGTTTTATATGACGTGGGGGTTCATCGCACGTCGGAGCGCATATGCGCGTTGGGCCCAAGTTCAGCACATAAGTCCAACAAGGTTTCATAGGAGAAGTAGTCCATCAATCTTATATACTTGACTCGTTATCTCATTATTATCGATGTGGGAACATCCTTCACACGCCTTCTCAAGTGAACCGTTTGATTCGGTAGACACTTGACGACATGCCTTGAGACCGTCTAGCCTAACCGAACGGAATATCATTGTTCATGTCCACAATTAGAGTCTTAAGGCCGACAAGCCTAATATCAGGACCCGAGAGATCAAACTGCTTTGATACCATGAAATATATTGACAAGTCTTATATGACGTGGGGGTTCATCGCACGTCCGAGCGCATATGCGCGTTGGGCCCAAGTCTAGCACATAAGTCTAACAAGTTTCTATTCTAAAACCAATTGGATATAGGAGAAGTAGCTCACCAACATTATATACTAGAACTCATTATCCTAATATTATCAATGTGAGAACATAATTCTCCACACGTCATGTTTGGTCGGTACGGTTAGCGTAACTATATTTGAGTCCGTTTAAAAAAAGTTTTTATTATACATGTTATTAGGGTTGGGAACGAGACGAGATTGAGGTCATCTCACGTTCTAACTCATCTATTATATGTAAGACGGGATTGAGATGGACCATGTAGTTTTTAGATTGAATTCACAAGGTCTTATTGTGGTTGGAATTGAAACGGAATGAAATGCGACCAATATTGGTTAGTACGATTGTGAAGAATCAATGACGCGGAAACTGTAAAATTGCAATTTTGTTTGAGAAGTCGAGCAGAAATTGAGAGCATTGAGCACGATGAAGAAACATAGAATCACCGAACTTGCAGTGCAATTGCAAAAAATCAAATAAACAAAGACTATAAGAGTTAATAACGATGAAGTTGATGTTGTAATCCTATTTTGAGAAGAAGAGACATCATTGTAGCCCTATTTTAAGAAGATAGTGCTTTTATAAGGCAGAAGAGATGAATATTTGATTTTTAACATTACTCTTAGGAAATTAAAGGATAAGATAATGATTCATGAATCTGATTAATTAAAATTTTAAATAATTATATGTGAAATCTGACGAGCCTAACAAGACGAAGAAGTTAATACTCCATCTTGACCCTATTTTTTTTGCCGGGATGGGATTACAATTTTTCCGCTGGGTTCGGGACAAGATTGGAATAGGACTTGTACATGGTTGGAAATTTGCACGAGACCTACCCTTACACGTCATCGTGAAAAATTAAACTCCAACATTTAGGAGTGGAGTCCGGATAACCCGTTGCCTTTCGCATGTTGCATTTTTACTAATGATTGATTTAAATAAAATTACTGACCTTAAACTATATAATAAAATTTAAAAAAACAAACGGTATCAAATCTCAAAATTCCTTTATTACATTAACATTTATATTAGTAGGAAAATATTTTTAAACCATACTTTCAAACTTTTATTTTAGGATATTTTAAATTAGATTATTTTTCTCAATTGGAATATTTTTGCATTTTAAATTAGTAGTGAGTCAGTAATAAGAGAGAAATGCAAAATTGAAACAAAGTAATGGGACATAGGATTTACACTACAAACCATTTTAGTTTGAACTTAGTTCGTCTTTTTCGTGGGTAAGTGTCATTATATGTTAAATCCTGTTTAAAAAAGTGTTTTCATATATATTACTAGGGTTGGACATGAGACGAGGTTGAGGTTATCGTACGTTATGTCACGGCTATTATACGTGAGACAAGATTGAGACGGACCATGTAGTTTTAGATTGAGTATGCATGACTTTGCTGTGGCTGGAATCGGGACAAAGGGGATGAAACCAATCTCGGCTAATATGATTGTCAATAATCGATGAAGCGGAAATTGTAAAATCGTTACAACCTTATTTGAGAAGTCAAACGAAAACTAAGAGCAGTGAAATGTATATGAATATATATTAGAAGGAAAATCTATTTAAACCAAAATTTTTAAGTTATATTATAGATTATTCCGGTTAATTGAAATTTGTTAAAATTTAAATTAATAGTGAGTCAATAATAGAAGTGAAACACGATGTTCGGACTTGGTTCAATTATAAACAAACCGATTGTGAACATGCCAAAACTTGGATTGAATAATAGTAGGATTGTTATATGAGTAGATTTGTTCGAAAAAGCTCGGTTTTAACTCGTCCACTTTATGAATGAGTTGAACACAATCAACTTTTTAAACTCGATTAAAATTTAGACTTGAAAAACACGTCTCATTTTAAAAGGGGGATATTAAGGGCACGTCGCTCGATTTCGTATACGCACCACGTAGACGTAATGCGTGACCTTCACAGTCACGCATCGCGTAACCGTTAACCTTTCACGGTTACGCGATGCGTGACCGTGAAGGTCACGCATTACGTCTACGTGGATTTATGACCGTTGAGATTCGAACGTTGTAATCCGAACGTTGTAATTCGAACGTTGTAAAAGTGACAGTTGTAATTTGAACGTTATTGATTTCATTTGGTTATATAAAGATAGTAATAGAAGAGGTGAAAAGCGCTCACAACATCTTCGAAAAAACAACACAACATTTTCTGTAGAACAGCTGCAAGAATGTCAACACACGAGGATGATGAAGTGATGATTCCGTTCGACGATACAAAATTTAGTGATCCAGACGAGTTTCTTCGGCATTTCGAGGTAAGTACTTTATAACCGAAAATATAGAAAATCTAGAATTGTTGTATATAATGTATTTTTAAGTTAGATATAGTTGCAATTAATGTTAGAAACATTTATTATAATTCGTGTTTTTATTATTTGGAAATTAGTAAACCGAAAACTAGAAATTTTATAGTTTTTTTTTCTATGTGAACTAGGATCTTCCGAATTATTCTCGTGACGAAGGGAGTGATTATTCGCGAATGTTTGAAATTCGCGGTTTTTTCCATGATCGCGAGACGATGGTGGATTGGGCTCGATTCATGGGAGGAACCATGAACATGGTGTTGGTTACTAGTAGGTCGTGGAAAAATTCTTGGGGGTTCGTTACGTTTCGTTTGACATGCGAACGTTTTGGAGCCCCTCGTAAGAAGAAAGATGTGGATCCTGATATCGAGTCATCTTCTAGCCGAGCACAGAAATCGAAGAAGGACGGATGTTGTTTTGAGCTTGAGGGCGTACAAAGCGAGGCTGAGAAGTGGACGTAGCATGTTATAAATGGAGTGCACAATCATACACTTCCCGAGCAGTTGAAGGGACACACATATGTTGGGAGATTGACGGAAAAACAATTTCGGAAGGTGGGACGTGAGCTTGGGTCGGGTTTCAAGCCGAGAAATATATTGAAGTCAATAAAGTTAGATGATCCATACAACGTCAGCACAATCGAACAAATATACAATGCTGGAATGAAGATTAGGAAGCTACAAGCCGAAGGACGGAGTCCTCTCCAACAAGCACTACATATTTTAGAGGAGCGTCGTTATTACGTAAATGTGAGAAGATGCTCGGAATCGGAAGAAATTTCAGATTTTTTCATCATGCATCCGGATTCAAGACATCTCCTCAACCTATTTCCTTATGTCATCATAATGGACACGACGTACAAGACGAACGAGTAAGTTTTAATATACATGTTATTATGATTTTTTAATTTTTCATGTACTTTTAGTTTAATATAAATGTAAACTCATAATATATCCTATATAGGTACAAGATGCCGTTGTTAGAGATTGTCGGTATCACTAGCACGAGGTTGACGTTTGCAATAGCATTTGTTTTCATGGCCATGGAAAACGCCAATCATTACGAGTTGGCATTACGGAGACTCCGACATGTGTGCGGAAATGTTACACCGGGGGTGATTGTGACGGACAGAGAGCTAGGACTCATAAGTGCCCTCGGTGTTGTTTTTCCGGATGTGAAGCACATGATTTGCACCTTTCATATAAAGTGCAACATCCAACATAGATCTTGGGCGGTGACTCGGTCAAAGGAATTACAAGCTGTTTTTGCATCACACTACCATGCTCTTATTGAATCTAGATCTCCTGAGAGTTACGAGCGTCGTTTGGGTGAAATGAAAGTGCATTGGCAAGCGTATCCGAGGTTGATGGAGTATTTGGAAACTACATGGCTAATCCCCTACAAGGAAGCAATTGTTCGATATTGGTGCGACTTGCATCTACACTTTGGCACGAGGACAACGAATGCGTAAGAACTTATTTTTATATTGTTTGCAATTGTTTTCTAATGTTTGTCTTGTAGATTAATTTATTGAATTGATATTGGTTGTTAGGTGTGAGTCCGCACACTCATTGTTGAAGGGTACATTGCGTTCTACCGTTCAAGGGTTTCAGTTGGTGATGGAGAACATTGACTTGATGGTAAATGATCAGATTGATAAGATTCAAGCGTCAATAGAGATGTCACGTGAGAGGATGTTGTTGGCTATGCGTGTGCCTATATTTGATTTGCTCCGAAACAAAGTAAGCAACGAGTGCTTCTTGGAGTTGTTGGAGATCTACGAGAAGGCAAAGCAAATTAGAAGCTTGACAACATGTAAGGATTTATATTGGAGGGAAGCTCATGGGTTGCCTTGTACGCACGAGTTCTATATTGCTATTAGGCATCGAGAGCCAATACGTTTGGATCAGATTCACCCTTATTAGAAGCAAGTACGATGGGAAAAATTGAATCCGACGCATGAAGATGAGGTTGTCCATATTGATCTATACATGGAATCACTCAATGACTTTAGGGAGCGATTGGACAAGAATTTGCTTCCGAGAGATGTGCTTGAGCGGATGGCTTCATCATATGAAGATATTACAAGTCCGGGCAATTCAACGTTGAGAGTACCAGAGCAGAAAGTCAGAACTAAAGGAAGACCACCAAAGTACGGCATTCTTTCAACAAGGAGAGAACCAAGTCGGTTTGAACATGGTTCTGGATCGGCACGTCCACGTCCTCGAGGTCGTCCACCTAAAGCAAGACAACATGTGGAAGTTAAAGTGGAGGAGCCCGAGCCTGAAGAGGCCAAAGTTGAAGTTAAAGTTGAGGAGGCTGAGCCACGTGGTAAGAAAGGCACCACCAGACGTTCTAAGAACTATCGGTTCAAGGGTGATCAGATGCAGAAGTTCATGAAACCCTTCATCCTTTCAGCCTATGATGTTAAAGGAGATGGGCATTGTGGATTTAGATCTCTTGCCGTGGTTTCGGGATACTCGGAAGAAGATTACTTGATTGTTAGAAGGGAAATGGCTACGGAGTTGTTGATGAGAAAGGACTTGTACGCACGTGTGAGTATTTTTTGTTGATAAACCCTTCATCCTTTTCTTTGATTTACTATATTTTGTTGATAAAATGATAAATTTCACTAATAATTATTTTTTTTTTGTCAATAGTCGGCGGTAAAATGGACGGTTGATGAAGTTATCGAGGCCACTTGGTGGACTGATCCTATACCTTGTGGGCCGGAGAATTGGATGAAGTGTCCACTTGTTGCAACAGTAGCAGCGACATATTACCGGTGTGCAGTTGTTATACTTGGCTCTACCCCGAGACATGTTTACCAATTGTTGCAACGGTTGAGAACCAAGAACCCCCAACAGAGATTCGTGCAATAGCGTGGGTCAATGACAATCACTTTGTAGCCGTAAGTTTTCTTTCTTTCTACCACTTATATCTCATATATTCTGTTACTTTTATTCAAGGATGACAAAAAAAGGTAATCAATTTTTCATTTGGCAATCATCTTTCGTTAGGTTTGGCTTAAACCAAACTCTCCATTACCACCTTTGACCCTTCCATGGAGGCGTGGACATGATTCTAGCGTTGATGGATGGGATGCACACTTCCGTGATAGATTCAAGATGTTCGACGACCTCCGGCGCAAAGAGTGTCCTAGAGAAGTGATAGTCAATCTCGTATCTTATTCAGAGTGATATGTTATATGTGTTTCAGGGTTTCATTTGGTTGATGGATGTTTGTATTGTAAGGCCCCGTTTGGCATGTATATGAAGCTAGCTTATTGAAGCTTATGAAGTGATAGTCAATCTCTTAATCTTTTCTTCTTCGTCAATCCTAACCATTCTTCTCTTCTTCTTCGGAAATACTAATGGATGATTCGTTGCTACTAGCTATGACTACAATGCTCCACTTGATGAATATTAAGGAATGGATTCATTAAACTTCATAAGCTTCATAAGCTTCAATAAACTTGTATAGTTGTAAGCTTCAATAAACTTTAAAGATAAATATATGGAGCACATATGAAGTGAGATAAATGGAAAGGAGACAAATGAAGATTCAATAAATTTCATAAGCTTCAATAAACTTGTATACACCAAAAGGTAAAATACATGACATGTATGTCCTCCATACTACAAAATGTAAAGTACATCAATCTCGTCTCGGCTGTGTCGCCCTGACCTGAGATGGTGCTATATGAACGTCCTGGCCAACGGACTCGTCGTACATCGTATGTATGTCCTCCATAGTCACTGAGCCACGACTAACAATATCCCGTAGGCGGGCCTGAATAATGTGTAGTCTCTGCATTGGAAAATAAAGTTGTCAGCACTAAAGGTAAAGCATAATACTTTAAAACTTTAAAGATAAATATATCAGCACATACCCGAGTATCTGAAACAGGGACCGGAGGAGGACGATCTACCGGTGGAGACTGCATAGTTGAGTCAAGAAGGAGAAATGGATGGCACCGCTCGCTAAACCAGGACATGTAGTCCTGAGATACTGTCCATGGTAAAGGGGCCCTAGTCTGACCCTGAAGCGCAAATCTGCTCGCCTCCTCGTGTCTAGCAGCCCAACGATCATCTGCACCATGGAATCTCACCCTATACCCTCTACTGCTAGAAGCGGGGCGCTGCTCCAAATAAGGGACAATCCTCTGAAGTGGGATCGTCTGAATGTACCCAAACTGTCGGAGGACTCGATCCGGCATATATGCCTCGATGATATCTCCTATCTGGATCGTCCCTCGGTACGTCGACACAACAAACTCGCCCTCAAAATCTAACACTCTATCGCTATATGGCATGAACTTGATGTCCTCCGCTCTTATCTGATCTAACTGTGAGCGCAAGGATCTCAGCCTCTCAAGAGTGGGTGCTGGTGTCCTCGGAACAAACAGTCTAGAAGCCCATATGGCCGATCCATGACGTCCTGGATCCTCTGCCGCTGAACAACCCAAGGACGGGAAGTGGGCATAGATCCAGAACTGTAAATATTAAAGTAAATGAAAGATGTTATTAGTAAGAATAACAAATGAAAGTTCTTATCTAAAGTGACTAATTACAATGAATGTTCTTACCTGTAGAAGTGATGTACATCCTCCTATCGTCTTCACCTTCAGTCGTGAGGCATCGCCCAACATACTGTAGATAAAGTCTAGATTTGTCATTTTATCATAATAGTAACAATAAGAATTTATTAGGTATTGAAGTAGAGTGATAGTTATACGTACGAGTACAAGTACGCTAACACGCCGGTGCCCCAAGCATAGTCTCCAGTCCGGCCATGGTCTCGCACCAAGTCGATCAACCAAGGTCGAATCTTGTTCGTCGATTTATCGACGAACAAGGATGAGCCTAAAAAGAAAAGAAGAAATACAGAAGCCACCTCCTCAGCTGGGGTAGCTGGGTCGCGACGAATGACATCATACGCAGTCCTCAACAAGTCAACTGGTAGAGCTGTCTGGTGACTCCTAGCCTCCACCTTTGATATGTGAAATGTATCACTCAGCCACCTAACCCTCTCTCGTGCCAGCATAGGTGTGACCATGGCCTCTCCATCAATCCTAATGCCTAGGATGACGGCTACATCGTGCAGGGTGATGGTCATCTCACCCCAAGGTAGATGGAAGCTGCCAGTCTCTGGATGCTAGCGCTCCACGAATGCATGTATGAGGGCGTGGTCAACTCTAGCAAATGAGACGTCTAGCAAACCCATCAATCCACTCTGAGATGCTAAAGCAAACTAGGAAGTGGGGTCCGCTCTATCAGCGTCGGAAATCCATCTATTGAGCGTTTGAATGTGCTCTATCCGCCGTAAAGCTGTCATCGGCCTCCTGTAATCCTCCTTCATAACACAACGAATATTCAATTAAACGTTTTATTAATTTAGTTTTTGTAACATAATGTGTTGTAATTGTGATTAGTTATCTACCTCTCCCATCCAGACACCTCGAGCACGGTGTCCGGCATAGCAAGTGAGCACATCGCTGATCAATGGTGCCCCTGTATCAGCAACTACACGGCCTCGATCAGCCGGTACAAATGGCTCCTGCGGCGGCACTACAGGATCTGCAGCTGGAGCATCAAAGTCAAAATCTCGCTGCTCGGTATGATCGCCAACCGGTGGCTCAACCTGCTCGTCAGCAGTAGTATCAACGCGCTCGCCAACTGTGGGATCTATCTCCCCTGCCTGTACAGAAGGACTGGCCACATCCTGGTCCGAGTCAGATTCGTATGTCGGTGGTGGAAGAATCTCCCGAGGGAGAGCCGGAGATGCATCTGAGATGCATGGTCTGTGTGGCTGCTGTGGTGGTGTGTCGGCAGCCGAACCAGCTACCTGGGACCTCCTCCCCATAGTAGCCCTCGCGGTGGCGAGACCATCTCTACGAGCCGAGGCCGTGGGACGCCTCCGTCTATGTCTCTGCATGGCCTGTAATATCTATATTTGATATTACATGTCAATTTAATTAATTTTCTTTTATTTAGTTTCCTTTACTTTCATTTAAATTGAATTTAAAAGAAACTAAAAGAAATTAAATAAATTATAATTACATAAATAAAATTAGGGAGAAAAAGTAAAGGTAGAGATTTTAATTTAATATATTTTTAATCTATTTTATTTTATATATTTTTAATCCATTTTATTTTATATTAAAATGGATAAACTAATTTAATAAACTAATTCCATTTTCTTTTATTTAGTTTCCGTTAATATATTACAATTAAATTAATTAGATATATTTTTATTTCATTTATTATGAATTAATATACATTAATTAAGATTATATAATATTAATATATTTAATACAATATTTTTAATCCATTTTATTTTAAATTATAATGGATAAACTAATTTAATATATTTAATATATTACAATTAAATTAATTAGATATATTTTTATTCCATTTATTTTGAATTAATATACATTAATTAAGATTATATAATGTTAATATATTTAATATAATATTTTTAATCCATTTTATTTTAAATTAAAATGGATAAACTAATTTAATATATTTAATATATTACAATTAAATTAAATAAATATAATATAATTTAATTTGTATTTATTATTCTTTAATTAAATTAATTTTTTAAAAATTAATTATATGCATTGGAATGCATTATAATGCATTGGAATGCATTATAATGCATTCCAATGCATTAAAGGATGAACAGTGGCTCCACGGTTTCGCAATGCGTGACCGTGGGAGCACTGTTCATCTTCTTCGACAGTCCGCCATTGAAGGCGGACTGTCGAAGCTCCATATTCCACTAATTCAACAATCTCTCTTCAATCAACCTAAAACTAACTAATTCAACAACAATCTAACCTATTCATGTCCATTTCATGCTCAATTACGAACCGAAAAGTGAAAAACGAAAACCGAGCAAAAACCGAACAAAAAACAAACGATACCTCTCTCGGGTCGTGTTTCCGCTTCTGAAATGGCCTTCCTTCGTTACCGTCTTTATCCATTGCTGATTTTGTGTCAAATGGTGCTTGATTCGGCTAATCCCTTCCTTCGTCGCTTCAATGTCACCGTCGCTGTTTCCGAATTTTTTTTTTGAATGAAAGCGCTACGGGATCTCATTCCGTAAGCGCTTTTAGGGCATAAAGGGTCACGCATTGCGAATGCGTGACCCTTTCACTCATTCGCAAAGCGTGAACGTGAGACCACGGTCACGCTTTGCGAATGAGTCGTGCACTACCTAAATCCTGAACCGTGCGAATACGACTTCCGTTTAAAAAAAAGTTAAACTTGGATCGTTCAACTTGAGTAACGACCCTATCTGGTCACGTATTTTACGTTTTCTATCAAAACAAGAATTTGCTCGAGTTTTGATACAGCAAAAATTTATTTGAAATGGGCCGTAAATGGGCCGTGAAATGGGCCTAATTAGCCCAAAATATCCCATTTGTGTGGGTCAAATTTGATGGGGTCATTAGCCATTACAGTAAGCAGCTGCAATTTCTCAAGTGTCGACCCCAGGCTACCTCGGCTCAATCCTGACGCTCCACCCCGATCGTCTCTCTCAAAGGTTTTTCTCGATCTCTAATATGAATTTCAGATTCTCGAGCTGTTTGCTTAACTCAGCAAGATCTGTTGATGATTTGATATTGCTAAATTGTTCATATAATTTGTCTATTTTCATCGATTTCGGCGATCAGATTTGAAATGAAACTCCCAAAATCTTTCGAATATGGATGATATCAATACTCATTTTAAATATCTCGTCTAAAATTATTATTACAAATTATTCGCTGACCTGAGATTAGTCATGTTCTTTGGTTTTCGGTTTCCATTATCTGCACCACCCAAGTTAGGGTTTCCTATGCTAAACTGATTTTTGGTTTTGTACAACTTTAATTAAACTGACAAATTTTGGCTGTTAAGAGTTGATATTTTTGTTTGTAATACAGTTTAATTATGAATTTTATGTGAAGTTAGTATCATTTCTTGCAGTTTTAAATCTGGTTTTGGAGAAAGAAGTGATGGCTAAGCAGCTTGGAACAACTGGAGAGTTCTTTAGAAGGAGGGATGAATGGAGGAAGCACCCATCTCTATCCAATCAGTTTCGTCACTCCGTTCCTGGCCTTGGCATTGCTGTTGTTGCCTTTGGAATTTACCTTGTTGGTGAGGCTGCATATAACAAATTCTCGGCTTCATCTTCTAACTCTTCTCACCATTGAAATGGACTACCAGGTAATATTTATTTTGTATTTTTCTTCCCCATCAGTTACTTAACAGTTTTAAATTAATTTGCTATCTGTAAAATTGGAGACTTAGAGAAACTCAATGCCATGAAGGTATATATGCTTTTCTGTTATTTGGCGTTGGTTCTTAGCTCTTACTCTCTTCTTAGTAAATTGAAGGGTTGTTTCCTAGGAGGCTAGGAATGAAAGTAACGGTTAAGGGGGTAGTGAAGGGAATGAAAATGGTTATTCCTAAGATTTCATTCCATGATATGCTAGTGCAGGTAGTCTAAACTAGTTTACTTGTTGAACCTCTGTTTGCTGCTGATAACTTGTGCTTGTACATCAGCTGGAAATGAGATAAAATGTGCTCTTCTAGAAGCCTTCATTGGGGCCACAATTAATAGATGGATTAAGTGAAAGCACAAAGCTAAGGTTATTGAATATGGACTTTTTAATTACTGTTCCTTGGAGATGAAAATTTCTTTGGTAGATCATCATTAGAATGTAGAGCTAGCTTGAAAAAATACTTCTTACACAGTGAGGTGATGGTTGATTGGTATCACCAAGTTTAGAATAATGCCTCATCCAAGGTGATTAACTAGATCATTGTGTGCCTTTAATATCTTCTAGAGCAGCGATCGTTCAATAGGATTTAGCTATGTGAGGTGTGTCCTACTATATCCTGGTTCTAATATTGCGTTATTCTATTCTTGTCTTTTTGAGACGAGTATTATTATGCTATTTTATGGGAACAAGTCTTGATTTTGTGACAATGGAATCTGATTTTAATGGGAACCCTACTAGCTCAACCAAACTTAGGCATATATGACCATGATCCGCTTTTGTAACAATGTCTTTATCCTTTCAACTCTGCAAATTTTGTGAGATTGTTAACTATACTTTAGATTAATGCAACTCTTTTTTTCTTTGCATGTCGTGGACCCAAGTCCTCAAGGTTAAACTATTCGGAAAAAGTGACAAATAACCTGAACTTTCACCTAGTTGCTTTTTATGACACGACCTATCTTGTCTTCCATAATAACATGGACATTTCTCCAAATCACTCAAATGTTTGAGGTTCACTAAAGTATAATCTATGAGTGATTTTTATATTAAAGAAAAAAATAGAAAATAGAAAAAGAATTGACATTTTGTGATGTTTTTCCTTTTGGAAATTATTGGCATGCTCAGAACACAACCAGGTTTGTGATTATTTTTTTCCCAGTAGTTTGTGCCAGTGAATGCAACCAAGTGAAAGTTGATGCTAGTTAATAGAAATTTTCCTGAACTACTTTAGAGCTAATGAGTGAATTGCTGCTAAAGAACAAATTACTACAACAATATTGCTTCTTTGTTTTGATTCCATTATTGGATCCTATCTGTCCCTGATGACATCTATTATGTTGTTTAGGTGGAAGCTTTTCTTGGGAGATGAAGGTTGATCTTCAGTTTCCTAGGCGTGTTATAATGCTCAATAAAAAGTAGCTACATGACTCAACTCGATTTGACATAATTCTCGTTTCTTGTATTGTTTGTGTTTCAGCCCCTGTACTCTCAAAATGGATAAGAGTTTGATGTATCACAAATGGAGTTCATTCGATGTTAGTGCTGAAAAGCATCGAGCTCGCTACTCATTTACTAAGAGTATTTGGCCCTGCCAACCTTTTTCATGTGTGATATTGATCAATCCCGTCAATAAAATTAGGGTTCTGTTGAGCTATAAGATCACATGGTGCCAAATGTAGAAGGATTGCCACCTACGGTATGTTTTCAACATTAGAGAAGTTAATAGACAATGGCCCGTTCGGCTGGTTGAAGGAAACCCATACACTGCTTAATACCCTTCAACAACTACCAACCGAACGGACCCAATTATAGTTACAAGAAAATATGGTACGCGATTGTTTGTGGTGCATACGGGCGAAGTCTCCTTTGTTCCTGTCGCTGAGCATGGCTTGAAGGGACAAGGGCAAGGCTGGCAATGAGTGAATGGTTTGGAATGCTCTGGGGCCAATGCGAGTGTATCGCTTGAATGAACAAGGTCGATGACGAGTGAGGACATAGCCTAAAACCTAGGGCCAATGCACTGAACATGGATGGGGACAACGCTGGGCGTGCACACTAGGGCTGTGCATACGGTCCGGACCGGTGGACCGTAAATTGATAACACCATGGACCGTAGACCGGACTGGGACCGGACCGGTTTGTAACTAAATTGTGCAATTTTGGCGAGATTTTCCGGTCCAAAACCGGACCCGGAACGGACTGGACATGACCGGACCGGATATTCGCAGTTTACGGTCCAACCCGGGTTACGGTTTAATACGGTCCAAAACCGGACCCGGACCGTAACCCGGGTTTTCAAAAAAAAACATGGACCTTAAATTTCGGTTCGGTCCGGACCGGTTTTCCGCTTCGGTCCGATTTTGCACAGCCCTAGTGCACACAAAGGGAGAAGGGACAATGTACACACACAAAGGGACAGGGTCTATGATAATTGATAAGATATAAGCATTTAACAGTCTTATAGTTAGTGGCAATGAGTTTATTTTTCTTTCATCTTGCACTTGAAGGATCTAGCTACAATTTCCTAAAAAAATTTGCAAACTGTTCGACTGGCCTGTATATACTCCAACACCACTCACCCACATCAAACAAACATTCAGGAGTGGTAGGAAGTTGGTAAACCATACCACATATCAGAATCACAAAACACAAGAACAGATATATCAAACCGGTCCCAAATCGACCCGAACTCTACCCCTTAGAAATCATAATCTATATCCGTCACATTCTGGGAAGTCGACTTCCTAACAAGCTGCCCTTGCTCGTCGTACAGATCAAGATTCTCGCATGGGCGTGGGAACACCGTACCTATAACCCTACCATAAACAAATGCACACTGGAAGATGTGCTTCTTCTTGTATGATATCCCGACTGACATGTCCCTAAATGTTACGTTCTTTATCGGGATTTCCTCACTCCCATGGATACGGACTGGGACACGTACTCCTTGCCCATGGACCGAAGTGAAGCTTATATCTCGTATAATAGGAACAGCTTTTCGGTCATAATCTTCATCTGGGTGTTCGTTGTAATCTGTCTTCACAACAATTCCAACACGAACGTTGTCAAACGTTAGATTGCGGTATGTTATCTGTCTGACATATCCTCCTCTGCCTAGAGCTGTCTTGATCCTCACTGCACGCCTCGAGTTCCACACAAGCAAGTTCTCCACCGTGACATTGGAGACTCCTCCCGACATTTCACTACCTATTGATACTCCAGCACTGCAAAACATTATCAGTTGTTCAGCACAAATAGTGATTTACTCAAACGAGCAGCTCAAAACCATTGCTACAATATAACATATTTGAAATCATTATTGTAATAAGTATTAATCAACAGAGGTAGTTCAAAAATAAAAACTTTAAGTAAACCCTTAAAAATGGTTGAGATTTTTCTTTCTTTCCGTCTGATTATATTTTTCTACTATGGAATAAATCTTGAAAATCAACAGCTGATATTGAGATTTAATAATCATGAGTTGGAAGGGTGACAGCATATCCAGAATACACACCTGACCATAGACTGAACAACTAGGTTACGGATAAGAATGTTCCTTGAAGGCCGGGCATAGGCAATGCCATACTGATCCCAACCACTCTTTATTGCAATTCCATCGTCACCCACACTAATATAGCAGTCCTCAATCACCATATCTTCACATGAATCTGATAAGAGGATCAATATTATCGAGCTTGTGCTCATGACTGTGGACAGGACAACCTTGCTCTCAAAAGTGAAAAAGAAAAATGCTTACCGGGATCAATTCCATCGGTATTTGGGGCCTCAAATATGGGAGCCAAGATTGTTACATTTCGGATCGTAACGTTCTTGCAATCATAAGGGTGAAGCGTCCAGAAAGGGGAATTACGTAAAGTAATGTTAGTAATTACAATGTCACTTGACCACATGATTTGCACGAGAGGACCTCTAGTGTGGTTGAGAAGTTTTTGGCGGTACTTTTTCCACCATGTTTGACCCTGTCCATCAATTGTGCCATTATGTCCTGTTCAATACGAGAAGAAAACAAGGTATATTAGAACATCCGTGCATTGTTCTATCATTTCTGGATCACATATGATTATTTAGGGATTAATCATTGATCACTGGACACTTCACGATATATGTCCACTTTTCTGCAGCTCAGAAGTTCATCTTTGCCATGAACAGATTGAAGTGATCTTGAAGAAAATACTAAAAGACATGAATAGCAATATGACACAAAATTTTGAGGACACCTCTATAAACCTTCAGAAGCTAATCTTATGGCTTATGATAAAAAGGAATAAGAAAAAATAAAGATCTAAATAGTAAAGAATTTGGTGTCAAAGGTGAGATTTTATGTCTTGTAGACAAAAAAAATTGAAAAAATTATATTACTCCTTTTTATGTCTTAATGAGAAGGAAACCTGGGAGCAAATTAATGGTAAACTTTAGTTTAATTACCAGCAATGAACATACACAGATAAACAAAAGAAATTCATCATCTCATAAACTTAATAAGAAACAAACCATACATTTCACCAGAACAGAAACAACACTAGAGAGAAACATTACTTAAGCATTTAATCACCTAACTGCCAGATAAACTTGGCTCTTTTATTCTGCACAAATAATATATCTTATCCCTACTTCTCATTTTAGACAGTTGTTTTTGAATCACATGTACTGGTTGGATCTCTCTCATATGATCTGAACTTCGTTCTTCTAGCTAAAATCCCCCCCTACATAACACACTACTAATAAAAATACACCAAATGGAAACAGATCCCAAAGAATAAGTTATTTTTGCTCACCTTTTTACTATTCATATGATAAGCATCATGCTTTTGTAATTTTAGTCAAGCATATCATACATTATATATGACCCTAGGATGGGCTTTCTAGAGTTAAGAGTTTTAGGCCTCCTCCTACCTCCTCCCAGAATACACAACAAAATGACAAGTTTCCCCTAAACTGTGCATCACCTGGAATTTTACAGGCATATTTGGGACAGGTAGATTCTAGTATCCTCTCGTCAAATGTGCAACACAATTTCCTCTATTTATCCTTACCCTGAACCATAATAGAACCAATCTCTCAGCAAGGAAACAAGAAAGTATGACCATGAGATCCACCACTAGGCACGGCCTTTAGTCAGCTGCTACCTTCATACACTTCCTAGTTATCATTGCACAGAAATTCAGTGCTATGCTCACATTATAGGCAGGTAATAGTAAATAAATTGAATAATACCCTCCAATATAATTGGTAAACGAAGAATAAAAAGAGAAGTGAAAACCTAGCAGATAAGAGGAATATGCAATCAATTATCGCTTGTTTATTTGATACTCTTATGTAGTATTACTCCAGGAACAACTGGATTGCTTAACCAATCTCCTTTGTCTCTCCACAAATAAAAAAATCTGAAGGTGCATATTCTTCTTCTTGAAGGAGTGAAATAATCAGGAGGAGAACAACCCAGAATAAAAAGCCAAGCTCGAACAAAAAAAATATTTCGGCTAGACTTCAATGGTTATTTTCTAGCTTCACATTTCAAGTTGTCTGGAGAATGATTACTCTTTTTCATACCAGAGTCATACACAGCAGCAAATAACTTTGATCCAAAAGTAGCATTAATCTTATCTTACCGGTTATCACTACATCTTGGAGATTTTGACCATGGATGAGACTTCCATACCGAGGCCCATGATGCTCCCTTCCATACCCGTAAGATGGCAATGGAGGCATCAAAGTCCAACGTTTTTCATCCTGTTAGTTTCAAAAATAATATTTTTAGGTAAATGGTTTATAGGTTGCACTAAAAAAGAGTCCAAACATTACAAAAGATTTTCTATTGCAAAGTGCAAGCGAAAGATAAAGTTTAGTGCATCACAAATATAACTTACGAGCAACAAACAACAAGGGGGCTTATACTCTATATTACCTGGAAATGGACATGAACATATAAAAAAGATGACCAGGAGTCAAGGATACAAGAAACCAACGATTCCTAAACATGTGGACAACCCACAGAGCAGGACGGGAAAATATGAATAATATGCTATGGTAAAGGTTATATAAAATGTGTAATATAATCTTACACCAATATACCATTATCAATCAATCAAAGAAAGCAAGTCACTATTCTCCAATCAAAGAAAGAAAATAAGCATAAGAACTGGTATGTTATTCCTACAACATCAATCTAATATCAATATACCATTATCAATCATCAACCAGCGCATTTATTTTTAAAATGAAAACCTGAATGATTCATACCGATAAAACTTCAACTGAACATTGTGCATAATTAACTACCCCTCGGTCTCAAGCTACTCAAAACAATGTTGTTGTTCAACCATACCCACATTCTTGTGGCTCAGAGTACGAAGCCACAATCCTTGCTTGTAATTTCTGCACTTTCTCTCAAACACAGTATCATATAATATTGACAAACTAACAGATACACGTGCAACTAACTAATACTTGCAACAATTTTCAACTTGATCCAGCTTCACAAAGTATGCCACGGCAGAAATAGGGAGATCAGGTTCCAGAATTTTTTTTATGACTTATTTACTTTCAAGTATGATCCATGATACCCAATAGCAATGTCCACAGATATCTCTTGGTAACATGCAAATCAACCTCACAATCTCACAGAAAAAGCCTTATACATATAGCAAGAATCCAAAACAACATTATCAAACAACAATAGTCTAGAGATATAAGAAATTATGACATCCAGCAACTTCATCAATGTTTAAAAATGAAAAAACAAAAACAGATTCAAGGAAGTTAAATACTCACATTAATTCCAAGTATAACAGCATCCTGAGCAAGAAATAAAGTCATATGGCTAGTTAAATTGAATGGAGCAGTGAGCCAATTTCCAGCAGGCACATTAAGCTGCGCTCCACCTTTGGTCCTCATCTTCGAAACAGCCAAGATCGCCTTCTCAAACGCGACTGTATTATCCGTAACACCATCCCCCACGGCACCAAAATCCGTTATATTAAAAACCGCAGGTCGCATCGTCGGAAACGAATACACCGGTGGACCACGCCGGAAACCAAGGCTATCAACAATATTACGCTGCCATATAAACACTGAAGCAAAACCCACGATCCAGAGAGCTACGAAAAGAGTTTTGTGATTAGCCATAAAACCAGGCACACATCGCTTCAAATCTGCTTTATGCTGGTGGAACATTGTAAGTTGTAATTGCTGGGCGGGTTTCGTTTCGTTTCTCAGTGGACTTCCATCGAACAGGATGTGGGTTATGTAGATGGGTAGATGTATAGTGGGTTAGAAGGAGAGATCGGAGCTAGTGAAGTGGTTTCGAGTACGAATCGTGACCAGTTGCGAAAGGGCATGGATGAATTTGGGTTTGAGATTAGGGCTAGTAGGAGAAATGTCAACAATCAATGGAAGGTGGGAAGTAGAGATTGGAACTGGTGGGATTTTGGTTGGAGTGATTTGAAAGGAAACAAATGAACAAACAGTGGGGTTTCCTGAGGAGTGAGAATGGCCGGAGATGTGCTCGGGATGTATGGATTTGGTTGTTGACGGTAGGATTTCTTTTCTCATTGTACCTTCAAAATATAATTTCATTTCTTTTTACTTTAAAATATTTTGGAGGACAATTTATTTAACCTTTTTTTTAATCATTACATATTCAATATCATAAATTACCTAATTTTTCAATGTTTTGAGATACAAGACTCTATTATAAAAATGTTTTTTTTAAAAAAAAAAAGTATTACAAATAAAAATTAATCATCTTAATCAACCTATCATATTGTTAATAAGATATGATGTTCTAAAACATTTTTTTCGGTTTTTTTTTTTTTGAAAATTATAATATTCTTTCAAATCGTGTTAATAAAATATGATGTTTATTTTTTTATAAGTATGTATTTATTTTTTTTTACAGTTACGGTGTTTATAATATGATGTTCATTTTTAAAAAAAATTATACTTGTCTTTAAAATTGTGTTTATAATATTTAGAGATCGGTTACATACAAAATTGTGAAATCAAAGAGAATACAAGACGATTAAGGTTTTGTTTCTTCGAATTTCTACTCTCACTGTTTAGATTTCCATTCTTAAGGTTTAGGTTTCACTATGATTGATGTTTGTGTTCGAAATCAAATTTGTTTGAATCATTTTGTGTTTGATAAATTTGATTGAGAAAATACATGTATATACATATGTTGAGTTGGTCTAATAGCTCCAATTAAATAACCTATATGCTCCTTTTAGTGTGCACGCAAACTGTTCTGCAAAATGTCTTATAGAAAAATAGTTTATAATATTTACAAGAACAATTACATAAAAAGTATGAACACTGACGAATAAAAACATAAACAATGACATATAAAAGTATTAACACCAATGAATTATTTATAACTTTGACACATACATAACATATTATGATCGTCTTTTAAAATTTTGTGATGAGTTTTTTTTTTTGTGGTTATATATTGTAAATGAACATCTATCATTATAAAATGAACACAAAAGAATAAATGGACATGACACTTTGATGAATAAAAATACTATGAACATCGATGTATGAAAACATGAACAATGACATATAAAAGTATGAACATCGATGAATATTTTGAACGTAAGATTATTTTTTCAGATTTTAAGTCAATTTACAAAAATGTCATTAATGATGAGTGTATGAGAGCCCTTGATTTAAAATTCATCCAATGGATTATAATCCTCCTAATTCCTATCTACAAGCTCTCTGCTCACTTGAAACTAAAATATATATATGTATAATTATCTTAGTTTACACATTCTATATTGAAACATTCTTCTATATTGTGTGATGACAAATGTTTTTATAACTCTAGATACTATTTTAATAGTTTTGTAAAATTTGCATTATGTTTTTTGAGGATGAAATTAGATTAAATAAAAATTTGTATATTTGTTGTAAAATAGCAAATTGCTTATTGAGGTGGCAAGTTTGGTGTATTAGTGGAAGTCATGATGCATAATACTATCTCACCAATTCACCATATACGTACAAATCAATGTAGTTGCTAATTAAGCCAAATAAACATGTCTTATTATAATATAAGATTATATTTTATCTTCATGTTGTACTAGTTGGTGGGTTGTCTTCATTGTTTTCATATTCCTTTTACGACATATAACAACTCAATGATTATATTTTCCAAGGTTCACAATGGAGATTCTGTATTCGGGTCTATCAGATGTGTGTTCGGACGTGCAACGAAATCTCAAAAGGTGATCTCGTAGTTCTTAGTTTGTGAAGATGCGTTGTTATGTGCTCCATGTTTTTCTATTGAGACCGACCCTAAACTCGTGCTCGTGAAATAGTTGCTCAAATGCTGGTGACAAATGTATGATTCTTGAGAAGTGATAAGTCGTAAAATCGTAGTGATACCCGAAAAGCTCGAATCTCACGAGTGAATATAAAGTTGAATCTCAATTGAATCGCCTCGGATAATTGTTAGTAATATTGTTAATTGATTTTAAGATACAACTTCATTGAGCTTATGTTGCGATTTTAGATCTACTGCGTATGTACGTATAAATGAGGTTGTGGATTTCTCTTGTCACTCAACCTGTTCATATCCGGGCCGGGTCGGACTCGGGTCGGGCTTTAATATAATATTATGTCCGTTTATCTGGACTCGGGCCCTACTTGTTTTTCATTTTTAACAAAATAAAAAAAAATTAATATAATTTTTGTAAAAATAAGTAAACTATTAAGATACTTTATAGTAAAATATATTAAATTTATTATAATTATACTAAATATTTTATATTTATAATATATACAATATTATTTATTTTTACCGAACCGGGATTTTCGGCCTGGTTAGGCATGGAGTGGTGCCCGGATTCGGCATGACGGGCGGAATTTTTGGTTCGCTCGGGCTTCTCCCTCTATTCATACCCGTCTGTTTGTTCGGACGGATTGCCCGGAATATGACCAGGTCTATGTGTCACTTATGTTTCCTATGAAATTCGGAATCAATTTTACCATCGTTTTCAAACCGATTTTTGTATTTGACAAAAAAAAAAAAAAAACTAAACTTCATGAAATGAGTGATGGATAAAATATTGATTAAAAAAAGTTATTTGTTGATTAAAACAATATATGTCGCAGATGAATATATACAATTATACATGTAACATATTGTACTGAAGGAACACATTGTATGTATAGTATATATGCATAATGGGATTAATGGCAACCAACAAAAGATCAGATGACTACACTTACAATATTGAACTACTAGTTGGTGGGTTGTCTTCATTGTTTTCATATTCCTTTTGGGACATATAACAACTCAATGATTATATTTTCCAAGGTTGACAATGGAGATTCTGTATTCGGGTCTAACGTATGTGGGTTCGGACGTGCAACGAAATCTCAAAATAGTGATGTCGTAGTTCTTAGTTTGTGAAGATGCGTTGTGATGTGTTTCATGTTTTCCTACTGAGACCGAACCTAAACTTGTGTACGTGAGATAGTTGCTCAGATGCTTGTAACAAATGTAATGATTCTTGAGAAGGGATAAGTCGTAGTGGTATCCGGAAGGCCGGTTTTCACGAGTGAATATAAAGGTGAATCTCAACTGAATCGCCTCGAATAATTGTTAGTTATATTGTTAATTGATTTTAAGATACAACTTTATAAGCTTATGTTGCGATTTAAATATACTACGTATGTGCGTCTAAATGAGGGTGAGGACTTCTCGTGTCACTGGACATGTTCATATCCGGGTCGGGCTTGTCGAACTTTTATAAAATATTAAGCCCGTTTATCTGAACTCAGGTTGGTCATACCCGTTTTTCATTTCAAAAAAATTGAAATTTTTAATATGATTTTTGTAAAAATAAGTAAGTTATTAAGATATTTTATGTCAAATGTATTAAATTTATTATAATTATACTAAATATTTTATATTTATACTTAATATTTATAATAGATACGATATAATTTATTTTTATCCGGGCCGAGCTTTCCAGCCCGGTCGGACCTGGAGTGGTGCCCGGATCAGGCACGACGGGCTTGACTGACCGGGCTTTTTTGGTCCGGTCATGTTATCCCTTTGTTCACACCGACCCATTTTTTTTCAGACGGGCTGCCCGGATATGATCAGGTCTACATGCACTTATGTTTCCTACGAAATTTGGACTTGATTTCAAACCCATTTTTGTATTTGATAAAAAAAAAATCATAATCTTCTGAGTGATGAGTAAATTATTGATTAAAAAGGTTATTTGTTGATTAAAACAATATATGTTACAAATGAATATATACATGTAACACATTGTATGTATAGTATATATGCATAATGGCAACTGACAAGTGATCAGATGACTACACATGACCAAGACAAAGCTTGTGTTTGTTTCAATGGGCCTACTTGGGCCGGCCCACTTATATGGTTTACAAAGCCCAAATATGGTTTTGGAATTGGGTTGGGCCAATCCAGTTTGACCATTGGTTAACTAGCCTATGATTTAATATTTCTTTTCTAGATGAATGTATAGGAGTAGTTATTTATATTTTGTATACAATTTGTAGTTTTCTAATTATTCATTTATGTTCAACTTATTTTTATTGATGACAATGTGTTTTTATGAACACTATTTTTGTATACAAAACTCATAAGTAATCGGGTTTTCTAGATTTATGGAACAATTTCGGGTCAATGAGTATAGTTTGATAAGTCTTTGTTATCGTTCATTAAAAATGTGAGGGGTGCTTGAGTGACAAAACCTAAATCGTTATGCAAATTGTTGACTAAAAATATAAGTGATATCTAGTATTGTCGCGATCATCGTACAAGTGAACAAGGTTATTTTTGTACATATAGGGTCCGTTTAGTAAGACAGGGTTATCGTGATGGAAATGAAGATCAAAATGAAAATAGTAGATGATTTAAGGGATGAAATAAAAAAAATCTAGTATGTGTTTAGTAGAAAGAGGAATTATTACGGGTAAAATTATCAAAAAGGGCTTGAGTATATATTTCATTGTTAGCATTATGTAAAATTAAAAAGAGGGATAGTATTGAAGTGTATTTGTGATAACCTCCCAATAATCCAAATAATCTGATGCAATGATGATTCTATTAGATTGGAATAATTCCCGTGGGGTTTGTCTCAACTCTTATTATGTAATGTATAGAAATACAATGGTATCATAATTACACTTAGACTCTTAGGTTTACATAATTACATATTTTGTCTATCATACCCCCTCAGTCGAATCGGAAGGAGGGTGAACGGTGAGACTAGATAGCACGAAACAATATGCGAGGCAACCCTTAGCGAATATGTCCGCATATTGAAAAGCAGATGGGACATGCAACACACATACATGTCCAAAAGCAACCTTCTCCCGAATGAAATGAATGTCTATCTCAATGTGCTTGGTGCGCTGATGATGCACCGAATTATGGACGAGGTAGGTGACACTGACATTGAGAGGTAAGTATCACGAATATATCTGATGATGAGCTTCAAGGCCGCAAGATGATGCTCTCACGAATCATGCATAAATAAGCAAACTTGTTGAACAACATAACTAATGTCAAGACGGTGAACGTAAGGTACTTGATGCGGGGTGAAAGCCGCAGTTTCCCGATCTAAATTGAAAGTCCTCGGGAGGAAAAAAATTTCGGATGAATCAAGGAAATCTTGTTCGAGATTTATTGAAGAACAATCCGAGATTTATGAAAACTCAGAATGCGGAATACCGACTGATATGGAAAGATAAGAAGATGATAATATGGAATGATAAATGATAAATATAGGAAGATAATATTATTATAAGACTTTCAAAGAACCTTGACCAATTATGTTTCAAAACCCTAAACAAAGAATTACTTTTCACCCTTCCTTCTTTAACCTTACACGAGCCTTCTAGATAAAACAATCACAAGGAGGGACCAATTTGACTTGTACCACCATCTTCAAAAAGATTAACACACACAAGAACAACCTAGCAAAGACTCGCAACTTTTCAATCAAAAAATCTTCTTTTGATTAAATAGAAATGATAAAATGTAAACCACGTGAGCGAAGTCACAAGTATTTCACAATAATGTGGAATTAATAATCACAACTAAGATATATAACAATCTCCCCCTCTAAGACTATTTATAAGAGGGATCTCCTACGAAAACTAGGAAAGATATCTTTAAAAGATAATATGGGAAAAATATATTTAAAAGATATGATCCAATAATAGCAGTTTTCTTAAGATTGTTTGAGAGATTTTAGGAAATAAAATATAAAAGATAATTGTCAAATTTAAAAGATCTTTGACCGGATCTTCTAACACACGCCACGAACAAAAACTCGGATGAAATCTCGGCTAATTTTCTTGAGTGTTGGCCGAGATTTTGCATCTTCCATGCAATCTTCCATTCCATCGATTCCTCCCATGTTTGCAGTTTGTAAGCGACATTTCCTTGAGTTTCTCTTGCTCTTGGATTGATAAATGATCCATGTGATGTAGGCGTGTAGATGCTATCAAGGATGACCCCACATCAAAAGGCATAGTTAGTGAATTTGACCAACATTTTTTTGCCCCCTTACAAAATTGTTTGACTCCTCCACTGACCACACATTGACTTTATAAAAATAAAGCCGGAGCAATAATAAATAAAATCGGAGCAACAATGGTTATCAATTCACGTTTATTTTATCGAGTGTTTATTTATTTTACAAAAATGTTTTTGAACATTTTCTACTCATAATTAAAACAAAACCTTCAATAAAACATTTCTCTAAAGCTAAATGAAGAGCTTGATGGCAAAGGATGACAAAATATATTCTTCACCTATGAATGTGTAGATGTCATAAACTTACTCAATTTGAAACCTCATACAAGCAATTATTGTCCTTATGGGTCTATGACACAATGCACCTCTAAGAGTTAATAAAATAAAAGTTATAACTCAAGAAACATACATTTTGTTGTCAGCATAGTGACAATGACGTTAAACGAGGTAAATATAAATATAACGCCTTTTATATTATTCTATGATTAAATTTGAAGACTTTTTTTTGCCATAACTGATACACCATAACACCACTCTAATAAAAGTAAATGTCAAGCCGTTTTTTATATTAAAACAGTGATCATCATTCATGATTCACTGATACGTTTTTTGTCAAAAAATATTGATTAAAATAGATAATATCATAACTATTTAAAAGAGTAATACAATCTCTCACATTTTCAAACATTTAATGATTAAAAGGATAAAATAAAGAAAGAAACTGAGAAGAGTTCAACACAATGCACCTCTAAGAGGTAATAAAATAAAAACTATAATTCGAGAAACACACTGCCAATACAGCGTCGTTGAATGGGGTAAATGTAACGCCTTTCAAAGTTATTTTATGATTGAATTTGAAGACTTTTTCTGCCATAAACTGAAATACCATAACGTCACTCTGACAAAAGTAAATGCCAAACCGTTTATTATATTAAAACACTGATCATCATTCATGATTCACTACACATGTTTTTCGTCAAAAATATAGATTAAAACGAATAAGTATCGTAATTATTTAAAAGAGTAATATAATTTCTCACCTTTTCAAATATTTAATAATTAAAAGGATACAAATTATAAAATAAAGAAAGAAAATGAGAAGAGTTAAAACACAATACACCTCTAAGAGGTAATAAAATAAAAACTATAATTCAAGAAACACACTGCCACTACAACGTCGTTGAATGAGGTAAATGTAACGCCTTTCAAAGTAATTTTATGACTGAATTTGAAGACTTTTTCTGCCATAAACTGAAATACCATAACGCCACTCTGACAAAAGTAAATGCCAAACCGTTTATTGTATTAAAACACTGATCATCATTCATGATTCACTACACATGTTTTTCGTCGAATATATTGATTAAAACGGAGAAATATCGTGATTATTCAAAAGAGTGATAGAATCTCTCATTTTTCAAAGATTTGATGATTAAAAGGATAAAATAAAGAAAGAAACTGAGAAGAGTTCAACATAATGCACCTCTAAGAGGTAATAAAATAAAAACTATAATTCGAGAAACACACTACCAATACAGCGTCGTTGAATGGGGTAAATGTAACGCCTTTCATAATTAATTTATGACTGAATTTGAAGACTTTTTCTGCCATAAACTGAAATACCATAACGTCACTCTGACAAAAGTAAATGCCAAACCGTTTATTGTATTAAAACACTGATCATCATTCATGATTCACTACACATGTTTTTCGTCGAATATATTGATTAAAACGGAGAAGTATCGTGATTATTCAAAAGAGTGATAGAATCTCTCATTTTCCAAAGATTTGATGATTAAAAGGATAAAAGAAAGAAAGAAAGTGAGAGGAGTTTATACATAAATGAAGGAAAGTAAGAGTGTGAGAAGCATGATCTAAGATTTGAAGGTTTCACCATCCCATACGCCACGCCTCAACACAATTCTTGTTTCTTCCTTTCACAACATATAATCTAGTTTCTTCATTATGTCTCTCAATATATACTACATTTTTTAATCTTTCATTTATTCCAATTAATTTACGTTTTTCTACAAATTTGTTATCGGTGTTTTAGAAATTTGAAGGGTTTTTCTACTTTCTTTGTTGTACGAAAATAAAAAACGAATACCCGGAAAGTAAAAATGACATACAAATTTATAGGGATTTATCAAGAATAAAATGATATAATATACAATAATAAAATTGTAAAAATAATAATTGACGTCCAAGTATCATACTGTACCAAACAGTGAAGACCCAACTACTCGGACGTTGTTTATCATTAGTCAACAATGACAGGGCAAATTTGTTAAGTAGGCCTTTTACAATATTTGTTCTATTAAGTATGTTCATTTCATAAAATCATTTAGTAAATGTATCCATTACAGAGTAATAGTTGTACTCAGTTAGAGTGATAAAATTTAGAGGGGTTTTTATAAAACAAAAGAGCATAAAAAAGAGCCTAGTTTACCAAAGTCTTTCACAATGATAATACTAAGATATCGATAATAAGTTTTTATCACTAGTCAACTAGGTTAACAAAATATTTGTGACTCGAGATTAAAATGTAAAAAATTCTGGTGAATCAAATACTTTTGGTTTTTACATCCGAATGAACGCATCCTACTTAAGAAGTCCGACACGTAGGAAATAGGTTCTTAAAATATCTAGTCACGCTTATTATTAATTCAAAAAAGAACTAAGTAGTTAACAAGTAAGAAATAGCCCGACCCCGTACATATGTATTTAAAAATTCACTATACCTTCGAGAAGGTCAATCTATAAATACAAACCAACAAGAAAACTTATAACTAAGTTCGTTAATTAGTGAACAACATTATAAGCCTCACGAAAAACCTTGATATTTCGGGTTATTCAAATCAACCCTTAACACTTTCGTACCAGACTAGCGAGAGTGCGTTGAAACCCTCAAAAACTAAGTAAAAATAATTTACTTTCAAGTAATCACATAATACAAATTGATATATGCATACTGTTGTTGATTTTTATCCTACTTGTTAAATGAAAAACCCGCAAAGAAAATGATTAATATATCAAAACAAGCTAACAAATAAGTCAATATTTATATCACATAATAATTAATATAGGCAATTTAACCAACCTAAATGACCATTAACTTCGGTCAAATAATAATAATTAATATCAAAATCTAGTTCTTTGCAAGTTCATTCAAGTGATCATAACAAGATTGGTCAAAACTAACTAATAACACAATCAATCATAAATTATTAACATTAAATCAATTACTACATAAAAATCAATGTAAAAGTGGTAAAAACTAACCCCCGTTTGGTTGTACAAAACGAAACGAATCTAGTCCATATGTGTATCTTGTTCATGAAATTTTTTGGAATCAGTCTCTGGTTTCATGCAAAATGCACTTGGTTCCCTCCATTTTGTTTCCCGATATCAAAAGTAATCAAGTTCTACTACAATTACCTCAAAGCATAAGAAATGATTCCAAAAAATTTGATGAATAAGGATATACTTGTGAAGTAGATTCGTTTCCATTTCGTTTTCGTTTTCAAAGTTACAACCAAACAGGCCCTAATTTCATAACACCCAAGAAAATACACTTCACACCTAAAACAACACACCCATCATCTTTCCTATTTTATCATTTCACCAACCATAACGCCCCTCATTTCTTTCACTATATTATATATCAATAACTCAATATAATAATATTCTCATAGTAATTAATAACCTTCAAAATTTAGAATTTTTATTAGTAAAACCTCTAGTTTGTTGTATAAACTTACAAAATAAAATTCATAAAACTAGCTTACGTCATAAATGTAAAGTCAAAACAACTCTATGGCCGTTACAAAATTATAATTTTAGCAAAAAATATTTTAAAAAAAAAGTCATATACACATACTTATAAGTTTTTTAATTATAAAATTTTCAATTTTTGAATAATACCTCCAAAATTGAGACTTTAAATAAATATTTTGAAAAACTGAAAAAATCATTGTAAAAGTTTAGTGCCTGTTTGGTTGGATCGATGGAATGGAAACGGAATGATTTCGGATAAGGGTAAGGAAAGGAAAAGCAAATGATGAGATCGCTTTCAACATTTAACCAAACGTAGCTTTTGATTGATTCGGAATCATTTTATTACAGGGAATGATTCCTACCACTTCCAAACGAGCCCTAGAGCGAAATTATTCGAAATTTTCTAGATGTTATTAGTAAATATTGTATGAAAACATAAAAATAAAGAAAATAAAAACCAAAAATAATATATAAAATTACCATAAATCTTTCATATTAACCTTGCCAACCCCTTCATGAAACAAACGTGTCTTCTTCCTTTCTTCTTCCTTTAACTTCTCTCCTCTTATAAATCAACCAAAAATCATACCTCAAATGAAAAACATTTCAATCAAATTCCTCTAAACCTCAAATTTTCTGAAAATGGAACCTACCGGAGGCGGCGATCTCCGGCGAAGAGGCAACACTCGACGGGGAGCTCCGGCTGATCATCATCAGGCGGCATCATCATCATCAACGTCGTCAATGGCGTCATCGCCGCCATGCGGTGCATGCAAGTTTCTGAGGAGGAAGTGCACCAGTGGGTGTATTTTTGCGCCGTACTTTGGGACCGACCAGGGTGCGGCGAGGTTTGCGGCGGTTCATAAGGTGTTCGGAGCTAGCAATGTTTCGAAGCTGCTGACTCATATCCCCGTCAGCCGCCGACATGATGCTGTCGTCACTATCTCCTATGAAGCTCAGGCTAGACTCTCTGATCCTGTTTATGGTTGCGTTTCTACCATTCTTGCTCTGCAACAACAGGTTTGTCTTTAGGGTTACGCTTATATATATATATATATATATATATATATATATATATATATATATATATATATATATATATATATATATATATATATATATATATATATATATATATATATATATCTTGGTCAAATCTCTTTAATTTCCTGAAATTTTCTTATATTTCGAATTTTTAGGAATTTGAGTTACAAGTTCTTATAGTCTTTCGGTGATGTTTTGTGTTATTGTCTTTAATTATTTAGCTTATGAAAGAAATTTTAAAATATACTTATAATTAATGTGACTAATTTCATACATTTATAACATTTTATGGTGAAAAATATATTGTAAACTAAACTTTATATATATATATATATACATATATATATAACTTTAATTTATCTTTTTTCATCTGTTTATTTTTAGTCAAATCTCTTTAATTTCCTAAAATATATTCATAATTAATGTGACTAATATCATACATTTATAA